>CM038223.1:133409983-134009983 GCA_021442155.1 Cymbidium sinense | reverse complement strand
AACCTAACTAAACCATAAAATCAACTTAATTACCTTCTCATTAAACCAAAATTAACTTAGGCATGGGGAATGGGATTAGAACCAGCAAACCTCTCTCATTTCACTTAACTCAAATCAAACATAAAGATAAAGTATCCTTAAAAGAACTTTGGTTTGTTTTAAATAGTTTATTTAGTATGATTGTCCTTAAGAATTAAGTGATATGAATGAAATTATGTGCATATTTTCATTTACTTCTTTCACTATCATGCTAAATGTTGCTTGTCATATGTAATCATACATGCATTCTTTTCAAAATTAACAAAAATTGAAATGATTTCTTTTATGTCAAATTGCATGTGTTGGTTTAAATTAAATATGTGTGGCTATTATCACTATCAAATCAAAATTTATGTTTGAAAAACATATGAATCAATATGTGGAATGATATTAATTACAAATACCTATAAGTTGCATGTGTAAGTAATGTGGAATATGCAATGTGAAGTCCTTTTTCCTTACCTTATATAGATTCATATGGGATTCACAAATATATAGTTCATTTGAAAAGAACATAACATTTGTCTAAATCTATCCCTATGTATCTCTATGTTAGGATTTAGGAAGAATTTCACATCGTATATATAAATCATGTAATCAAACTAATATGGTTTTTTGCATTATTCCTTATTCTTATAGTTTCTTTTTGCACATTCATTTGTATTTGAGAAAAGTGGTATATTAGTCTGGACATCTCGGGGCTGTGAGGCTTTAATTAGCCCCAAGTAGGACTCGTGCCTTATGCTCCTGGTGTAGAACAATGGCGCTGTACTCACTTATAACTCTTATATAGGTGTATGTGTGATATGACTGATGAATAGAAAGCATGAATCAAATAAATCAAAAATATAATTTTTGCATAGATTTTCCATCCTTATGATTGTTTCTACACTCATATGTATCTACACAAAGTGGTATATTAGTGTGGACATCTCGGGGCTGCAAGGCTTTAATTAGCCATAAGTAGGACTTGTGCCTTACACCCCTGGTGTAGAACAATGACGTCGTACTCACTTTAAACTTTTATATATTCAAGTGTGCATATAATTAATGGATGAAAACCCTCATTTTCTATAAAAAACATGCATTCATGATTCAATCAAAATGGAATATTTAAACCATAACTATACTCCCTTGCATTCATCATTCAAGTATGTTAGAAATCTAAATTGCATGTATAGATATGCTTAAGATTTATCCATGTGCTTGATATGCATGAGGGAAAGAAGTAAATGAATATATGTATGTGATAGTAATTAATCTCAATTAATCTTGAGATATCTCTCTTATTTAATAAGTTTATTTAAACTAAGCCTAAACTTAGGATTAATTAAAATATATAATAAGTCATTCACTAAAAGAAATTCACTAATTAACTAGCTTTAGAAATGACCTAAGGTAGTGAAGGAAGAGAGATTCCCTCACTTTCTTCTCTTTATAACACTATTCAAACCGATTAAGTCACTTGAAGAGAAACCACCCTTCTATAAATTGAATCCTTTACACTTAGCAAATTACAACTCTAAAGCCTAGTTAGGACATTCTACACAAGCTTTAAATCACACACAATAGATTAAGTCACCACTTTTAGCTTTATGTTAGGGCGATGCATGATTGGATGTATATTTTGTTTTGTGATGTATTATTTTAGACTGAATGTTGTGGTGTATGTGCATAGACTAAATGGTAGGATGATCTTAATCTAATCATTATCTTCTAGAGGGGATTGTGCTTAAGGGGCACTGTGATAAAAAAATATAAATGCTTTTGCTATGCAGGTTGCTTATGCCCCTAAGCATAATCCAAAAATAGGCTAGGTGGACTTGGTTACCCATGTGTGGGGTGCTAAGTCCAAATTATTCATATACATGCTTGGGACTCTACGGTGTGTTTAGGGAATCTCTATTTTATAGGTTTTAGTTAGTTTTACTTTTCCAATTTTTATGTAATTTTTGCAATTAGGATTTGGAATGAATGTTATGGGGGATTAGGATGAGCTTTGGTCATAAGACTATGCCTTATGTACCATGTGAAGCCTTAGAGCCAACTACATCCCAACCATCCAAAAGAAGGAAAGAAAGAAGAAGGGAAGGAAGCAAACCAAAAATAAATATAGAATGAAAGAATAAATGAAGAATGAAGGCCCCATAACATGAATTCCTTTTAAGTTGTAATTATTCATTTGTAATCTAGGTTGTATAAGGGTAGAGCTCGGCTACCCATTTCTTTTCGGGTTTGTGTGGTGGATCCCAACCATAATCATCCTTTTATTCTTTTGCACTAGCTTTATAAAATTATTTGATGTTTAGGGAGCTTGTGTATTAAGATGACATATTTTTCCTATTTTCTTCCTCGCTTTGTTGAATGACTTGGATGCGATTAGGCTCATATGAAAAAAATAAATTTTCTATTTAATTAATCAATTCAAAATTAAAATTAAATAACTCATAACCTCACCTAAAGCCTAGGACATAAAATCAAGATAAAAGATTTAGCAACCCCTTAGCTAGATGTTGTATGTTTCACATCATGCATATAAAATCATCTTACTTTACTCTTTGTTTATGGAGGGCTTCCACCTTTGTCAGAGAACATGGCTTGACCTCTGAGAGCCATGATAGAAACACACCTCCTTCTTGCTGATTTTGGCCCATAACTAATTTCTCATGCATCAGGCATATGAATACGTGTCAAATTAATTATCCAAAAATGAAAATAAACTTAACAAAATTTGCATTAGACTAAGTCATGAGTTCATGCCCTACATGATCTAGTCTCTTAGGGAGTGAGTTTAAGGACTTAGCCTCTTTTGTAAATAAATAATAACCTAGCTATATTGCAAAAGCATATGACTTGCCTACATATTTTTAAAATCGTAGGAGGAGTTAGTTGGCGACCACCCCTAGATCGTCGTAAGTCCAAATATTTGGGTGGTTTATCCTCTCTTATGGAGGTAAACCATATACCCATTTTTGCCTTAGATTTAGGTCATACTTTGGCCCTCGCCAGAGCTCCATAAATTTAAGATCTGAGGTTTCTCCTCTTTGTGGCCTATAAGCATAAATCCTCACCTCTTAGGCATTTCCATGATCTTGTGTTGTGGAATTGTAAACCCTAAATTTCTAAAAAAAAATTCAACTCAAATAAATAATTCTCCTCAATTTCAAATATGTAAAGCCCAACCATAGGATAATTTAGGATGCTCACGAGGCTTCCTAGTATCATGAGCATCCCCTACTCATCTCCTCTTGATTTCAATAATAACTCCCTCCTCTTGATCAGTCCCACTTGATCTTTCTAAAATAACTAATTGATCGATAGCCCTATCTTTAAAATCTTTGGAGACAATGATCATTTACCTTAATCAAGAGTATTCTTAAGGAATTTATTCCTTAAGATGTAATTAACTATGGGGCTTGCCTCCATGGGGAACTTAATGAACTTGATTTAAAATAAACCATACTTTACTTTTCCATGTAAAGTAGGAAAAAATCTCTGGTACATGTGAAGACCCATTGTCCTTAGAAGTCCTTATTAAGTGATTAGGCCCATTGTAGGATGATGACTTCTATCTTTTGAGATTGTATACTATTCCTCAATGTCATACCCGATCACCATAATAAGAATATCTGTGAATCTATGTGGTGTCCAAACCAAAAGTATATTTTTATCTTCATTTTATCCATATAGATTCAAGATGGAAGTATATAAGAAAATTTTCACCACAATGCTTAAGGGGTGTGATGAAAATTATTTTATATATGCTTATCTCTACTTTCATCTATCCCCTTCCTTTTGAAAAAGAAGGATAAATAGAAATATATATATATATATATATATATATATATATATATATATATATATATATATATGCCATGCATCCGTAGATGTTCTTATTGGGGTGATCGGGTACGACATTGAAGAGAGATTTACTATCTTAAGAGATAAAAGTCACCACCCTACAATGGACCTAAGCACGTCAATAAAGACTCCTAAGGACTATGGGTCTTCGGAATATATGAGAGATTCTTTCCCTACTTTACATGAAAAAGTAAAGTAGGATTTATTTTAAATCAGGTTCATTAAGTTCTCTATAGGGGTAAGCCCTCATAGTTAATTACATCCTAAGGAACATGATTCCTTAGGAATACTCTCGATTAAGGTAAATGATCATTGTCTCCAAAGATTTAAAAAAAGTAGGACTATCAATCGATTGGTTTATTTTTAGAAAGCCAAGTGGGATCGATCAAGAAGAGGGAGTTCTTATCGAAGCCAAATGAAAATAAGTAGAGGATGCTTAAGATATTAGGAAGTCTAGTAAGCACCCTAGACTACCCTATGGTTGGGGCTTTACATTTTTAAAATTGAATTAATGTGTTTGAGTTGAATTTTTATTAGAATTATAGGGCTTATAATTCCATGACACAAGATCATGGAAATGAGTAAGAGGTGAGGATTTATGCTTAAGGTACACAAAGAGAAGAAGCAATCTCATAACCTAACTATAGGGAGCTGTGGTGAGGGCCAAAAGCATGATCTAAATCTAAGGTGAAAATAGGTATTTGGTTTACCTCCACAAGAGAGGGTAAACCACCTGACTATTGGACTTACAGCACGGGGTGGTATAACTCCTGATTTTAAATATGTAGGCAAGTCATATGTTTATGCAAGATAGTAAAGTTATTGTTTATTTAGAAATAGACTAAGTCCTTAAACACACTCTCTAAAGAGACTAGATCATGTAAGGACATGCTTCAAATGACTTAAATTTGATGCAAAATTTTCACATGTTTTATTTTTATTTTGGATAATCATTTTACTCAGGCTATAGGATTCATATGCCGAATGCATGAAAAATAAGATTATGGGCCAAAATCAGTGAGATAAGGAGGTGTGTTTCCACCATGGCTCTCATAAGTCAAGCCAAGTTCTCTGGCAAAGGTAGAAACCCTCTAATTAAGAGTGAAATAATATGCTTTTATGCATGATGTTATAAAAGAAAGTACACATCTAATTAAAGGATTGCTAATTATTTTATCTTGATTTTAACATAGGTTTTAGATGAGGTTATGAGTTGTTTATTTTTAATTTTGAGTTTATTAATTTGGTAGAAGATTTATTTTTTCCTATGAGCCTAATCATCATCCAGGCCATACATCAAGCAAGGAAGAAACTAGGAAAAGGATGACATTTCTAATGCACAAGCTAAACAAAATATTAAACATTTTTATAAAGCTAATGCAAAAGAATAAAAGGCTATTTGTAGTCAGGCACCACTGCACAAACCCAAAAAACAAATTGGGTAGCCAAGCTCTACCCTTATACAACCCAAATTATAAATGAATTAATTATAATTAAGCAAGGAATTTATGTTATGGGGGTCTTCATTTCTTCATTTCTTCTTTCTTCTCTTCTTCTTTCTTCTTTTGGTTCCTTCTTTTGGATGGTTGGAATGTGGTTGCTCCAAAGGTTTCACATGATACATAAGATAAGATCTTATGGTCAATGTTCATCCTAATCCCCCATAACAATTATTCCAAAATACTAATTATGAAGGTACATGAAAAGGAAAAAGTAAATCTAATTAACACCTATAAAATAGATATTAGATAAACATACCATATAATTCTCAAGCATGTATATTGTACTTAGCACCCCACACATGGGTAACTAAGTCCACCTTGCCTATTGGATTAGCTTAGGGGTATAAGCACTTGCACATCAAAAGCATTTATATTTTTATTTATTACAACGCCCCTTAAGCACAATCCCCTGTAGAAGATAATGATTAGACTAAATAATCCTACCATTCAATCTACACACATACACCCTAACATCCAAACTAAAATAAAATAACACAAAATAAAAGAAAATATCAAACCATGCACCGCCCTAACCTAAAGTTAGAAGTGGTGGCTTAGCCTAATGTGTGTGCTTTAAAAGGTTTATGTGGTATGTTTTGCTATGGCTTCAAGGTTTAGATTTCCTAACTATGAAAATGTTCAACTTAGAGGATGGTTCAATTTAAGTTGTTTAGTTGCTTTGGGATTGATTTTTATTTGGTGATTTGTTTAAGTTTGAATGACCCTTCAATTAATTATTAAGTTGTAAAGAGAAGGTAAAGAGAAGAAAACTTCTCTTTCCTACCCAACCCTAAGTAATTTCTAAAGTAGATTCATGTTTGATTTTTGTTTAGTGAATGTTTTATTATATATTTTAATTAATACTAAGTTTAGCATAACTCTAAATAAACTAATTCAAAAAGAAAGGCATTTAAGATTGAGTAAAGTGAATTAATATCACAAAACACACATCACTTCATTTCTTTTCCAACATGTATAACATGCATATGAATGAATCCTAAGCATATCTATACATATAAATAGAAATGTTTAGCACACCTTAATGATGAATGCTAGGTAGTGTTACTTAATAAAATTTAGATGCCTTATGATGCATGATTTTCATTAAGTAGAAAAGGGGGTATTCTTTTATCCCTTATTCATATGCACATGAGTATGTATAAAAGACATAAGTGAGTACGGTGCCATTGTTAGCACCAGGGGTGTAAGGTACAAGACCTACTTAGGACTACTTAAAGCCTCACAACCCTGGGGTTGTCCAGGCTAATATACCACTTTCCTTAAATACATATGCATGTATAAAAGAGATAAATGGAAAAAGAAAGATGCAAAGTTTATGTTTATTTAATTTTTGGTTTGTTTATGCAATTTATGTGTGTAAATGTAAAGATCCTTCTTAAGTTATAACATGGAAGAGGATAAAAGTAGATTTTAAGCAAGTGTTATATTCTTTTAAAAGAACTATACACTTTGCAAATCTTATTCAAATCCATGTTAAGAGGAAAGAAAGGAAGCAAACATAAGACACATTTTTATATTCACATGCAAGCTCATATATAAAGTATAAGTACCATACCTTTCAATTTTGATATTTGATTTATAAATTTTCAAAATAATTTTAGATTTAATAGTGATAATAACCATTCATATTTTTTACTTTAGCCAACCCATGCAATTTGACATAAGGAAAATATTTCATTTTTAATTTTATTTTTAAAAGGGATGGATATATGATTTTCATATGACATACATATTTAGCATGCTAGGAAAGAAATAAAGATGAAAGTAATGCACATTCACCCTAATTAATTCCTAAAGATAATCCTATGAAATAAGAAAGTTCAAAGTGAATCAAAGTTTGTTTAATGTGATTTTTGTTTGAATTTGCTTTATATTTGATTTAGGAAATGTGAAAGAATGTTAGTTGGTCCTAACCTATTCCCACATAGGTATATTATTTTTGTTTAATTTTTAGGTGACTAGGTCACTTTTATGACTTAGTTAGTTTAAGGTATACATTAAGTGTATTAATTACCCCTTACTTATACCACCTTAGTATATTTAACCAAATAATTATGAGCCAATGATATGACATAAAATCACATAAGGAATTTAAATCAGCAATGCACCTAGAAAGAAAAGAGCCAAATGCAATTGGCTCATGATTAATGATTAATTAAACTAAATGGTTTAAGTTAAGTACTTTCATAACCCTTCCCACACATGTGGATTAGGTTTTGATTTCCTGAAGCAACTTAGGTTATTAAACACCTACCCAAGATGAATTAGTTAAGTTCTAGAAGGTTTTAGAAGTTTATCAAATTAAATAGGTAGGTAATTAATGAATTAATCCTTAATTGAATTTGGATTAAGGAAGAAAGAGGGGGTTAAGGAACAGCTTAAGAAAAATATCCCAAAATTATTTTTTAAACCTTCTATTCATTTAAAAAAACCTTAATTAACTCAATCAAGGGATTAAACCACTAATTACACACTTAATTAGGCTTAATTAGATTAGGAGAGTAATTAGGAATGAATCCAACAATTACCCTAAGTCATCCCACTAAATACACATAAGAAGTTTTAGATTAATTAATGAAATAATTAGAGAGTTATTAAGCTAATTACATTCCCAATAAAACCTAAATTTAGAAAATATCACTATTCAAAATCCATCAAAATTAATTTTATAATATTCTACATTCAATTATCTTTCATATGCAATTTATTTCATATTTTTCTGATTTTCTACACTTAGATATGAATATTTGAAATTTTCATGATTAATTAGGTAATTAATTCCCTAATTATATAGCTAATCACATCATCGCCACGTGAAGGCTGACGCGGTGCACGCTTTCCGTGACGTGATTGGAGAGGCTATTTAAATTGTCACATCATAGCACCGCGTCAGCGGCGGTGCTATGCACGATTTTCTCTGTCTATCCGATCAAGGATCAGATGACTAAGATTAAGCCGGTGTTTCTTAAGGGTTAAAATGACGGATCTATGTGTCTTGATCATGGTTGTCCATCCAAAATGTACAGATGGATGGCCCACGATCTATCCCTGATCTTCCCTGCGGGAGGTGTCCACCGTCCATCTTCTAGGGGAAGATTCGAGCTCTATTGAGCTTGGATTGATTCCAAATTCAACCCACACCATCACCATGCAAGGGAGATCACATCTAATGGGTAACTTCTCATGGGATGAGACTTCACTTCACAAAGGATCAAACTATGGCTAATTTAAGCTCCGTTTAATGGCATACCTCGTCAGAGGCTATCATAGGTGCTTGATTCCCTTGAAGTAGCTTCGTCTAGTGGAGATGAAGCATTGTTGAAGGTTTGAGGCCTTGAGATTGAATGAATCTTTCTATAGGCCAAGTCATTCTTCAATTGAGCTCATTCTTGATTGAAGTAGCACCCCCTTGCCTTTGGAGCTTGGAAGAAGGTTGGGGTGAGTTCGATTTAATCCTCTGAGGGTGCTCGAAGGAGAAATTAGACTAGTTTTGAGTATTGGATGAGATGGAATTCAAGTGGAGCTCCCTGTTTTAGTCTAAGAAAATTGAGAAATGGGAGACTTGGAAATGGTTCCTCTAGCCTCCCTAAGCTCAATCGAATTGGAGAGTGTTGAGTTGAAATGAAATTTGTGGGAGTATATCTCCTCCTAGAGCAATCGGACGACCGTGAGTGCTTGTACCATTTTGATCAAATTCACAACATTGAGTGGGTTGTTTTGGCTGTTTAGAAGGGCATGGTATTCAATTTTGGCCAGAGAAGGAGTGGAGGAGCTTTCCATGTGCAAAATAAGGTGGAGGAAGGAATCACATGTGCTCATTTCCATCGTGGTCTATTTTGACCTTGGGTTGGGTTGGGATGACCCAAACCCAATGGGTTAGGTGCACCATATCCATTAATGACCATTTGGTCTACTAAGAGGATGCCAAGTGTCCATGAAAAAGGAATTGACCAAATCCCAAATAGTTTTGATTTTAGGTTACCTTATGACCTAGGAGTAAAATGGTCATTTGACCTTGATTTTAGTTTGAATATGTTTGGTATGATTGAAAATTGGGTTAGACCAAGTTTCATTAAATTTGGAGTTGGTTTGATATGATTTGGCTCATGTTGACCCATTTAGATCAAAATGGGTCAACTTGGGTCAAGTTGACCAATTGGTCAAATTGGGCCAAACAAAAGGTTGGGTCAAGTTCATATGGCCATTTGAAATATTTTGGCATCTTTGGTTTGGTTCAATTTGGTTTAGATTTGAATTTGGTTCATTTGATTTCATTTAGGTCAAATGGGTCAAGTTGACCAATTTGACCCATTTGACCTATTCAGGTTAGGTCATGGGTTGTTTTAGGTTTTATTGGTAATATGAAATGGATATGTATCTTTATTTCCAATCAATTTAATTTATATTTGAGTTTGGCTCAATTTGACCCTTTAGGTCAAGTTGGGTTCATGGTCAATTGGGCTACGTTGGGTCTAGTTGACCAATTGGGGCTTTGGTCAAGTTTAACTATCATTTTGAAATGAATTTGACCCACTGGTTTCAATTTATTTGGCTTAGATCAAGTTTTGACATATTTTGACTTTTTAGGTCAAGTTGGGTCAACTTGGGTCAAGTGGCCAATTGGGCTAGGTTAGGCTCAAAGGATGTCTTGGTCAAGTTCAAACATTGGTCATGAGTGAGTTTTAATCAATGGTTTCAATCAATTTGGCCTATGGTGAATTTTGGCTATGTTGGGTTTCATTTTGGCTAAGTGTTGACTTGGTCAACCCTTAGGTTTGACTTGGTTTGACCCAATTTGAGTGATTGATCATCTTATGATGATTGTTGCTCAAAATGTGAGGCTTAGTTGGGCTTAGTTCAATCCAATTTGGGTAGGATTAAAATTTAGCTCATAAGGGATACTTTAGGTCACTTTGGGTCAAGTGAGCCTAAGTGGGTCAAATAGCTTGATCAAAGCTTGATTTGAGTTTGATTGAACTCACATATGGACTTATGATTGAAATATAAATCCATTTGCAAGTGGTTTGAAGTCAAATGGGCTTTGATTGATTTGACAATTTCAAGTTTAAAAGGGTGAACATGAGTTTGATTTGGGTTTGATTTTTGAATTGAGTTTTGGATTGATGATTGAAGTTTATGTTTATATTTGGATTCATGATTGAAGGATTGATTGAATTATGAAGAAAAATCAAGTGTTTGGCTTGATTTGAAATTGATTTGGCTAAGTTCAAGAATTTGACTTGAAAGGCTTAGGTTGGATTTTGATTGTATTTGAGCTTGATTTTTGGAGTTGGTTTTGGTTGTTTGAATTTATATTTCATTTATATATGTGAATTTAAATGATAATATAAAGGGGTTATGAGAAAATTTCATGAATTTGAGGTGATTTGAACTTGATTTAAGCTAAGTCCATAAGAGGGAATCAAAGGACTTAGGAAAGAATTTTGGAATTTGGATTTGATTCTTTGGGTTTGGTTTGATTGATTTGAATTTATATTTCATTTATATATGTGAATATAAATAAGAATATAAATGTTTATGAGAAAATTTCTTGAATTTGAATTGATTTAGATTTGATTTAGGCTAAGTCCATGAGAGAAAATCAAAGGACTTAGGAATAATTTTGAACTTGGGATTTGAATTTGATTTTGGATTTGGAGGAAATCAATTAAGTTGGAATTAATTTAAGTTTGACTTGAAGGAAGGAAGTGAGGAATTTGGTTCAAGCTATAGGGTAGGAAAATTTTTCTAACACACCTAAGGCATGACCTATTCCTAGGGCTAACTCTTTTAAGTCTCCAGGGCTAGGTTGAGTGTCCACCTAATCACTAGATGTGTCTTAAGACTATGGATCTCTTAAAGTCTAAGAGAAGTTCTATGTCTAAGATGGAGGGATTGAGGGCTCATCCTAAAAATGAGGTCAACAAGGGGTTTACAATCAAAACCTTTGAGAAGCTAATCAATAAGGTGGCTAGTCTAAAAGAGGAAGCTAGACAGTTGTCTTTCTACGACCAGTTAAGCAAGCCCAAACCTTAGAAGGCATTTGAAAAGAAGCCAGGGGTAGTCACAATAGTTGATAAGGGGAAGCAACCAGCTATGGTTCAATCAGACAGGCCTCGAGCTCAGCAACCTCCTCTACCACCTCCTGCACACCACCTTGCCACCTCTTACCACATACCACCACCACCCTTCTCATCAGATCATGCAATAATATTCCTACACCCAGGATAGCTTACCTACTCTTATCGATAAATTGAATAAATCATACTCATTCAAGAGGGAGGTAGTCAGGAAGATCGTTAAGAATCTATTAAAGAAGCCTTATTTTTAGTTACTAGAGCCTAGGAGGTCGAAGGATGTGGGCAAGAGTCATGATCCAAACTATTGCCCCTACCACCGCATGCTAGGCCATGTCTCAGAAGATTGCTTTATCTTTAAGGACTGGCTTGAGCATAACTAAAAGTTGAGTGCCATTGTCATCCCTAAGGAATACCTACTAGAACAACCTTCTAGTTTAATTAGGGTAATCCTTGGGGATACATGATCTTCTTAAGACAAAGGAAGGTTGGGATATCTCCCTTTGAACCTCCAAGAAAATCATTTCTAAGATCAGGAAATTACCCTTGTAGGTGCCTGAAGCAGCTCAAACCTCCAACTCCAAGGAAGGTTTACAAGTTGCTAAGGACAACTTGAGGGAGGTAGGAGCAAAGTGGCGGTAGCCTCCACTTTCGATAGTATAGTAGCATCAATCATTCCAGACTCCTTCCACATATAGTTCCTCCAACCTCTTCTTCTAGCTGCCATATTGTATCAGTCGAGGGGATGCCAAATCCCTCACTTCGTTTACTTTACTTGATTTCTATTTTGTACCTCCATCCAAATCTAAGAAATCAATGAAGAAAGCTAATTCCACATTTGTGTCACTTCTGATGATCTACTTGAGTTTATTCCTTTAGATAGCTCTCCAAGTATAATTAATAATAACTCTAGTTTTGATCACTCTTCTTCTGATTTAGAAATGGATTATTCATTCTTAAAGCATCTGGGTTCATCCATTGAGACTGAATTGGAGTCATCTGACTCTAATGATCCTATAGGAGAAGCTGTAGGTGAACCTGATGAGCATGTAAAACTTTCTACTAAACTATCTCATAAAGTCACTGAAGTCAACCTCCACAGTGGTAAAGTTCTACCTCCTAGGATAGCACCTCAGGATAAGGGTAAATAAGTCATTAGTTTTAGCAATCAAGAAGCCCCTCCACAGGATGCTCCACTTATGGATATGCTTATGGAGGACCAGCCCAGAGCTAACTACAATGTCCTCACTCATCTGAGAAAGTTGCTAGTTAAACTAAGCATATATGATGCCCATGTCTTATCCAAAGAGGTGAGGGAGTCATTGATCAAAGCTCTTCTTGATCAGGAAATATACTCAGCTCAATTGACCGCTATTGCAGAATAGGCATGTTATTCAAGAGAAGCCCATGGAGTTACATTCACCTATGAAGACCTTCTTTTGGGGACAATAGAGTAGAACCATCCCCTCTACATCATAGTGGATATCATTAGATTCAGACTCTCCAGGGTGTCAGTTGATCCAGGTGCATCAATGAATATTATAAGTCTAAAGACCCTTGCCTATGTGAGGGTTGACATCTCCGAACTCCGAGGAGATCAGATGATGTTGAAAGGATTCAACGAGCAAGGCGAGAGGGCTTTAGGCTCCATAGTGTTACCTCTAGAGATAGATGACTAGAAGATAGAAGCAAAGTTCTACATAATTGATTCATATACATCTTTCACAGCTTTGCTCGATACGCCTTGGATACATGGAAATAAGATGGTTCCAAACTCTTTACATCAGTGCATCAAATTCTGAAGAAGTGGAATCGAGTATTGTGTCAAAGGAGACTTGAAGCTATTTTCAGTTAGAGAGATCGAGATATATGAGGACACAACCTACTATCTTTCTCCAAATCAAAATGTCTATTATCGCAAACTTGATGAAAGTTCAAAAATAATAGAAAAAGAAATAAAAGAAAAAGAAAAAGAAAATAAAAGTACAAGTGAATGAGAATCAAACACCGAGGAAGAAGTAGAGCCATATATTAGATTTCACCCATAATTTGTTCCTCCATATGAACACATGGGTATGATGACTCAACCCCCACCAGATATAGACAGGCAGATCTAGAGGTAGTTCCAGAGGTGGAAGACCTCCTTGCTAGTAGCCAGCTAGTAGGAGCTATGTTTCAGCTCACAGGAGTACCCCCGCTATCCACATAGACTTGTAGTCCAGTTCGGATGATGAGTCTCATGTAGTTAGCACACCAACCAACCTCTCAAGGTCACGAGGACAAATGAAGACCAGCCTCCAAGCAAAGCATGAATGTATCCCAGTCATTATTATGTAGAACATTCAGACAAAAGTTGGGAACTTTTGCTGTAACCTCACATTCTTCCCAGAAAGTTGAAGGTTTGGTAGTTAAGATGGCCCCCAAGTCATCCACAGATGTCAAGCCAAAGAGATTTTTGTTGGGAGCATCATCCTTAAGTCAGAAAGCTAATGTAAAACTTGAGGAAGACTCGTATAAAGGTTTAATATAATTGCATTTTGATTAGTATTCACCTTGTGTTCTTAACTTAGCAAAGAAGGGATTAATCCCACATACATGGTCTAAACACAGGTCGAATTACTTTGAAAGGCTATGGGATAACCAAAGCAGATATTCTCAATCAAGACCAGGACTAGGATTCGGCACAGTGGGTCCAGTCGACGACGAAAACCATTGTCTAGTCATCACCAATCATTTGGAGTCTGATAGGTTCTTTTCAAATCATGATAACTCATATGAGGAGATGTGTTTAGAAACTTCAAATGACCCAAATGATCTTGAAGTCAGGGATGCATGATAAGAGTTTAAACAAGAACTCAGATCAACCATTAATGAACTCAAATAAATCAACTTAGGAACAAAAGAAGATCCACGCCTGACATACATCAGTTCTTTATTGAATGAAGAAGAAACCAATTACTTAGTTAGTCTATTAGCAAAGTTTAAGGACTATTTTGCATGGAGTTATGAAGAAATGCTCGATTTATCTCATGACATAGTAGTCCACAAACTAGCAATAGATCATAATGCTAACCCTATCAAGCAAGCTCCTAGATGCATGCGATTAAACATTGAGCAGCAGATCATTTCTGAAATCAAGAAACTGATCAATGTTAGCTTTATTAGAGAAGAAAAATATCCTACCTAGTTGGCCAGTGTCGTTCCAGTTAAGAAAAGAATGACCAAATTTGCATATGCATCGATTCTGGGGATCTGAATATGACATGTCTTAATGATGAATTTTCACTTCCTATACTGGAGCTAATGGTGTACATTACCTCATCTCATACAGTATTCTCCTTTATGGATGGGTCATCTGGCTACAACCAAATTAAGATGTCCCCCAAGGATGAAAAAAACACTGCCTTTCGAACCCTGATCAGAATCTATGATTATAAGGTCATGCCTTTCGGCCTTAAAAATACTGGTGCTACATACCAATGGGCCATGACTCAAATCTTCGATGAACTCATTCATCATGAAGCCGAATGCTACATCAATGATCTTGTAGTCAAAAGTAAAGAAAATGAAGACCGCCTCTTTGATTTGAGAGTAAGTTTCATACAGTTATAATAATTTGACCTTAAAATGAATCCCCTGAAGTGTGCATTTGGAGTAGCTTTAGGGAAATTCCTTGGGTTTGTTGTCCGACATGGAGAATAAAAATTGATCCGAAGAAGATCAATGCCATCTTAGAAATGCCACCTCCTAAAAGTTTAACTCAACTTAAATCATTCCAGGGGCGGTTGGCGAAGATGCTTCATATCCAACTTATCAGGTAGATGCCAGCCATTTTTAGCACTTATCAAAAAGGATGCCAAGTTCAAGTGGGATGACAAGTGTCAGCATGTTTTTGAAGACATCAAACACTACTTGATGATGCTGCTAGTTCCTGCATCCCTTATCCCGGGCAAGTCGTTAACACTATACATTGTTGCATTAGACGACTCCTTTGGCACTTTGTTGGCCCAAGCCAATGATAAAGGGAAAAAAAATGCACTATACTATCTCAGTCGTCATCTAATCCCTACTGAGGCAAACTACCCACCTATTGAAAAGCACTGCCTAGTTTTAATCTTTGTATGCCAAAAGTTATGACATTATATGCTTTCTCATAAGGTGAATCTGATCTCTAGAATCAATCCATTGTAATATCTCATGACACAGATGATCTTATCCAGACGGTTGGCATGATGGCCCATGATTTTATCGTAGTTTGATATCACTTTCATACCCCTTCGTGTTGTGAAAGGACAAGCACTAGCAGATTTCTTAGTAGCACGCTCATTTCCTGTTGATTCTCCGCTTAGTGATGACCTCCCCGATGAACAAATAATAAACTTAGGGGACACTAGCATTCATCGTTGGGAGATGTATTTTGATAGTGCAGCTTCCTTTCAAAAAGAAGAAGAATAATAATCTACTCTTCTAGGAAAGGCAGGGGTAGGAATAGTTCTCCTAACTATAAACTGTGATGTGATGAGATTCTCATATCATCTGTCTAATCCAGGCACCAACAATGAAGCCGAATATGAGGCTCTGATTATCGATCTGGAGTTAGTCATTACACTATGCATGCAAAGTCTCAACATTTATGAGGATTCTCAGTTGGTTATCAACCAAATTGTTGGGTCTTACAAAGTTCTAAAGCCTAAGCTTCATCACTACCACAAGTATACTATGGAGTTATCAGATCAAATCCTAGAGGTCACTATCTATAAGATTCCTCGGGGACATAATGCAATAGAGGACGCATTAGCAAAGCTTGCCAAAGAATTGGCATGTTTGGAAGATGAGTCCATTCCAATAAGATTCCAAAATAGACAAGTCCTATCTCTTATCAATGCTAAACTCATCGAAAGACTCTCTCTTGAAGGGGAGGTTGTCAATGCCAAAAAGGAGGATGAGTCAGATTAGAGGTGACCATTCATGGATTATCTAAACATAGGCAAACTGCCCAAAAGAAGTCATTAGCCCATCAGGTGAAGCAAAGAGCTCTCTCCTATGCTCTCATGGATGGCACCCTATACCGGTAGTCCTTCGATCATATGTGGTTACGTTGTCTAGACAAACATGAAGCCCATAAGATCCTGACCGAAGTACATTCAGGTTTATGCGAAGCTCATCAATCCAATCTGAAGATGAAAGCCAAGATCAAGATACTAGGATATTACTGGCCTTTGATGATCATAGACTGCATGGATGTAGCTAGGAGATGCCACCAATGTCAGGTGCACTGTGTGGTCCTACATCAACCACCTAACATTCTATATTCTACATTAGCCTCATGGCCATTTGAGTGTTGGGGCACTGACATAGTGGGTCTGATCAATTCTCCTTCTTCCAAGGGTCACCAGTTCATTCTAGCTACCACTAACTACTTTTCTAAGTGGGCGAAGGCAATCCCACTTAGAGAGGTCACAACTCAACATGTGCTCTAATTTTTCAGGTACCATATCATATATAGATTCGAGGTTTCTCGATGAATTATATCCAATAATGGTACTGTATTCAAGAGCACTAAGATCAATAGCTTTGTCCGGAGACACATAGATTGGAGATATTCTACCATCTACTATCCGGGGGCAAATGGCCTAGCAGAAGCATTCAATTTCAAAGCTTTGGCCCTCGCTAAAGCTTCCTAGATTTATGTCATGCTTTGGCCCTCTCCAAAGCTTCCTAGATTTAGGATCTCAGGTTGCCTTTTTTCTATGGGGATACTAGCATAAATCCTCACCTTTTAAGCATCCTAACAATCTTGTGTTGTTAGAGTATAAGTCCTAACTTTCTAATGAAATGTTAAATCAAACATATAAAATCTCTTCAATTTCAAAAATATAAAGCCCAACCATATGATAGATTGGAGTGCTCACTAGGCTTCCCAGTATCATGAGCACTCCCTACTCATCTCATTTAATTTTGATAATAAGTCTCTCCTTTTGATCCATCACACTTGATTTTCTAAATATAACCAATTTATTGATAGTCCTATCTTTGAATTTTTTGGAAACAATAATCGCCTACTTTAATCGAGAGTATTCTTAAGGGATTCAATTTTCTTAAGATGTAATTAACTATGGGGGCTTGCCCCCATAGAGAACTTTAGAACCCAATTTAAATAAACCCTACTTTATTCATCGATATAAAGTAGGGGAAAAATTTGTGGTATATTTGAAGACCCATCATGCCTTAGGAGTCCTTATTAGGTGATCATGTCCATTGTAGGGTTTTGATTTCTATCTTTCGAGATAGTATACTATTTCTTAATGTCATACCCGATCACCTCAATAAGTATACCCTTAGATCTGTGTGGTGTCCCCCCCCCCATACACACACACACACTCACAACCAAAATAAACACCACAATGACCTAAATTTAATCGAAGATGGGTATATAGTTTACCTCCACAAGAGAGGATAAACCACTCAACTACTGGACTTATTCCTCTTGGAGTGGCAGCCAGCTAACTCCTCCTATGCTTTAAATCCATGTAGGCTAGTCTCATGATTTTGCAAGATGGTTAGGTTATTATTATTTAAAAAATAAACTAAGTCCTTCAACCCACTCCCTAAGAGACTAGAGCATGAGTTGTATGAATAATGGCTTAATCTATTGCAAATTTTATCAATTTTTTTATTTATTTTGGACTCTTTATTTTGACACAGGCTATAGGATTTTATATGCCTAAATGTATGATGAAGTTGATTATGGGTTAAATCAAAAGAGAAAGAAGTAATTTTCCATCATATGCTCTCAAAGGTCAAGCCTTTTTTTCTATCTAGAAAAGATGGAAATCCTCTCTTAGTAAGAGTGAAACAAAATGACATGCATGATATTAAACATACAACATCCAGCTAAGGGGTTGTTAAATCTTTTATTATCTTGATTTAATGCCTAGGCTTTATGTAAGGTTATGAGCTATTTAGAGAATTTGGTTGTGAGTTATAGTTGGGGTAGAAAAATTAAATTTTTTATCTTAAGAGCCTAATCGCATCCAGGCCACACAACAATCACCAATAAAAAATAAACTATAAAAATACATGCTTTTTCTAATGCACAAGTTAAATAAAACATCAAATAATTTTATAAAACTAACATAAAAGAATAGGAGGCCGGTGCGGTCGGGTACCGTCGTACAACCCAAAAAGAAAAATGGGTAGCCGAGCTCTACCCCTATACAACCCGGATTACAAAAGAACAGTTACAATTTATAAGTGATAAATGTTATGGGGGTCTTCATTCTTCATTCTTTACTTCTTTCCTACTTTGACTTGATTTGGATGTGCTTGCTTCAAAGGCATTGTAGGGCCTCCCAGGATAAAGATTTCTAGCCATTGCTTATCCTAATCCCTCATAACACTTATCCTAATCCTAATGCAAAGTTACATTAAAAGAAGGAAAGTAAATATAGCTACACCTGCAAAATAAATGTTAGCTAAACACACCATACAACCCAAGCAGTTATATTTATAATTTGGACTTAGCACTCCGCACATGGGTAACCAAGCCCACCAGTCCTTACTTGGATTATGCTTAGGGACTAAGCAACTTACACAACAAGGGTATTTATATTTTATTACAGTGGCCCCTTAAGAACAACCCCCTGCAGAAAATATAATTAGGCTAATATCGATCTACCATCTAGACTACACACATACACCCTAATACCCAATCTACAATAATACATCACAAAATAAGCCTACATCAAACCATGCACCACCCTAATATAAGGCTATAAAGTGGTGACTTAATCTAATGTGTGTGTTAAAGCTTGTGTGGTATGTCTAACTAGGCTTTAGGGTTATAATTTGCTAAGGGTGAATGATTTAATTTATAAATGATTGATTTCTCTTTAAGTGATTTAATTGATTTGAGGATTTTTCTTAATATTTTCTTTTACTTCATATGGCCTACACTTAACAACTAAGTGTTATAAAGAGAAGAAAGAGAGAGGACCTATCTTTCATCCCTATCTTAAGTCATTTCTAAAGCAAGTTAATTAATAAATTCTTTTTAATGAATGACTTATTATATGTTTTAATTAGCCCTAAGTTTAGGTTTACTCTAAATGACCTTATTCAATAAGAAAGACATCTTAAGATTAATTGGAATGAACTACTATCAAATGATACATATTCATTCATTTTCTTTCCATCATATGTAACATGCATATGGTTTTGTTCTAAGTATATCTACACATACAATATATGTCCTAGCACACTTAAATGATGAATGAAAATAAGTGTATTTAGAATTTAAACATTTCATTTGACTGAATGATTTTATCATATTAATTTAAAGCTATATCTAAATTCTTATGCAAAAGCATAATAAACAAATCTTAAATCACATCACTAATCAAATAAAAAGGGGGGTTTTCATTCATTAGCTAAGTATACATTCACATGTATAAAAGTTTTAAGCAAGTATATTACCATTGTTCGAGGCAGGAACCTCCTTAGGGACTACTTAAAGGTCGTATGCCCCGGGATGTCCGCATCTAATATACCCACTATCCTTAGATACATATGGATGTATAAACAACTACAAGAATAGAAAGTCATGCAAAAGTTGTGTTTAATTTCTTTAATTTATTTATATGAATGAATTAAAGTTCTATCCAAATTCTAATGCCCAAATGCATAAGAATGAAATCAAGCAGGTACATCGCCATTGTTCTGCACCAAGGGAACGAGATAAGAACCTCCTTAGGGCTACTTAAAGCTATGCATCCCTAGGATGTTTAGACTATTATCCCCACTAACATTCTTACTTATGCAAATCAATACATAAATATAAGAAAGAAATTTTACTTCATACACTAAATTTATATTCACTTGCATTTCCTATGTATATATAACTAAAGTTACAATATATATGTATATTCATTCATTAATAAACTTTTGAAAATATATTTGAGATTTAATAGTGATATTAGCCACACGTATTTTTAATTAAGCCAACACATGCAATTTGACATAAAAGAAACTATTTCATTTAATTGATTTTAAAAGAGATGAATGCATGATTACAAGTGGCAAACAACATTTAATATGATTAGAAAAAAATAAAGAGACATAAGCACATGATCTCATTCATTCGAATTAATTTCTAAGGATAATCAAATTAAATAAGATTATTTAAAACAAACCAAAGTTCTTTAATGTCATTTCTAATTTTAAGTTTGCTTTGGTTTAGGAAATGTGAAAGAAGTTTGCTAATCCTAATCACATCCCCCATATGTGAGTTAATTTAGTTTAATGAAGAGCAATTAGGTTGATTTATGTCTTAATTAAGTTGAGGTATGAATTAAGTGAATTAGTTAAGCCCTTACCTATATCACCTTAAGTTAATTAACTAATTAATGATGAGCCAATATGATATGCAACCACATAAAAAAGTAAATTAGCAATGCTCCTAAGAAATGAAAGGGGCTAATGCAATTGGCTCATGATTAATAGTTAATTAGGCTTAAGGATTAAATTAATTACTTCTATGGTTTTCTTATACATATAAGCTAACCATAATTTCATTAAATTCCTTTAGACTATTGATTATCTAAAGGGCTACCCAAAGATTAATTAGGGTTAGGTTGTGAATGAATGGACTTAAATTAATTCCATTAAGCCTTTAATTATTTGATTAAATTCTTTGATTATGTTTTAATTAGAATGACGAAATTAACTTAGGAAAAGGGATCAAGGAAGAGGCCTTAATCTTAACCCCTAAGTCAGTTCAAATGCTCAATTAGGCTCTGAAATAATTAGGTTCACTCTTATTTTGATTGATTGATTAAATAGCTAATTAATTATTTAAGCTTTTTAATTAACTTGAAATAAATGAAAAGGCTTAATGAAATGGTTATGAGGAATGAACCCAAACCACTTCCCTAAGACTTTCCACTGTTAACAAAAGGTAATGAGCTTAATTAATTAATTAAACCACTATTAATTTATTTAATTATCATTAATTAAGGTTGGAGAATAATTAAGGCTTAATCCATTGATTTCCCTAATTAACTATCCAATAAATTCCAAGAAAAATAGTGGAGGCAGAGGTCATCCCCCTAAACATCTCTGAAAAACTTGAAATCAATTGGACAACTAACCAGAGAGTAATTAGGCTAATTAAATTTTAATTAAACCTTAATTAAGCATAAATTAATGTTTTAAATTAATAATCATAATTTTAATGGATTCCTCTCTAAATATCTTTAAAATGAGCTCTCATTTTTATATTTTTGGATTTTTCTAGGATTAGTTATGAATTTAGGAAGATTCAGCCCTAAAATTTAATTAAAATAACCTAATTAAAGCCTTAATCCCGTCGGACCACATGACACCTGACTCGGCGCGCTTTCCACGTGGTGCGATGGGATTGGCTATTTAAGTTGTCACATCCGCCGCTGACTCAGATTACGGTGGACGCATCATTCTCGTGGACTGTTCGATCTAAGATCGAACATCCATGATTCAATCTGTGATTTAGAGGAGAAATCAGAGCTGATCTAACACGATTAGATTACCGGCCCATTTGATCACGCAGAACAAATGGTCCGTGATCCATCCCATCCGCAAATGGTGAAAGATGGATGTCATTCATCTTTCTCCGTTCGATCCGAGCTCACCAGAGTTCGGATTATCTCCAAAATCATCCCACATGTTCGGGAAAGGGAGACACCTACATCCAATGGTTGAGATTTGCTTAAATGCACATTCACTTCAGAAAGGACCAAATGATTTTCACCAGGGAGCTCAATTTTACAAAATTACCTCACCAGTGCTAATGTCCAGCGGTAGGATCGATGAAGGTAGCTTAGTCTAGTAGAGACGAAGCCCTGTTGAGAAGATTTGGGTTTGATTTGGTGCAGAGCTCTCGATAGACAAAGCCACGCACGTAGGAGCCTTGACTTCAATCAACTCGGTCTGGGTGTGAAGGCTCTGGGATGATTCTGCCGATGAAGTATGAGGATGGTGTGGGTGCAAGGAATTGGGATTTAATTGAGTGGAGAAGGAGTATTGTATGGGAGAAGCTTGTCTTATTTCGGCTTTGCTCGGGGAGGAGGAAAGGCTGATAGAGGAAGCTCAGGGATGCTCTTGGGAAGTCTTTGGGATTTCAAAAATGCTTAGAGGAGTTCCAAAATTGAATCGTGCTGTTTGCCGCTCAAATTGAGGGGGTATACCCCTCATTTGCAAGTGATGGAAAGATAAGATCACTTTGAGAAATTGATCGAATCGCTATCGTCTGTCTGTTGGAGTCATCACCATCGGTGCCACATGATTCGCCATGAGTGGTCGGAGCCATGTCAGGCCGCCCAATGGAGGATTGGGTAGATGGTGAGTGATTGCCTCCTCCTTGTGTCCAAAGTGTGTTCAGCCATGAGAGGGGGAGGCTTGGCTTGCTTCCCTTGGTCCATGGCAAGTGCAAGAGTGGCTTAAGTTGGGCTAGGAAGGCTAGGAATTCCTCATTTGTTCAGTGGAGGGCTACCATGGGAAAGGCAAAGTGGACTTTGCCACTTATGGCAAGAATCTTATGCAAAGAGCTTGGATTGAGTCCCACTTAAATTTGGGCTAGTTTGGGAGTGATTTATGGCTGATGTGGACTGGGTTTGATCAATTTTTGGGGTCCCATAAGGTGGCTTTGAGTGGTTTGGCTCAATTTGGTCAAAATGGGTTCATTTGGGTTATGTTGGGTTGGGTTGACCTATTGGTCAAATTGAGTAAAACCAAGGCTTGGGTTAGGCTCATATGATGATTTGAGATATTTTGGCTCAATTGGTTTTGATTAATTTGACCTAGGTTTGAATTTGACTCATTTAGATTCAAAAGGGTCAAATGGGTCAAGTTGATCAATTTGACCAATTTGACCAAATTGGGTTAGGTTAGGTGTTGAGTCAAGTTCAATTGGTTGATTCAAAGTTATTGTAGGCTTTGGTTTATTTTAATTTGGGTTTAATTTGGATTTTGGCCAATTTGACCCTTTAGGTCAATTTGGGCTAGGTTGGGTCAAGTTGACCAGTTGGTTAACTTGGGCTCAATTATGCCTTTGGTCAAGTTCAATAATAAATTTGGGATGAACTTGAGCCATTGGTTTCAATCAATTTGGATTAAATCATGATTTAACCTATTTTGGATTTTTAGGCCAATTTGGGTCAACTTAGGTCAAATGGCCAATTAGGCTTGGTTTGGCTCAAGTGAGGGTTTGGTCATGTTCAATCATTGATTATGAGTTGGTTTGAATCAATGGTTTCAATCAATTTAGCATATGGTAGATTTTGGTTAGTTTAGGTTTCATTTGGGCTAAATGTTGACTTGGTCAAAGGTTAGGTTTGACCTAATTTAAAATTGATCTAGGTGATTGTTGGTTATCTTTGTGAGGTTTAGATGGGCTTAGTTCAATCCAATTTGGGTTGGATTAGAACTTGGCTCAAAAAGATTCCTTTAGGCCACTTTGGGTCAAGTGAGCCTAAATGGGTTAATTGGCTTGATCATGGCTCGATTCAAGTTTAGTTGAACTCACATTTAAGCCTAGGATTGAAATATATATCCAATTGCAATTAGTTTGGAGCCAAATGGGTTTTGGATCATATGATAATTTCAAGTCAAAAGGGGTCAACATGGGCTTGACTTGGGTTGACTTGGGTTTGGTTTGATAATTGTGGTTTATGTTTATATTTGGGTCAATGATTATAGGAGTGATTGAATCATGAAGAAATCAATGGGTTTTGAGTTTATTTGGGTATCATTTAGCCAAGTTCAAGAATTTGGCTAAAAAGGCTAAAGTTTGGATATTTGATTTGATTTGGGTTTGGTTTTGGTCATTTGGATTTATATTTCATTTATATTTGTGAATATAAATGAAGATATAAATGGGTTATGAGAAAATCACTTGAGTTTGGAGTGATTTGGAAGCAAATTTGACTAAGTCTAGGGATGTAGGTAAAAAGTGCTAACTTGGGTTTTGATTTAGTTTGATTTATTTTGATTTGATTTGAATATTTTGAACTTAGATTTCATTTATATTTATAAATATCAATGAAATAATGATTGATTTATAAAGAAACCAATCAAGTTTGGGTTGATTTGGTTCAAGATTTGATTAAGCTTATGGAGGTAGTTCTATATGGCTTAAGAGGGTCTTGATTTGGTTTTATTTATTTTGATTTGATTTGAATGGTTTGAACTTGGATTTCATTTATACTTATAATATAAATGAAGGAATGATTGATTTATAAGGAAATCAACCAAGTTTGGGTTGGTTCGAAGGAGTTTTGGCTAAGTATATGAAGGTGGTTCATAAGACTTAGAAAAAGATTTTGGTATTTAAATTTGATTATGAGTTTCAATCATTTGATTTGGAACTTGGATTTGGAAGGTTTGGTTTGAAGGAAGCAAGGAATAGGTTTAAGGCCAGGGTCTTTCTAAATCCCCCAAGCATAACCTATTCCTACTAACTCTTCTAAGTCTCTCACAAAGCTAAGTATTCACCTAATCACTAAGTGTCTTCTAAGGAGCTCTTGTTATACAAGAGTCCTAGATCTATGATGAGGAAGTTGAGAACTCACTCCAAAAGGTCAATGGTTTAAAATGTAATTTTAAAAGTATCTTAAAAAATATTAGATATAGGTATAGCTTTTGCTTACGGGTTTTGCGTGCATGAGGTAATATAGATGTTGGAGCTAGTCACCCATTTATCGGGCGACTAGCTCCTGTAACATCGAAAGCTAGTCGCTCATTAAACGGGTGACTAGCTTAAGTTATCAAAATGGGGCCGATCGACCCTATTCGCTTGAGCCATCCATGATTTAGTCCTTGATTTCATCCATCTGAGAAATCGAGTGGCCTTCCCACCCTTCGCCAATGCTCTGACCAGCCTTCCTACTCTATCGACTCTCTGATCGCTTGCCATTGTTGGACAACCAAGCTCCAGCCGTGACCACCCGCAAGCCCTTATTTTCCTTGGTCGTTGCATCCCCCACTTTTCACCTTCATCTTTGTCCGACTGAGGAACCCAACATTGGCTTCTGGTGATGCTTACAATGGCTCCGTTGCTTTTAGGGAAGTTTTCGGCGATGCTTCTGGCAGCTTCGTTGCTTTTAGGGAAGTTTTTGGCAGCTATTTATGTGGTTCACAGCGCACATTGACGTCGATCTTCGTAAACACACAGTAAATCTCTAATTTTTTCATTTGTAATTGATTAGGTTGTATGCATTGTTAGAATTTGGTTTAGGATTTTAATTTAGGGATTGGGGTTGTGGTTTAGAGATTTGAGTTGTAATTTTGTGTGATCACGTCATTAAAAAGTGTGAACGTTTAAGATATGTTAAGTATATTGTTCAAAATGATTGTGAAATATTTTGGGATGATATTTGTAAGATTCAAGTTGGATGGTTGAAGTGAAGGAATGCGTTTGGCCTATTGCATTCAAAAAAATTTCACTAGAGTAGCATTTGGCCTATTGCTTAGGTGGATGATTGGCTTAAGTCTTGCAAATAAAATGCAAAATGATTATATTCGTGAAAATATTTATTTATGCAAGCTATTTTTAAATTATGTAATCCTAATGTGGTTAATTATATTTTAGATATTTAATTCGCCTCAACTCATCTTGTCAAAAATGAGTAGAGAGTTGGTTTCGTTGATCTTATTCTACGGATGCGAACTAAGTGTCGATGACCAGTTCATTCCAAATTATATAGGTGGTTGAAATCATCCAATTAAGGTTTTGTGGCACAACTCCTTATCAAATTTGAAACAAAGAATTATAAAATCACTACATAATAATTTAGAGCATCACACAGTTAATCTGACATGTCGCTATCCAGGTGGATAACGGATTTATAGCGTATGTTATTTCTGATGATGAAATTTGTGATATCATATTGGACAAAGCTTCTCGTTAGATATTAGTGCTATATGTGGGAGTCGAAGATATTAATATTGCATTCATATCGGCTAATCTAGTGTTGAGGCCAGTCGATATACCATCGACCCATACACAGGATTTCATCACAACTGCTCCTTTGATGACATAGAGTAGCTTTGACGAAATGATTCCCAGGTAATACCTTGCTTATCTTTCCCTACTTACATTGTTAATTTTTCATGATGATGTGAGTCATGTTACTGATGTATTTCATGGAATTACAGATCCAGCGATAATGTTATTTATCAATCAGAGAAATCATATGTCTCGAGTCTTTGCGGTGATGATATATGCAGAGCAAGCTAAAGTAGTGACTCTAAGAAGGATATCAGTGATGATGATTGTTCACTTGGGTTAGAAGCTATGGTTGGTATTATAGTCAGGATCTATTAAAGAATCATTCATTCTGGAATATTGAGAGTGAATGTGAAATATTTACTAATAATGAGTACATCTAGATGCGTCAAACCATTAAAGAATGGGACAACGATATTTACTTTGATAGTCCTTCTGATGAAAATGTTCTATCATATGATGTTAAAATCCCATGGGATCTTGTCGAAGGAATATGTTTCACAAGTAAAAGGAGCCTTCAGTTTGTTGATATTGGTTAGTGTATAGTTAATAATGCTCAATTTTAAATAGTCACCTCAAACTAGAAGAACTATACTATGATATGTGTACATTACGATAGTGCCAATAGAGCATATAATTGCTTGCTTAGTAGTTGCAACAAGTGTCTCTGAGGTGCCTGGAGAATCTCCAGAGTTGGAGATGATCACAGGTGTATCAATACAGTGATAGGCAGTGGTCATCGACAGTGCAGTTCCAAATTCATTGCTTATTTCATTATACCTTGACCATTTAGATTGGCCTGCTTTTAGTGCTGAGCAAGGTATTATCGAGTTGTTGCCTCCTAATTTTCATAGAAGGTCAGGTAGATCATGCACCAGCAGGATAATAAATATAATGGATGAAAATAGAGCTAGTGGTAGTATATCCAGCAGGCAGGTTGGTCACCACAGTCATCAGGCCCATACAATGTCAATAGTAGAAAGTATGTCATAGTTGCAATAGCTATGTATTTCTATGTAGTATGCTCCTTACTAAAATTTTATAACTTAGTTGCAGTACTCTTTTTTAGTTTAGTTTATGCTACAATTTTCCTTCTAAGTTTTATAATTGACTGACACTGACTATTACATGTGTTTCCTTCAACAGGTACAATGGCCGAGGAGCACCTCCCCCTAGTTCGACGCAGGCGTAAGGGTCATGCTAGGGAGGACACTGCACAGTCAGAGCAACCTCCTCCAGAGGTCCACCCTAGCATAGCATCCCTGCGTGGTTGGCATAGAGTCACCCATCCCGAAACTATAGGTGTAATTTAAATTTCAGCTTTTACGTCACACCTGCTCAATGTATGATTTGACTATTGTTTAATCCCTTTTTTTATTATAGAGTATTGTTCTAGAGGCCACTTATCACTTGCTTATGCTAAAGGAATGGTCTATCAGTTGTCGTAGGTTCAACGCTGCTCTACATGCACTAGGCCTTGACTATGCTAGCCAGCTACGTTACATTCACTTGGATCATCATCTACTTACTACTTTAAGTGGAAGATGGTATCCACAGACCAATACCTTCCATCTGACCATTGGTGAGATGATAGTAACCCTACAGGATGTGATGATGATACTGGGCTTACCTGTTGATGGGCCACCTTTTATTGGCCCAAATGTGGTTGGTGAGGGAAAGAGGTGGCAGAGCTGGCTAGACTATTGCGATGAGCTGCTAGGTCGACATCCCCTGGCAGATGTGATGTATCAGGATTCCACCAACCCACACATCACATCGACATTCAAGATGGGTCAAGCACAGGCGTAGACCTGCATGCCTCTAAGGTGGGTCAAATGTTCTTTATATATGAAATCTTATGCCCATCTGAGCGTCAAGGACTTCAGCAAACATGTTCGTGCTTGTTGACCTTATTTTTAGGATGAGCTCTTAATCCCAACTTCCTAGACATAGGATTCCTCTTAGACTTTAGGAATTCCTTAGTCTTAAGACACATCTAGTGCTTAGGTGGACACTCAACCTAGCCCTAGAGACTTAGAAGAGTTAGCCATAAGAATAGGCCATGCCTTAAGGGTGTTAGGAAAATTTTCCTACCCTTAGCTTAAACTATTCCTCACCTTCCTTCCTTCAAGTCAAACTCTAAATCAATCTTATTTGATTTTCTCCAAAACTTAAACCAACTCCATGTAATTAAAATCCATAATTGAAATCCATGATTGAAACCCATGAATGAAATTCCTAAGTCCAAATCTTTCTTAAGTCCTTAATTTTCCTCTTAAGGACTTAGTCTAAATAATGATCAAACCAATTCAAACTCATGAGATTTTCTCATAACTCATTTATATTCTCATTTATATTTATATATATAAACAAAATATAAATATAAGTCAATCAAACCAAATCCAAAATTCAAACCCTACTCCAAAAATTTCCTAAGTCCTTTAAATTCCCTCTTAAAAGACTTAGCCTAGATCCTGATCAAATTACTTCAAATCTTTGAAATTTTCTCATGAATCTTTTATATTCTCATTTATATTTACATATATAAATGAAATATAAATTCAAACAATCAAAATCACCTCCAAAAATTAAACTCAAATCCACTTGAAATCCAACCTAAGCCTTTCAAGTCAAAATCTTGAACTTAGCCAAATCAACTTCAAGTCAAGCCAAACTCTTGATTTTCCTTCATGACTCAATCAACCCTACAATGATGAATCCAAATATAAATACAAAATTCAATCACTAAATCAAAATCCAATTCAAAAATCAAACCCCAAATCCATTCATATTCTTCCTTTGAATATGAAATTGTCAAATGAATCAAAACCCATTTGACCTCAAACCACTTGCAAATGGATTTATATTTTAATCATTTGTCCATATACAAGTTCAATCAAACTTAGATTAAGCTTTGACCAAGCCATTTGACCCACTTAGGCTCACTTGACCCAAAGTGACCTAAAATACCCTTATGAGCCAAATTTTAATCCTAACCAAGTTGGATTGAATCAAACTCATCTATGCCTCTCATCATGATCAACAATCATCATGGGATGGTCAATTAATCAAATTAGGTCAAACCAAGTCAAACCTAAGGGTTAACCAAGTCAACACTTAGCCAAGATGAAACTTAACATAGCCAAAATCCACCATAGGCCAAATTGATTGAAACCATTGATCTAAGTTCATTCATGACCAATGTTTGAACTTTACCAAGTCAACATTTGAGCCTAACCTAGCCCAATTGGCCACTTGACCCAAGTTGACCCAACTTGACCTAAAAAGTCAAAATGTATCAAAACTTGATCTAAGCCAAAATGATTGAAACCAATGGGTCAAGTTCATTCCAAAATCATTTGTTGAACTTGACCAAAGCCTCAATTTGCCAATTAGACCTAACCTAGCCCAATTGACCTTGAACCCAACAAAGATACCAATCCACTTCTATGACTAAACCTACCCATGACCTAGCTCAAATAGGTCAAATGGGTCAAATTGGTCAACTTGACCCATTTGACCTAAGTGAAGTCATATGAGCCAAACTCAAAACTAAATCAAATTGAATCAAACCAAAGCCACTGAAATATTTTAAATGGTCATATGAACTTGACCCAACCCTTAGTTTGACCCAATTTGACCAATTGGTCAACTTGACCCAAGTTGACCCATTTTGACCTAAATGGGTCAACATGAGCCAAACCATACCAAATGAACTCCAAATCTAATAAAACTTGGCCTATTTATCAACATACCCAACATATCCAAATTCAAAAAAATGAATGACTATTCTACCCCTAGGCCATAGAACAAATTTTGGTCAAATCCATGGGGAATTTGGTCAAGTCCTCTTCATATCTACTTGATACCTTCCTAATGTGTCAAGTAGACCCTATGGAGGGTGGTGCACCCAACCCAATAGGTTTGACTCAGTCAAAATGGATCCAAGGCCAAAATTGACCATATGGCTCAAATTGGCCATAGGGAAAACTTCCCTTCACTCAATTTAAAGCACATGGGAGGTTACCACTCCATTCCTTAGCTCAAACTGACCATGTGCCAATTTCTAATAGCTCAAACAGCCCTTTCAATCTTGACAATTGGATCAAAATGGCAAAGAGAGCTTTGGCCGTCTGATTGCCATACGGGGAGATATACTCCCCCTAATTCACTTTAATTCTCATTGCTCACTGTCGATTGAGTGCTAAAGATTGATAGGAAGCATTCTTGAGTGTTTCTAAGCTTCATAGAGGGATTTGAAAATTGCCATTCTCGATTTTTTTCAAGAGAAAATAAGGGAGCTCCATTGATTTCCAAATTTTCTCCACACAATTGTCTTTGCACACTCCACTGAGGGTCAAGCACAAGCTCTCCCTCAAGTTCCAATAAGGCTCACCTAGATCAAAATTGCAAAGGAGCTAAAGGGGTTGGTCCATAGAATCTCTCAGCTAATTCTTTCACCACGCTTAGCTCAACAGAAGCTCCTCAGGAATTGAGCATCGGTGATAACCCCCAGTGAGGTATGGCATTTTATGATCACTAGACTTAAGGTCTATTGGTCCTTTGTGAAAGAAAGTTTAATGGCATGAAGTTTCAACCGTTGGATGTGATCTACATTGCTTGATGATGGTGTGTGCAAGATTTTAGCCTAATCTGAGCTCGGATCTTGCTCTAGAATATGGACGGCCTCCATGATTCACAGAGCTTGGTAGGGGTGGATCTCTGGTCATCCATCCACGCATTTTCGATAGACGACCGAGATTAAATACACATTTTAAATCCAATTTATCCTTTTCCTTTTAAAATCGTAGGTTAATTCCTGACCGTTCGATCTTTGATCAAATGGAGGATACAAAACCGAGTACCACTGCCACCACACGTGCCATGACAGGACATTTAAGTGGTTGTTCCCGCTTGACGCATGGAAAGTGCCCTTGACTCAGCCGCCACGTGTCATGCTGTGGATTAAGGGATTTAATTAGGTTTTAAATAATCTTAATTAATCCTCTAAACTTTAAAAATTCATCTCTTTAAAGAAAAATAAAAAAAATTGAGGTAAATTGCCACTGAAAGATAATTCAATATGGAATATTCTAAAATTAATTTTAATGGATTTTAAATTGTATGTTTCTCTGATTTTGCCTTTTAGAAATATTATTTTGCTAATTACTCTCTAATTAATCCATTGATTGATCTCATACTTCTTGAGTATATTTTGGGGGATGACTTCTACCCTAATTTTCTTGGGATTTATTGGTGGCTTAATTAGGGGAATTACAAATTCATTTCCTAATAATCCCTTTATGTAATTAAAGATAATTAAGAGTTTGGTTAGTGTTTTAACCCCTTATTGAAGTTGATTAAGGTTTGATCTAGTAAATAGGAGGTTTGGGGAATAATTTGGGGGTATTTCCCCTAAGCTATTCCCAAAATATCTTTTCTTTCCTTAATCCTCTCTCAATTAAGGGTTAATTCATTAATTACCCTCTTAATTAATTTCTTAAAATTTCTAAAACTTTCCAAAATTTAATTAATCTACTTTGGGTAGATGCTTAGGTGTCCAAGAGCTTAAGTTCAATTAAGAAAATCAAAACCCAACTAATATGTGTGAGGGTTTTTTGAAATTACTTAACTTAAACCCCTTAGCTTAATTAACCATTAATCATGAGCCAAATTGCATTAGGCCCTTTTCTTCCTAGAAGCATTACAAATTTAAATTTCTTGTGAGATTTTATCTCATCTCATTGGCTCATAATTACTTGGTTAACTATGCTAAAGTAGTGTAGGTAAGGGTTAATTAAAATGTTTAATTCATACATTAACCTAATCAAAATCTAAAATGAATCTAATCATCTAAAAATTAAACTAAAATGTCAAACACATGTGGGAATGGGTTAGGAACAGCAAACTCAACTCACCTTTTTAAAATTAAACCAAATTCAAAACAAAACAAAAATCATACTAAATAAACTTTGATTTACTTTAAGCTTTCTTATTTCATAAGATTGTCTTTAGGATTTAATTAAAGTAAATAGGTTTACATGCTTTCATTGCTTTAATTTTCCCCAACAAGCTAAATATGTATGTCATGTGGTTTCATGCATCCATTCCTTTCAAAAATCAAATTTAAAATAAAAATATTTCCTTTATGTCAAATTGTATGTGTTAGCTAAAGTAAAAATATGAGTGGCTATTATCACTATTAAATCCAAATTATTTTTAAAATAAATGAATCAATTATCCAAACTGAAAGTGTGTTGCTTGTATTTTAATTATAAGTTTGCATGTGAGTAAAATATAAGGATGTGCTTAGTGTAGGTTTTCCTTCGCTCCTCTTTTAGTGTAGTTTTGAATAGAATTTGGCAAGGTGTATGATTCATTTGAAAAGAACCTAACACTTGCCTAATTTCATATCCTATTCATTCTTATACTATCACTTAATAAGAATATGCACATATAAAATTACATAAAAGAAAAATAAATCAACTAACACCGACTTTTGCATTCTTTCTTTTCATTCATTTCTTTTGTACATATTTGTATTTAAGGAAAGTGGTATATTAGTCTGGATAACCAGATAAGACTTTAAGTAGTAGCCTAAGTAGGTCTTTACACCCTCCGTTTTTGTAAACACTTATGCATTTCTTACTTTAATAAGAAATCTCTTTTCTACTTAATGAAAATCATGCATCATAAACTTTCAAATTTTCTTATATGAATCACTTAGCATGCATCATAAAGTGTGTTAAACATTTTCATTTATATGTATAGATATGCTTAGGACTCATCCATATGCATGTTATACATGTTGGGAAAGAAATGAAGTGATGTATGTTTTGTGAATTTAGTTCATTTTATTTAATCTTAAAATTCCTTTCTTTTTGAATAGGTTTTTTTAGAGTTCATCTAAACTTAGGATTAATTAAAACACTTAATCAAAATATTCACTAAATAAAACTAAAATTATAAATCCACTTTAAAAATTACTTAGGTTAGGGAAGGAAAGAGAAGTTCTCTTCTCTTTCCCTCTCTTCATAACTTAGTAATTAATTATAGGATTCACTTGATCCTAATTAAAACATGAATTAAAATAAACCCAAAATAATTAAATCACTTAAATAAAACCCTCTTCTAAGTTTAACATGCTTCACACTTAGAAAATTCTAACTTAAAGCTATAGCTAAGCATACCACACAAACCTCCAAAGCACACACATTAGGCTAAGTCACCACCTCAATCTTTAGGTTAGGGCAGTGCATGGTTTGATGCTTGCTTTTATTTTGTGATATATGTTTTAGACTGGATGTTAGGATGTATGTGCATAGAATGAATGGTAAGGTGATCTTAGTCTAACCATTATCTTTTGTGGGGGATTGTGCTTAAGGGGTGCTATAATAAATAAACATATAAATGCTTTTTTGTTGCTTATACCCAGCATAATAATCCAAGCGGTGGACTTAGTCACCCATGTGTGGAGTGATAAGTCCAATATACATGCTTAGGATTTGGTAGTTTGTTTAGCTAACATTTATTTTATAGGTGTTAGCTAGATTTACTTTTCCTTTTCATATAAATTTTATAGTTAGGATTTTGGAATGATTCTTATGGGAATTATGATGAACATTGGTCATAAGATCTCATCATATGCACCATGTGAAGCCTTTGGAGCATCCACCTTCCAACCATCCAAAAGGAGGAATTAAAGAAGAAAGAAGAAAAGAAGAATGAAGAAATGAAGTTTGAAGACCCCCCATAACAATGAATTCTTTGCTTAATTGTATTTAATTCATTTGTAATCTGGATTGTATATAGCTTCAATTTATTTTTTGGGTTTGTTGTGGTACGACCACAATGGCCTCTTATTCTTTTACGATTAGTTTTATAAATTGATTGATGATTTATTTAGCTTGTGCATTAAGTGGCATCCTTTTCTTAGTTTCTTCTTTGCTTTATGTATGGCCTAGATGTGGATTAGGCTCTTATGAAAAATAAATCTTTTAAAAAATCTAATAACTCAAAACTAAAAATAAAGAACTCATAACCTTACCTAAAGCTTAGGTTTAAAATCAAGATAAAAGAATTAGTAACCCCTTAGCTGGATGAGTACTTTCTTTTATAGCATCATGCACAAATACATCTTGTTTCACTCTTGATTGGAGATCTTTCACCTTTGTCAGAGAAACTTGGCTTGACCTTTGAGAGCCATGGTGAAAACACACCTCCTCCCTTCTCGCTAATTTTGTCCAATAATCTCATTTCTCATGCATTAAGCATATGAATCCTATTAGCCTGAGTCAAAATGATTGTCCAAAAATAAAAGTAGAATAAAATCTGAATTGCATTAGATTTAGGTCATTTGAAGCATACCCTTACATGATCTAGTATCTTCAGGGAGTGAGTTTAAGGGCTTAGTCTCTTTCTAAATAAATAACAACCTAGCTATCTTGCATAAAGTATATGACTTACTTACATGTATTTAAAATCATAGGAGGAGTAAGTTGGCGGCCACCCCCAAGCGATTGTAAGTCTAAACAGTCGGGTGGTTTGTCCTCTCTTATGAAGGCAAACCAAATACCCATTTTTGCCTTAGATTTAGGTTGTGCTTTTGGCCCTCGCCAAATCTCTCTAGATTTAGGTTTTGAGGTTGCTTCTCCTCTTTGTGGGCCATAAGCTTGGATCCTCACCTCTTAAGCATTTTCTTAATCTTGTGTTATGGAATCATAAGTCCTAAATTTCTAATGAAAGATTCAACTCAAATAATTTAAATCAATTTTAAAAAATGTAAAGCCCAACCATAGGATAGTTTAAGATGCTCGCTAAGTTTCCTAGCAGCATGGGCATCTCCTAGTTATCTTCATTTGACTTCGATAATAACTCCCTCTCCTTGATCAATCTCATTTGATCTTTAAAAATGAACTAATCGATTGATAGTCTTTTCCTATTGAAAGAAGACAATGATGATTTACCTTAATTGAGAGTATTCCTAAGGGATCTCATCCCTTAAGATGTAATTAACTATAGGGGCTTACCCTTGTAGGGAACTTAACGAACCCAGTTTAAAATAAACTTACTTTACTTTTCCATGTAAATCAGGAGAAGATTCTTTGGTACATATGCAGACCCATTGTCTTTATGAGTCCTTATTCGGGTGATTAGGTCCATTTTAGGGTAATGACTTCTATCTCTCAAGATAGTACACCTCTCCTCAATGTCATTCTATCACCTTAATAAGAACATCTGCGGATCTATGTGGTGTCCCAACATGGTGAATATATATTCTTTTATATATTTTTGTTTTTATTTATCCTTCTTTTTCTGAAAAGGGAGAGGGGATAGATGAAGGTGAGAAATGTATAAAAGAATACAAAATTTTTTATCAAAGATTTTTCTGGCGACTCCATTGGGGATGGTTCCTCTCTCCATCTTTGGTAAATGATCGTTGTCTTCGAGTATCGATAGGGTTTATACTTTGGTATGAATTCGAGACTATATTTCTTTCTGTTGGCACTTAGCTTATTTCATTCTTAAATTGAGTTAGCCAACATCTTTAAGTTTTAGGACCTCACCCCGTGTTGGTCTTAAAACCCCCGTTGGGTTTTTCAATGGGTAAAAAATTAAAAAAAGGATCTAAATAAAAAAGAAAATATTTAAAGACTTCCTCCTTATCATTTTTATGATAAGGAAATGTTCATTCTAAAATAATAAAGATAAAATAAATATTTCATAAAAATCTTGCTTTTCAAAAAGCACTCTTTCAAAAATGCCCATAATAAAATATTTTCCACAAAAAATTTATCACCCTCATTTAACAATTCTCATAATTATTATATGTAGGAATTTTCAAAAATATAACTAACAATATTTTCCAAAAGCAGAAATGAACATCTTTCTTCAATTCATTTTGATGAAGATTTCATTTTCAAAATAAAATGAACAATCATCTTTCCAAAAATCCAACTCAAAATCAAAAATAAAACTTTCAAAAAGCACACATGAACCTTTCCATTCAATACACTCACACCTATTGAATGAAAGTTTCATTTCCAAATAAAATTAAATCTTTCCAAAAGCACAAATGAACATCTTCCTTCAATTCATTTTGATGAAGATTTCATTTTCAAAATAAAATGAACAATCATCTTTCCAAAAATCTAAATTAAAATAAAAAATAAAACTTTCACAAAGCACACATGAATCTTTCCATTCAATACACTCACACCTATTGAATGAAAGTTTCATTTCCAAATAAAATTAAATCTTTCCAAAAGCACAAATGAACATCTTCCTTAAATTCATTTTGATGAAGATTTCATTTTCAAAATAAAATGAACAATCATCTTTCCAAAAATTCAAATTAAAATCAGAAATAAAACTTTCAAAAAGCACACATTAACCTTTCCATTCAATACACTCACACCTATTGAATAAAAGTTTCATTTCCAAATAAAACTAAATCTTTCAAAAGCACATATGAACATCTCCATTCAATATACCCAAAATTATTGAAGGAAGATTTCATTCCCAAATAAAAATGAATTTGAAATCCCACTTAAACATATTCCATATATGATTAAGTTGGAATTCCCTATTTCAAAAATCAATAATCACACACAAAACAAAATTTTTACATTTCAAAAATAAGATTGATTTTCATTTCAACATACCCAAATTTGTTAGATGGAAGTCTTCCTTTCAAGAATCAAAACTTGACAATCATATTTTCAAAATTTTCAAACACATTTGGAATCTCATTTAGCATACTCAAATTTGCTAAGTGAAGTCTCCAAATCCAAAATAAAAAATTTTCAAACACTTTTGGAACTTCATTTAGCATAATCAAATTTGCTAAATGAAGTCTCCAAATTCAAAACCAAATTTTCAAAACACATTTGGAATCTTATTTAGCATACTCAAATTTGCTAAGTGAAGTTTCCAAATACAAAATCAAAAATTTTTCAAAACACATTTGGAACTTCATTTAGCATACTCAAATTTGCTAAGTGAAGTCTCCAAATTCAAAATAAAAAATTTTCAAACGTATTTAGAACTTCATTTAGCATACTCAAATTTGCTAAGTGAAGTCTCCAAATTCAAAAAAAAAAACAAATTTTCAAACACATTTAGAACTTCATTTAGCATACTCAAATTTTCTAAGTGAAGTCTCCAAATCAAAAAAAAAAATAAACACATTTGGAACCTCATTTAGCATATTCAAATTTGCTAAGTGAAGTCCCCAAATCCAAAATCAAAAAAAATTTCAAACACATTTGGAACCTCATTTAGCATACTCAAATTTGGTAAGTAAAGTCTCCAAATCCAAAACAAAAAATTTCCAAACACTCTTGGAACTTCATTTAGTATAATCAAATTTGCTAAGTGAAGTCTCCAAATTCAAAACTAAAAAATTTTCAAACACTTTTGAAACTTCGATCTTTAGCATACCAAATTTCTAAAGAGAAGTTTCCATTTTCAAAACCAAATCAAAACATAAAATTTTGAACACATATTTTGGAATTTCATTTAGCATACTCAAATTTGCTAAGTGAGATTTTCATTTCACAAAAATTAAGTGGAACTTCATCTTTAGCATACCATATTTGCTAAAGTAAAGTCTCCACTTTCAATCAAAAACAAATCAAAACAAAAATGATACACATTAGGTTTTCCTTAGCATACCCAAATTAACTAAGGACCCTACTCTTTCAAGAATCAAAACATCCAAAAACAAATGAAACACTTTAGGATCTTCTTAACATACTCAAATTTGCTAAGAATTCTATTTTTAAAAATCAAACAAAACACACTTGAGTTCTTCACTTAGCATACCTAAATTTATTAAGTGGGAATTCCAATTTCCAAAATCAAACAACAATTCACAAAAAGAAACAACCATTTTCAAACACTTCACTTAGCATGCCCAAATTTGCTAAGTAAAATTCCAAAATCACCAAACTAAAATAAAATCAATTGACCCTTACTTTAACATACCCAAATTTGTTAAAGGAATGGGTCCTCAAATCCAAAATCTAAATTCAAACAAACATGAACCTATGGAAGCATCCTTCTCAAAATATTTGAATCCACTTTTTAACATACCCAAATTTATTAAAGTTGGATTCATAATCAAAAATTCCTCTTTCAATCAAAATTCTAAATCTTCTTAAATCCATTTGAACCCCACTTAACCCTTCCAAGATGTTGGATGTGGGTTCAAATTTTTAGTTCAAATTTAAAATTCAACAAAGACAGAAATCTGATCCAAGATTATAGATTCTCACCATCAGTTATAGTACAGCTACAGTTCAATTTTTTAGTCTTTGTAGTTGATCTGAAATGGTAAGCTCATAAAAATTTGTTTTCACTTTCCCTCATGGCATGGAATTGGTTTGGACCAGGCCAACTTTCCCCAGTTGGATCATACACACTTTATCCATTTCGGTAAGGGGTTTGAGGGAGCAAGGATCACATGTGAGGGCATTCCCTCATGATGTCGATGGGACCACGTTAAGGCGGTCATCCACATTGATCTACCTTCTAACGACATCTCTTGAAGAGGAAAGCGTGAGTCCCACGCCTTGGTAGGTATGTGTCTAGCAATTTGGTGCACCACGGTTTCACATGTTGCCCGGTGAGGGCTAGCACCCTCATCGGCACCCTAGGGTAAAGCTCCCTTGATCTCAGGGATTGCCTCCCCTACTTTTGAGTACGAGTCTAGCTCTCACTCCTCCCATCCTACCAGAACACAGCAAAGGAACAAAACTCACATGATCAAGCGATATCACACTAAGATTTCCAATGAGATGGAGGCGTGCCCTTCTTGAGGAGTTTCCTATCTTGACTTCTGCAGTTCTGACAAACCCTTTCCTCCTCTCTAGGTTAGAGAGAGAATGTTAAGAGGAATGCATCACCTCCACCGTGATCACGCACCATTCACTGAGCGAGGTGGTATGCCGACCCGTGCCTTCTTGGGTTAGAGCTTCACGGCGTTCATAGTCCAGAGCTCAATTTGATCTAAGCCTTATCATCCCCCATAATGTGGAGAAACATATTCGTCAGGAGAGGGCCATATAATATATGCACATTACCAGGTGAGAGGTTATCGGTCGGCGACTTTGCACTTGATTTTCTAGCTCGGTGAGCTACCCGCACCGACAATATAGATAACATCTTACTTACTGGTACCAGTCACCACAGGAGGACAACTCTTGTTCATAGAGAGTCGGTGGTGTCTCTACAACACCACTCTACCCCCCATCTGCCATCACCAGTCTAGGTCACAACATCTCTAGTTCCATCAAGGCTATGCCATATCGGTGCACCTGGTGATCCATCGAGGGATCCTACTTCATCTACACCACATACTATGGCAAGGTTGAGCTCTCCTACTCAACCTTCTATCCCAATGGTGGTGTAGAAGGAGTGGCGACCCCGAAGCATAGTGGTCGTCCCTTCACCAACTCTGGGCGGGGCGTCGGATGGTAGCGGTTATTTGGTAGTAGATGATAGCCACCACCTAGTGGAACCTCTAGGAATGTCACCCCCTAGTAGTGAGTGTTTCTCTTCCTGAGTACGTCCTCAGGATTGACTCTCTCAGTAGCGGGCGATTTTTCTCGGTGCATGATAGTGATCACCGGTGAGAGATCATTTATTCCAGTTCAAGTAGACCATTCTCTCAGGGAGATAGTAGCACATTATCTTATAAAGAAGAAAGAGATTCTGGGGGTATGATTGGTTAGATTAGAAGAAGGTCAGCTTCGACCCCAACGAAGATGATTTGTTGGGAGACTCGACTGGAGTCTATATGGTAGATACTAGAGGATCTCTTCTCATGGAGCACCAGGCTATGGAAGGTGATGATGTCGAGCAAGAATACATAGCCCATTTGCATCAACACCTCCTAGCATAATTAAAATAAAAAGATGAAAAGATAGATAGGATGGCAAAGTAGCTTGAGGACTTGTTATGGTTTGACTTAAATAAGCCCCATGGTTCACCCTATCACGGTGAGATCACAGAGTTGCATGTCTTGACCCAACCAAGACCTTACCTCCCATTGAGCAAAGTAGCACTAGCATGTATATGAAGGTAGTGAAAAGTACCTCCATATAAGAAAAAGATATAAAATTCATGGTTGAGCAGCAAGTGAAGGAAGCATTGGCTCAAGCCTGGGGAGGATCATCGGTTCCAAAGGGTAGACCCTACCCAGAGGAATTCAATTCAATCCAATATCACAAGGGTTTCATGCCACCTTCGTTCAAAAGCTTTGATAGTAGTGTAAACCCAAGGCAGCATATGGCACACTTCAGGGCTAGTTGTTGCAATGCCGGTGACAGCGACGCTTTGCTTTTTCGCCTCTTTGTCAGTAGCTTAGTGGGGATAGCTTTTGACTGGTATGCTAAACTTCCTAATAGTTTAGTAAAGACATTTGCTAAGTTGGAGAAACTCTTCATTAAGAGTTTTACTGGAGCTCAACAAATGGTTACTATTGGTAGAAAAAATTTTATATAGGGAGTCATCTTCAAATCTATGGGGAGAAATGAAAGAGGCAAGACCTATAGAAATTCATCTTTTTAGGATGCCACGCAAATCCACATATGTACTTATTCAGGTGATCGAGTACATCATCAAGAAAATAGTATACTATCTCAAAAAATAGAAGTCATTACCCTTCAATGGACCTAATCACCTCAATAAGGATTCCTAAGGATGACGGATCTGCATATGTACTAGAGATTCTTCCCCTACTTTATATGAAAAAGTAAAGCAAGGTTTATTTTAAACCGAGTTCATTAAGATCCCTACAAGGGCAAGCCCCATAGTTAATTACATTCTTAAGAATGGGAATTCCTTAGAAAAACTCTCGATTAAGGTAAATGATCGTTGTCTTTGAAGATTTCAAGAGGAAAGGACTATCAATCGATTAGTTCATTTTTGAAAAATCAAATGGGATTGATCAAAAGAGGGAGTTATTATCGAAGCCAAAGTGGAAGATAAGTAGGAGATGCCCACGATGCTAGGAAACCTAGCGAGCATCTCAAACTATCCTATAATTGGGCTTTACATTTTCAAAATTGATTTAGTTTGTCTGAGTTGCATTTTTCATTAGAAATTTAGGACTTATGATTCCTTAACACAAGATTAAGGAAATGCTTAAGAGATGAGAAATTAAGCTTATGGCCCACAAAGGGGAAAAGTAACCTTAGAACCTAAATCTAGGGAGCTTTGGTAAAGGCCAAAAGCACAACCTAAATCTAAGGCCAAAATGGGCATTTGGTTTGCCTTCACAAGAGAGGATAAATCACTCGACATCTTGGACTTACAACCACATGGGGGTGGCTGCCAACTAACTACTCCTATGACTTTAAGTACGTGTAGGCAAGTCTTTATGCTTATGCAAGATGGGTAGGCTGTTGTTTATTTAGAAAGAGACTAAGTCCTTAAACTCACTCCCTAAAGATACTAGATCATGTAAGAGGACATACTTCAAATGACCTAAATCTAATGTAATTCAAACTTCATTTTATTTTTATTTTGTATAATTATTTTGACTCTGGATAATAGGGTTCATATGCCTAATGAATGAGAAATAAGATTATTGGCCAAAATCAACGAGAAGGGAGGAGGTGTGTTTCCACCATGGCTCTCAAAGGTCAAGCCAAGTTTCTCTAGTAAAGGTGGAAGCCCTCCAAGCAAGTGTGAAATAAGATGCATTAGTGCATAATATTGTAAAAGAAATGCTTATCTAGCTAAGGGGTTGCTAATTCTTTTATCTTGATTTTAAACCTAAGCTTTAGGTGAGGTTATGAGTTCTTTATTTTTAATTTGAGTTGTTAAGTTAGGTAAAAGATTTATTTTTTTATAAAGAGCCTAATCCACATCCAGGCCATACATAAAGTAAGGAATAAACTAGAAAAATCATGTCACTTAATGCACAAGCTAAACAAATCATCAATTAATTTATAAAGCTAATCGTAAAAAGAATAAAAGGCCGTTGTGGTCGGGCACCACCGCACAAACTTGAAAAATATCAAATTGGGTAGCTGAGCTCTACCCTTATACAACCCAGATTACAAATAAATTAAATTACAATTAAGCAAGGAATTTATTATTATGGGGTCTTCAAGCTTCATTCTTCATTCTTCTTTTCTTCTTTCTTCTTCTTTTCTTCTTTCTTCTTTTGATTCCTTCTTTTGGATGGTTGGAAGGTAGATGCTCCAAGGCTTTACATGGTGCATAAGATAGAATCTTATGACCAATGCTCATCTAATCCCCATAATAATCATTTCAAAATCCTAATTGTATAAATTTACATGAAAAAGAAAAATAAAAATCTAGCTAACACCTGTACAAAGGTTAACTAAAACAAGCCACACAAATTCCTAGCATGTATATTAGACTTATCACCCCCACACATGGGTGACTAAGTCTACCTGGCCTATGGATTATGCTTAGGGGTATAGGCACCTGCAAGCAAAAGCATTTTTATATTTTTATTTATGATAGCACCCCTTTAGCACAATCCCCTATAGAAAAGAATACTTAGACTAAGAGCATCCTACCATTCATTCTATGAGCATACACCCTAATATCCAGTCTAAAATATACATCACAAAATAAAATAAAACATCAAACCATGCACCGACCTAACCTAAAGCTAGACGTGGTGACTTAGGCTAATGTGTGTGCTTTGAAGGTTTGTGTGGTATAGCTATGGCTTTAGGTTCAAATTTTCTAAGTGTGAAAACATGTTCAACTTATAAGAGGGTTTCATTTAAGTTGTTTAATTATTTTGGGTTAATTTTATTTCATGTTTTGATTAGGTTCAAGTGAATCCTACAATTAATTACTAAGTTATAAAAAGAGGGGAAGAGAAGGAGACTTCTCTTTCCTTCCCTAACCTAAGTAAATTCTAAAGTAGATTCACATCTTAGTTTTATTTAGGTGAATGTTTTGATTAAATCTTTTAATTAATCTTAAGTTTAGATGAACTCTAAACAAACCTATTAAAAAAAAAGGTATTTTAAGATTAAATAAAATGAATCAAAATCCACATAACACACATTACTTCATTTCTTTTGAATGAACCCTAAGCATATCTATACATACAAATGAGAATATTTAACATACTTTATGATGCATGCTAAGTAATCAATTTAAGAAAATTTAGAATTTGAATATGCATGATTTTCTTAAGTAGAAAAGGGTTTCTTTATCCAAATTTTCACATACACACATGAAAGTAAGAAAGGCATAAGTGAGTACAGCGCCATTGTTAACCAGAGGTCTAAGGTATGAAACCTACTTGGGGCTACTTAAAGCCTCACAACCTCGGGGTTATCCAGACTAATATACAACTTTCCTTATATACAAACATATGTATGAAAGAAATGAAAGGGAAAGGAAGAATGCAAAAGTTGCATTAATGGATACATTTTGTTTATGCAATTTATGTATGCAAGTGTAGGTAACCCTTCTTAGGTGATAGAAAAGAGATGAATAGGATATGGAATTAGGTGAGTATTAATTCCTTCTCAAATGAACCATATATCTCACCAAATTCCTATTCAAAACTATGTTAATCATAAAGGAGAAAGGAAACCTATGCTAAGCATACCTTTATAATCTTTCATATGCAAGCTCATAATTAAAAGATAAGTAGCATACTTTTAAATTTGGTATTTGATTTATATATTTTGAAAATAATTTGGATTTAGTAGTGATAATAGCCACTCATATTTCTACTTTAGCCAACACATGCAAATTTGACATAAAGTAAATAATTCATTTTTAAATTTGAATTTGAAAAATATGAATGCATGAAATCATATGACATACAAATTTAACATGTTGGAAAAAGATTCAAAGCAATGAAAGCACATAAACAAGTTCACTTCACTTAAATCCTAAAGGCATTCTTATAGAATAAGAAAGTTCAAAATAAATCAAAGTGAATTCAATGTGATTTTTGTTTAGTTTGAAGTTTGACTTAATTTTGAAAAGGTAAGTTGAGTTATCAGTTCCTATCCCATTCCCACATGTGTTTGATATTTTTTGTTTAATTTTTAGTTAACTAGGTTTATTTTAAGTATTAATTAGGTTAAGGTATAAATTAAGTAACTTAAATAACCCTTTCCTACACCATCTTAGAATAATTAACTAAATAATTATGAGCCAATGAGATGACATAAAAACTTATAAAAATTTAAATTTGCAATGCACTTAATAAAAAAAATGCCTAATGCAATTTGGCTTATAATTAAGGGGTTTAACTTATGTAATTTCAAAACACCCTTTCATACATATGAATTAGGTTTTGATTTTCTTCATTGAACTTAAGCTATTAAACACCTAAGAATCTACCCAAAGTAGATTAATTAGGTTCTAGAAATTTTTAGAATTTTTATAAATTAATTAAGGGGATAATTAATGAATTAACCCTTAATTAAGAGGAGATTAAGGAGAGAAAAAGGGGTTTAGGGAATAGCTTAAGGGAAATGCCCCAAAATTATCCCCTAAACCTCCTATCTACTGGATCTAACCTTAATCAACCCTAATCATGGATTAAAATCACTAATCATACCCTGATTATGTTTAATTACATAAGGAGGGTAATAAAAGAATCCATATGCAATTCTTCTAATCAAGCCTCAATAAATCCCAAGAAAATTAGAGGAGGCATAAGTCATCCCCTAAATTATACCCAAGAAGTTTGGGATTAATTAGAGGCTTAATTAAAAAGTAATTAGTAAAATGAAGTTTTCAATAAAACCTAAAATTTGAAAAATTATAATTCAAAACCCTTGAAATTAATTTTGAAATATTCTAGGTTGAATTATCTTTCCACAAAATTTTATTTCATATTTTTAAAATTTTGTAGAGAGAGTTATGAATTTTAGAAGATCCCTAGATTAATTAGAAATAATTAAAACATCTTAACTAATCCTCTAGCTCATGGCACGACGCGTGGCGGCAGTGATCAGTGCGCTTTACACACATTGCACTGTGAGGGATTCACTTAAATGTTAAATCCAAAATGGAGGCTCACGGCGGATGCGGTTTGATCTTTGTTGTCTGATCAAAGATCGAACGGCCAGAGATCTCCCCGTGATTTTAAAATGGATAAAGGAAATCTAAACATGGGGAATTATCTCGGTCGTCCATCCAAAACCCACAGATGGATGGCTGAGATTTTTCAAGTTCTTTTCCCTTGATCAACAGAGATCGTCCATGATCAAGGTGAAGATCCGAGCTCGATTGAGCTTGGATATAAACCAAACTCAACCCACACCATCTAAAGCCAAAGAGCGACGCATCCAACAGTCAAAACTCCATGGGATTAAAATTTCTTTCGCAAAGCTCCACACCACATTGAGTTTAATGGTCAAAAAAGTTCATACTTTGACAGAGGTGATCAACGGTGCTCGATTCCCTTAGAGAAGCTTCGTCTGGTTGAGACGAAGTTGTGTTGAGAGTATGAGCTCTTAAGGTTGAGTGTAGAGCTCTATAGACCAACTCCTCCTTAGCTAGCTTGTGCCATTGATCTAATTCAACTCTTCCTTGCTTTGGGAACTCCAAAGAAAGCTTGGGTGCACTCGACTTAGCTCTCTGACGAATTATGCCAAGGCAATTGGGTGGAAATTGAGTATGAAGAAAGTTAGCTCTTCAATTTTCCTCCCTTATTTTCACTATTCAAAAACTAAGGATAGGAAAATGGCTAGAGCTCTAGGAAGCTAGAAATCACTCTTTAATAGCTCCTTACTCTCTCTAGTACTCAATCGAATGTGGAATTGTTAATTTGAGTTCAATTAGGTGGAGTATATCTCCCCCTTGAAGGATCAGACGATCGCAAGCCATTGTGTTGTTTTGATCCATTTGAGCTTAGGCGGTGGGTTGTTTTGTCTATTAGAAGTGTGCAGATGGTCGGTTTGAGCCTGGGAGTGGATTGCCAACCTTCAATGTGCTTGAATTTGAGTGGGAGAGGGAGTTTGAATTTGAAGTTTTGACCCATGGGATTGGGTTTGGTCTTGGGGCCAATTGGGCTGACCCAAACCCATTGGGTTGGGCTCACCACTCTAAATAGGTCCCCTTGAGCTTTTAGGAAAGCCTCAAGTCAATATGAAGATGGTATGACCAAATTACCCATGGATTAAGCCAAAACTTGTTCTATGGACTAGGGATAGAATGGTCATTTTGCTAATTTTTCACTTTGGATATCTTGGATATGCGAAGAAACTTGGTTTGGCCAAGTTTCATATGATTTGGAATTCATTTGTAGGGTTTAGCTCATGTTGACCCATTTAGGTCAAAATGGGTCAACTTGGGTCAAGTTGACCAATTGGTCAAATTGGGTCAAACCAAGGATTGGATCAAGTTCATATTACCTTTTGAAATATTTTGGTGGCTTTGGTTTGATTCAATTTGGTATAGTTTTGAATTTGGCTCATATGACTTCATTTAGGTCAAATGGGTCAAGTTGACCTATTTGACCCATTTGACCTATTTTAGGTATCTCAAGGTAGGTTTAGGTTAGGTTAGTCATATGGAGTGGATTGGTATCTTTGTTTCCAATCAATTTTAGTTAAGTTCAAATTTGGCTCAACATGACCCCTTTAGGTCATGTTGGGTCTAAGGTCAATTCGGCTAGGTTGGGTCTAGTTGTCCAATTGAGGCTTTGGACAAGTTCAATAAGTGATTTGGAATGAACTTGACCAATTGGTTTGGATCAGTTTGGCTTAGATCAAGTTTTGACATATTTTGACTTTTTAGGTCAAGTTGGGTCTACTTGGGTCAAGTGGTCAATTGGACTAGGTTAGGCTTAAATGTTGACTTTGTCAAGTTCAAAGATTGGTAGATTTTGGCTATGTTAGGTTTCATCTCTGCTAAGTGTTGACTTGGTCAACCATTATGTTTGACTTGGTTTGACCCAATTTGATTGATTGATCATCCATGATGATTGTTGATCATGATGAGAGGCATAGGTGAGTTTGATTCAATCCAATTTGGTTAGGATTAAAATTTGGCTTATAAGGGTACTTTAGGTCACTTTGGGTCAAGTGAGCCTAAGTGAGTCAAATGGCTTGGTCAAAGCTTAATTTGAGTTTTATTGAACTTGCATATGGACTTATGATTGAAATATAATTTTATTTGGAAGTGGTTTGAAGTCAAATGGGTTTTGATTCATTTGACAATTTGATATTCAAAGGAAGAATATGAATGGATTTGCAGTTTGATTTTTGAATTGATTTTGATTTAGTGAGTGAAGTTTGTATTTATATTTGGATTCATGATTGTAGGGTTGATTGAATCATGAAGGAAAATTAAGAGTTTGGCTTGACTTGAAGTTGATTTGGCTAAGTTCAAGATTTTTACTTGAAAGGCTTAGGTTGGATTTTGAGTGGATTTGAGTTTGATTTTTGGAGATGATTTTGATTCTTTGAATTTATATTTAATTTATATATGTGAATATAAATGAGAATATAAATGAGTCATGAGAAAATTTCAAGGATTTGAAGTGATTTGATCATGATCTAGGCTAAGTCTTTTAAGAGGGAATTTAAAGGACTTAGAAAATTTTTGGAGTAGGGGTTTGAATTTTGGATTTGGTTTGATTGATTTATATTTATATTTTATTTATATATATAAATATAAATGAGTTATCAGAAAATCTCATGAGTTTGAATTGGTTTGATCATGATTTAGACTAAGTCCTTAAGAGGGAAATTAAAGACTTAAGAAAGATTTGGACTTAGGAATTTTATTCATGGGTTTCAATCATGGATTTCAATTATGAATTTCAATTACATGGAGTTGATTTAGGTTTTGGAGAAAATCAAATAAGATTGATTTGGAGTTTGACTTGAAGGAAGGAAGGTGAGGAATGGTTCAAGCTAAGGATAGGCAAATTTTTCTAACACCCCTAAGGCATGACCTATTCCTATGGCTAACTCTTCTAAGTCTCTAGGGCTAGGTTGAGTGTCCACCTAATCACTAGATGTGTCTTAAGACTAAGGAATTCCTAAAGTATAAGAGGAATCCTATGTCTAAGAAGGAGGGGTTGAGAGCTCTTCTTGAAAATGAGGTCAACAAAGGGCGCCCAATAGGTGTGGTGTGACTAACAAGGAACACCGCACGTATTGGTGTTGACCAAAATGATCAATAGCACCGAGAGATCACAAGCACTAACAGAAACAATATATCCCTAACCCAAGGTATAGAAAGAATCTAGAGCTTAGCGTAATGTGTCTCTACTTATGTCAAAGACATAAGAGAGAGGGAGGAATCCACTAAGGGATAGAGTGTGAACCTTCACTAGGGAAGCAGGTTCAGGTCATCCACAAGGGGATGAGAGGTTTAATTTGATTTGAGTCTCACTAAGGAGAATTTCCAGTAGGGAAGAGGTTGAATTTGTTTCAATTTTTAAATTTGGATTTTGAGATGGACCCTGCTAATTTGTAATGGATCGCACTGAGTAAGAGCCATGGAGGCCAAGACCTAACTCAGATTTACCAATCTAAAGGGGTTGTCTACTAGACACGTAGTAGGACTAGCCAACCAAATGGATGTCTTTCGATATGTAGTAGCTGTATTAGGAAGAAAATATAGTAGACTTACATCCTCTAAAGTAGGGACGAGTTGCTGGGGTAATCTATTGGCAAGACAACAGATTGAACCTAACCTAGGGCTTACTATTGAGTGAATGCCGCTGGGGGAATTAGATCGGCTCAAAGATAGTCAATATTAATTTTATTTTTTTAGTTAGTTTTGATTATGATGGATCCCATCAGTTTGTGATAGACTGCACTGAGTAGTGGCCATGGAGTCCTAGACCTAACTTAGATTTATCAGTCCAAAGGGAGTAGTCTACCAACCATAAGGTAGGACTAGCCAACCAAAGGAATGTCTTTCGATTTGCAATTGTCAAGTTAGGAAGAAAGTGCGGGGACTCAAATCTTTCAAAATAAGGAACCACTGGGGTGATCGTTTGCTTTGGGCAATAAATCGAACCTGACCTAAGGCTGACTATTGAATGAATGCACTAGGGGACTTAGATTAGCTCGAAGATAGCCAAGATTAATTTCATTTTTTTTAGTTTATTTTGATGGATTCTATTGGTTTGCGATGAATCAAACTGAGAAGGAGCCAAGGAGGCCTAGTGCTAACTCAGATTTACTGAACCAAAGGGAGTAGCTTCCCAACCGATAGGAGAACTATCCGACCAAAGTAGTGCCTTTCAGTTTGTAATGATCAATTAAAGGGAAAAAAGCTTGGGGACTCGCATCTTCCATTACAAAAGACCAATGGGGTGATCGGTTACTTTGGGCAACAAATCAAACCCTACCTAGGGCTGCCCATCAATTTTCGACAGTCATGCTAGAAAGAATGCATCCTAGTCTTACATCTTCCAAAGCAGAATGACTACCGGAGTAACTTGCTTATGGAAAAATAGATTAAACTTGACCTAAGGGTGACTGTAGAGTGAGTACCGACCCGGGGATTTATCTCAACTCAAGTAGTCAGGAAATTCTTATAAGGAGTTCTGCTGACACTGCTCTCAAGATAGGATGCCTGCTTGGGAAAAAGGGCCCTTTGGGGGCTTGAATTCCTAATCCATAAATGAATATTTTTTTCATTTATTTAGTTTATTTATTGTGGACCTTGTTAGTTTGTGAGGGATCAAACTGAGAATGAGCTTATATCATCCTAGACCTATCTCAGATTTGCTGAACCAAAGGAGAATCTGCACCTCTGCTGAATAAATTCTCCAACCAAGGGGTGGCTACTAGGAAAGGGGACTGTCCAATCCAAAAGTAACCCAGGTAGTGTCTAAATGGGATCGCAAAAGACATGATCCAAATAGAATGCCCATGGGGGGTGGAGCCTCTAAGGGCTTAATCTAAAATCCTGAAGAAGATGACATGGCTAGTCATATATCCAATAGGTATTCAGTGTCCAACTCAAGGAGAAGGCTCAGGGACTCACATCTACCAAGAGCGGTGTATCCACCAGGTGAGTCGCTATTAGTATAGCGACTTAAGGTGCCCATCGATTGCTATAATTAGCCTAGGAAAAAAGCTCGGGGACTCACATCCTCTTATAGTAGAACTGATTCTTTGGGATAGTCTGCCTTCTCCCAGTGTTCCATCCAACCTGGGTTATGAGTGAATGCCACTGAGGACTCACATCTTCCAAATAAGTGACCATTGGGGTAACATACTAGCAATGTAGCATGTAAACCTGACCTAGAGCAGCTAATGAGTGAGTGCCATAGGGGGCTTGCTCCCACATCAAAATAGCTCGAGAAAAAAGATTTGTGTTTGTTGTTGTGTATGTGTTAAAAGGAATAGGATGCCTCTGGGAGACTCTTACACCTACCTTAAACACTGTTAGGGGAGTTTGATGAAATGGTACCATGGATGGTACAAAATTCCCACTAAGAACGGATGTCATTTGGGTTCTCTCACACCTAACTTAGCTGTGCTAATCAAAATAGGATGCCTCTCGGATTCTCTTACACCTATTCTAATAGCATCGGGAGATTGTGTTTGTGTTATGAAAGAGGGATAGGATGCCGCTGGGGGACTCTTACATCTACCCTAAACACGTCATGGCGGATTCGCAAGATAAGCAAATAATATTTCAAAAGAAGAGAAGATTTGATGAATGGAATCAGATTTTTATTCTTTTTATTAATAATTATTTTCAAACATGATTTCTTTCAAAGGTAATATTTCTTTAGATAGAGCTCATTAATTGGAAGCATCAGGTGTTTCCCTTTACAATCAATAAGCTAATAAGATCCTCCTTGGTAAGCCTTCTCTATGACATAGGGGCCTTCCCAAGTGGGTTCAAACTTGCCTCCCATCTTTCGACGGGTAACAATTAGTCTCCTTAGGACTAACACAAGTTCTCCTACTCGAAAAGACCTAGGGAAGACCAGCTTGTTGTGAGCTTGAATCATTTTGGCATTGTACAACTCGAGGTTCTAGCACGCTCGTAGGTGACTTTCCTCCAAACCTTTGAGCTCTTCTAACTGCAACTTTGCATTTTGCTCTGTAGTGATCTTGATACTCAATGCTATCCTTAGTGATGGAAGTTAAACTTCTAAGGGTAGAATGGCTTCAAACTCATACACTAAGGAAAATGGGATAGACTGAGTTGGAGTTCGGTATGTGGTGCGATAAGCCCACAAGGCTTCAACCAACTGCTCTTTCCCCTATCATTTATTATTATCAAGAGTTTTCTTCTATATCTGGATAAGAGTTTTGTTGAATGCTTCTGCTAAGCCATTTGCTCTAGGGTAGTAGATGGTGGAGTATCTCTAATCTATATCGTGTCTTCTAGCGAAGATATTGATCTTTGTGCTTTTGAATGTAGTAATATTATCGGATATAATTCATCGAGGCACCCTGAACCTATATATGATATTGTTCCTGAAAAACTGAAGCACATGTTGAGCTGTGACCTCTCTAAGTGGGATGGCTTCTGCCCACTTGGAAAAGTAGTCGGTGGCAGCTAAGATGAACCGATGCCTCTTGAAAGAAGGAGGATCGATCGAACCCACAATGTCAGTATCCCAACACTCAAATGGCCATTGGGCCAATATAGGGTGTAGAATATTGGGTGATTGGTGGAGGACCATATCATGTACCTGACACTGGTGGCATCTCCTAGCTACATCCATCCAGTCTGTAATCATCGAAGGCCATTAGTATCCTAGTCTTTTGATCTTCATCTTCATCTTCAAACCAGATTGATGTGCTCCGTATAGACTTGAATGTGCCTCGATTATAATGTCGTGGGCTTCTTGTTTGTCTAAATAATGTAACCACATTTGGTCAAAGGACCGTCGATATAGGGTTCCATTAACGAGAGCATAGGAGAGAGCTCTCTGTTTCCCCTGATGGGCTTATGACTTTTCTTGAGGTAGTTTGTCGGTGTTCAAATAATCTATGAACGGTTGCCTCCAATCCAGCTCCTTATCCATTTTGGCAATGATAACCTCCCCTTCAAGAGGAAATCTCTCGATGAGTTCAACATCAATAAGGGATAGGACTTGTCTATTTTGGACCCTTATTGAAATGGACTCATCTCCTGACATGCCAATTCTTTGGCAAGTTTCAAAAGCATATGCTCGCGTCGCCGGGGAACCTTGTAGATGGTGACTTCAGTAATTTGGGCCAATATATTCATGGTATACTCATAGTAATGATGAAGCTTGGGTTTGAGAACCTTGTAGGACCCAACAATATGATTGATGACCAACTGAGAATCTCCAAAGATGTTGATGCTCTTGACACTGATAGTGATGGTTAACTCCAGTCCATCATTAATTCTAGTATAGGAAGAGGAAACTCATCCTTAAGACATGCCTTGTTTAAGTCCCTAAAATCAACACATATGTGAATTTGGTCATTCTTCTTCTTAACTAGGATGACACTGGCTAACCAAGTAGGATATTTTTCTTCCCTGATGAAACCATCATCGATCAGTTTCTTGACTTTCGAAATGACCTGTTGTTCAATTTCTAATCGCATGCGTCTAGGAGCTTGCTTAATAGGGGATCTATTGCTAGCATGTGGACTGCTACGTCAGGAGATAATCCAAGCATCTCTTCATAACTCCATGTGAAGCAGTCTTTAAACTCAGTCAATAGCCTAATTAATTCTTGGTTTCTTCTTCATTCAGCAATGAACTGATGTACATTGGCCGTGGATTTTCTTTTATCTTGAGATTGATTTCTTTAAGCTTGTCAATTATTGAATGAATCTTCTCTTCAAATTCTGGCAGTGCCTCTTTAATTTGGAGATCATCTGGATCATCTAAGATTTCTAAACACACATTCTCATAAGAGTTGGGATTGTGTGAAAAGAACCTATCAGACTCCAAATGATTGATAACAACGGAATCATTATCATTGATGACCCACCATCAATCCTAGCCCCGCTTACAGAGCTTCCCCCTGTATTGTTCCATAGATTTTCAAAGTACTCTAACTGTGCTTGGACCATGTATGAGGAACTAAACCTTTCTGTATAAGATTATGAACACAAGGAGAGTAAAAGTCAAATGGTAATTCCATTAATTCTTTAAATGTATCCTCCTCAATACATCAACTTCAAGACTTGAGGATGATGATCCCAAAAAGAATCTCTTCTACTTCATGTCACTAGAAGACTTAGGGACTTCCTTAACTACTAAACCTTCAACTTTCTGAGATGTAAGTGAGGTCAAAGCTAAGGTTCCCAACTGCTGCCTAATAGTTTCACATAAACCTGATTCGAATACTTTACTTTCTTTGGAGGCTTGGTCTGCCTAACAGTTTCACTTAAAAAAAGGTATTTTAAGACTAAATAAAATGAATCAAAATTTACATAACACACATTACTTCATTTCTTTTCCAACATATATAACATGCATATGGATGGACCCTAAGCATATCTATACATGCAAATGAAAGTAGTTAACACACTTTATGATGCATGCTAAGTAATCCATTTAAGAAAATTTAGAATTTGAATATGCATTATTTTTCTTAAGTAGAAAAGGTTTTCCTTATCCAAAATTTCACATACATACATGATGGTAAGAAAGGCATAAGTGAGTACAACGTCATTGTTAACTGGAGGTATAAGGTACAAGACCTACTTAGGACTACTTAAAGCCTCACAGCCTCGGGGTTATCCAGACTAATATACCACTTTTCTTAAGTACAAACATGTATATAAAAGAAATGAAATAGAACGGAAAATGCAAAAGTTATTCAGTGGATTCATTTTTGTTTATGTAAATTATGTATGTAAGTGTAGGTAACCCTTCTTAGATGGTAGCATAGGGATGAATAGGATATGAAATTAGGTGAGCATTAGGTCTTTTTTAAATGAACCTTATGTCTCACCAAAATTCCTATTCAAAATTATACCAACATAGGAAAGAAAGGAAACCTATACTAAGCATACCTTTATAATATTTTACATGCAAGCTTATAATTAAAGTATAAGTAGCATACTTTTAGATTTGATATTTCATTTATAAGTTTTGAAAATATTTTGGATTTAGTAGTAATAATAGCCACTCATATTTTATTTTAACCAACACATGCACATTTGACATAAAGTAAACAATTTTCATTTTAAAATTTGAAACATGAAATTATGAATGCATGAATCACATGGCATACAACTTAACATGTTGGGAAAGATCTAAAGTAATGATATCATGTAAACAAACACACTTTACTTAAATCTTAAAGATATTCTTATAGAATAAGAAAACTTATAATAAATCAAAGTGAATTTTAAATTATTTTTTGTTTAGTTTGAGGTTTGATTTAATTTTGAAAATGTGAGATGAATTTGTTGTTCCTAACCCATTCCCATGTGTCTTTTGCATTTTTGTTTCATTTTTAGATAATTAAATCCATTTTAAGCATTGATTAGGTTAAGGTATGAATTAAGTGGCTTAATTAACCCTTACCTACACCACCTTAGAAGAATTAACTAGATAATTATGAGCCAATGAGATGACATAAAACCCACAAGAAATTTAAATTTACAATGCACCTAATAATGAAAAGGCCTAATGCAATTTGGATCACAATTAAAAGTTAATTAAGCTAAAGGGTTTAGCTTAAGTAATTTCAAAATATCATTTCACACTTATGAATGGGATTTTGATTTCCTTAATTAAACTTAGGTTATTGAACACCTAAGCATCTACCCAAGGTAGATTAATTAAGTTCTAGAACTTTTTTTTAAAAAAATGTTGAAAATTGATTAAGGGGATAATTAATGAATTAACCCTTAATTAAGAGGAAATTAAGGAGATACGAGGGGGGTTTAGGAAATAGCTTAGGGGAAATGCCCCAAAATTATTCCATAAACCTCCTGCTTATTAGATCTGACCTTAGTCAACCCTAATCATAGGGTAAAGCTACTAATCACATCTTAATTACCCTTAATTGCATGAAAGGGATAATTAGGGAATGAAATAGCAATTTTCCCAATTGATCCCTCAATAAATCTCAAGAAAATTAGGGGAGGTAGAGGTCATCCCCTAAAATAAACCCTAGAAATTTGAGATTAATTGATGAACTAATTAAAGGATAATTAGCTAATGAAGATTCCCAAAGAAACCTAAATTCATAGAAAATAGTAATTCAAAATCCATTGAAATCATTTTTAAAATATTCTAAATGAAATTATATTTCCATAGAATTTTTCTTTTTATTTTTCTAATTTTTCTAGAGGGAATTATAAATTTTAGAATTTTTTTGAATTAATTAAGAATTAATTAGTGCATTTCCTTAATCCTAACTAATCCCTAGCTCACGGCATGACGCATGGCGGCAACGATCAGCATGCTTTACATGCATCGCGCCATGAGGGGGTGACTTAAATGTCACATCCCAAATGATGGCGGTGACGCATGCGCTTATATCCTCGGCCATCTGATCAAAGATCAGATGGCTAAGGATTCACCCGCAATTTAAAACAGATAAATGGATTTACTAAACATACTAAATAATCTCAGTTGTCCATCTAAAATGCGCGGATGGACGGCTGAGTTGAGCCAAGTTCTTCCCCTTGATCATTAGAGTCCTTCCATAATCAAGGGGAAGATCCAAGCTCGATCTAGCATGGTATCACACCAAAATCAACTCACACCATCTAGAGAAATAGAACGGTAAATCCAACGACCAAAATTAGATAAGGTGAAAAATGCTTTCACAAATCTCCACACCACATTGATTTTAGTGATCGAAAAATTCCATACCTCGCTGAAGGTGATCATCGATGCTCGAGATCGATGAGGTAGCTTCATCTGGTGGAGACGAAACCCTGTTGAAATTCCTAGGCCTTGGGATTGAGTGGATTAATGGATGGACCAACACCACTTCACTTGGGCTTCGGCTTTGATTGAATTGATCCTCTCTTTGTTATGGAAACTCCAATATGAGCTTGAGTGAGCTCGGATTGGTCCTTAGAAGAAGTTTGTAGGAGGAATTTGGAGGAAATCAAGTGTAGAGGAAGTTATCAAGTCACTCTACCTCCCCTATTTTTGTACTGTGCAAAACTGAGGAAGAAGAATTCAAATCCTCTCAAAAGACCTTGGGAATGCTCTCTGATGATTGCTAAGGGTTCCTAAGCTTCAATCGACAGAGAGTGAATTGAAATTTCATTGAATTAGGGGGAGTATATCTCCCCCCTATGGCAATCGGATGACCGAACAATTATTTACTATTTTTGATCCAATTGCTGAGATTGGAGAGGTTGTTTAGGCTGTTAGCTCTTTGCACATTGTCGGTTTGAGGCCTTGAGTGGATTGCCAACCTCCCATGTGCATAAAATTGAGCTTAGGAGGGAGTTTGAAAACTCAATTTTGAGCTAGGTGGTTGGGTTTGGTCTAGGGGCCAAATGGGCTGACCCAAACCCATTGGGTTGGGTGCACCACTCATCATTAAGTCTCCTTGAGCTTTTAGGAAAGCCTCAAGTGATTGTGAAGAGGGTATGACCAAAACACCCATGGACTAGGCCAAAATTTATTTTATGGCCTAGGGTAGAATAGTCATTTTGCTATTTTTCCACTTTGAATATGTTGGGTATGTTGAGAAACTAGGTTTGGCCAAGTTTCATAAGATTTGAAATTCATTTGATAGGGTTTGGCTCATGTTGACCCATTTAGGTCAAAATGGGTCAACATAGCTCAAGTTGACCAATAGGTTAAACTGGGTCAAACCAAGGGTTGGGTCAAGTTCATATGACCATTTGAAATATTTTGGTGTCTTTGGTTTGATTCAATTTGGTATAGATTTGGATTTGGCTCATTGAACTTAGATCAATGGTTTCAATCAATTTAGGCTATGGTGGAATTTGGCTATGTAAGGTTTCATTTTAGGTTAAGTGTTGAGTTGGTCAACCCTTAGGTTTGACTTAGTTTGACCCAATTTGATTGATTGAACATCCCATGATGATTGTTGACCATGATGAGAGGCAAATATTAGTTTGGTTCAATCTAATTTGGTTAGGATCAAAAGTTGGCTCGTAAGGGTACTTTAGGTCACTTTGGGTCAAGTGAGTCTAAGTAGGTCAAATGGCTCAATCAAATCTTAATTTGAAGTTGATTTATCTTGTATATGGACTTATGATTGAAATATAAATCCATTTATAAGTGGTTTGAAGTCAAATGGATTTAGATCCATTTAAAAATTACATATTAAAAGGAAGAATATGAAGGGGTCTTGGGTTTGATTTTTGATTTGGGTTTTGATTGTTTGATTGAGGTTTGGATTTATATATGAGCTCATGATTGTAGGGTTGATTCAACCATAAGAGAAAATCAAGGGTTTGGCTTGATTTGAAAGTGATTTGGCTAAGTCCAAGATTTTGACTTGAAAGGCTTAGATTTGATTTTTTGAATGGATTTGAATTTGATTTTTGGAATTGGTTTTGATTGTTTGAATTTATATTTTATTTATATATGTGAATATAAATGAGAATATAAATTGATCATGAAATTTCAAGAATTTGAAAGAGTTTAATCATGATTTAGGTTAAATCCATTAAAGGGAATTTAAAGGATTTAAAGCAATTTTTTAATTTGAAATTTATTTTTTGGATTGGATTTGACTGATTTATATTTATATTTCATTTATATATGAGAATAGAAATGATAATACAAATAATTTTTGAGAAAATCTCATGAGTTTGAATAGGTTTGATCAAGGTTTATGTTAAATCAATTAATGAAAAATTAAGGGATTTAAGGAATTTCAAGGATTTTAAATTTGGAATTTAATTTGAGGGTTTGATTTGATTGATTTATATTTATATTTCATTTATATATGTGAATATAAATGAGAATATAAATAAATTTTGAGAAAATCCCATGAATTTGAATAGGTTTGATCAAGGTTTAGAGTTGATTTTGGGTAAGTCCTTTAATGGAAAATTAAAGGGAATTAGGAAAATGTTCATGAATTGATTTGGAATTTTGAATTTGATTTGATGAGTTTGAATTTATATTTTATTTATATATGTGAATATAAATGAGATTATAAAGGAGGTATGAGAAAATCTCAAAGATTTGAATAGGCTTTGATCATAGTTTTGGCTAAGTCCTTAAGGGAGGCTTAAGGACATAGGCAAAATTTGGACTTAGGAATTTTTTTGATGGATTTTGATCATGGGTTTCAATCATATATTTCAATCATGGAGTTAAATCATGGAATTGAATTGAGTTTGGAGAAAATAAAATATAATTGATTTGGGGTTTGAATTGAAAGAAGGAATGTGAGGAATGGTTTAGGCTAAGGGTAGGAAAATTTTCCTAGCACCCATAAGGCATGACCTATTCCTATGGCTAAGTCTTCTAAGTCTACTAGGGCTAAGTTTGAATATCTACATAATCACTAGATGTGTCTTAAGACTAAGGAACTCTTAAAGTCTAAGAGGAATCCAATGCCTAAGATGGAGGTGTTGAGAGCTCATCCTAAAAATGAGGTCAACATAAACCCAACATATCCAAATTCAAAAATCAGCCAAATGATCATTCTACCCCTAGGCCATATAACAAATTTGGTTCAAATCTATGAGGAATTTGGTCAAGTCCTCTTCATATCTACTTGATACCTTCCTAATAGGTCAAGTAGATCCTATGGAGGTGGTGCACCCAACCCAATGAGTTTGGGTCAGCCCAAATGGACCCAAGGCCAAAACCGACCTCATGGCTCAAATTGCTCATAGGGAAAACTTCCCTTCACTCAATTTGAAGTACATGGGAGGTCATCACTCCACTCCTTAGCTCAAACCGACCATGTGCCAATTTTTAACAGCTCTTTCAATCTTGACAATTGGATCAAAATGGCAAATAGAGCTTCGGCCGTCCGATTGCCATAAGGGGAGATATACTCCCCCTAATTCACTTCAATTCTCATATGCTCACTATTAATTGAGTGTTAGAGATTGATAGTAAGCATTCTTGAGTGTTCTTGAGCTTCCTATAGGGATTTGGAAATTACCATTCTCAATTTTCTTCAAGAGAAAATAGGGAACTCCATTGATTTCCAAATTTTCTCCACACACCAAATCAAGCCAATTGCCTTTGCACACTCCACCAGAGGGCCAAGTTGAGCTTGCCTAAGCTCTCCCTCAAGTTACAAAGGCAAGGAAAGGCTCACCTAGATCAAAACCACAAAGGAGCTAAGGAGGGGTTGGTCCATAGAGCAATCTACTCAATCTCAGGAGCTAATTCTTTCACGCCGCCTCCAACCGCATCTAAGCTCCTCCAAGGGAATAGAGTGCCGGTGATCACCTCTGATGAGGTATGGAATTTTTCGATCACTAGACTTAGGGTGTGTTGGTCCTTTGTAAAAGAAATTTTAATGGCATGAAGTTTCAACCGTTGGATGTGATCTACATTGCTTGATGATGGTGTGTGCAAGATTTTAGCTTAATACAAGCTCAATAGAGCTCGGATCTTGCTCTAGAATATGGACGGCCTCCATGATTCACAAAGCTTGGTAGGGGTGGATCTCTGGCCGTCCATCCACATGTTTTAGATGGACGACCGAGATTAAACGCACATTTTAAATCCTATTTTTCCTTTTAAAATCATAGGTTAATTCCTGACCATTCGATCATTGATCGAACGACACATACAAAACTGCATTGCACGCCGCGTCGCATTGACATTTAAGGTCGCTCCCGCTGACGCGCGTGGAAAGTGCCCTTAACTCAGTCGTCGTGTGTCATGCTGTGGATTAAGGGATTTAATTATGTTTTAAATAATCTTAATTAATCCTCTAAGCTTTAAAAATTCATATATCTTTTAAAAAATCACAAAAATATAAGGTAAATTGTCACTAAAAGATAATTCAATCTAAAATATTCTAAAATTAGTTTTAATGAATTTTGAATTGTATCTTTCTTTGATTTTACCTTTTATTGAAAATCTTGTTTTGCTAATTACTCCCTAATTAACTCACTGATTGATCTCAAACTTCTTGAGTGTATTTTGGGGGATGACTTCTGCCTCCCTAATTTTCTTGGGATTTATTGGTAGCTTAAATGGGGGAACTGAAAATACATTTCCTAATCACCTCTTTATGTAATTAAGGATAATTAAGGGTTTTATTAGTATTTTAATCCCTTATTGAAGTTGATTAAGGTTTGATCTAGTAAATAAGAGGTTTGGAAAATAATTTTGGGGTATTTCCACTAAGCTATTCCCTAAACCCCCTTTTCTTTCCTTAATCCTCTCTTGATTAAGGGCTAATTCATTAATTACCCTCTTAATTAATTTTTTAAAATTTATAAAACTTTTCAGAACTTAATTAATCTACTTTGGGTAGATGCTTAGATGTCCAAGAGCCTAAGTTCAATTAAGGAAATCAAAACCCAACTCATATGTGTGAGGGGTGTTTTGAAATTACTTAAATTAAACTCCTTAGCTTAATTAACCATTAATCATGAGTAAAATTGCATTAGGCCCTTTTCTTCCTAGGTGCATTGCAAATTTAAATTCCTTGTGAGATTTTATCTCATCTCATTAGCTCATTATTACTTGGTTAACTATGCTAAGGTGGTGTAGGTAAGGGTTAATTAAAATATTTAATTCATACATTATCCTAATCAAAATCTAAAATAAATATAATCATCTAAAAATTAGACAAAAATGTCAAACACATGTGGGAATGGGTTAGGAATAGTAAACTCAACTCACCTTTTTAAAATTAAACCAAATTCAAAACCAAACAAAAATCATTCTAAATAAACTTTGATTTACTTTAAGCTTTCTTATTTCATAATATTGTATTTAGGATTTAATTAAAGTGAATATGTTTACATCATTTCATTGCTTTAATTCTTCCCCAATAAACTAAATATGTATGTCATGTGATTTCATACATCTTTCAAAAATCAAATTTAAAATAAAAATGTTTCCTTTATGTCAAATTATATGTGTTGGCTAAAGTAAAAAATATGAGTGACTATTATCACTATTAAATCCAAATTATTTTCAAAATATATGAATCAATTATCCAAACTAAAAGTGCGTTAGTTGTATTTTAATTATAAGTTTGCATGTGAGTGAAATATAAAGATGTGTTTAGTGTAGGTTTTCCTTCTCTCCTCTTTTAGTGTAGTTTTAAATAGGATTTGACAAGGTGTATGGTTCATTTGAAAAGAATCTAACACTTGCCTAATTCCATACCTATTCATTCCTATACTATCACTTAACAAGGATACCCAAGCTTTTGCATTCTTTCTTTTTCATTCATTTCTTTTGTACACATGTTTGTATTTAAGAAACGTGGTATATTAGCCTAGACAATCCCGAGGTTACGAGGCTTTAAGTAGCTCTAAGTAGGTCTTATACCTTACACCTTTGGTGAACAATAGCGCTGTACTCACTTATGCATTTCTTACTTTCATGTGTGTATGTGAAAAATGGATAAGAAATCTCTTTCCTACTTAATGAAAATTGTGCATCATAAACTTTCAAATTTCCTTAAATGAATCACTTAGCATGCATCATAAAGTGTGTTAAATATTTTTATTTGTGTGTATAGATATGCTTAGGAATTATCCATATGTATGTTATACATGTTGGGAAAGAAATGAATAGATGTATGTTTTGTGAATTTAGTTCATTTTATTTAATCTTAAAATGCCTTTCTTTTTGAATAGGTTTGTTTAGAGTTCATCTAAACTTAGGATTAATTAAAATACTTAATCAAAATATTCACAAAACAAGACTAAAAATATAAATCCACTTTAGAAATTACTTAGGTTAGGGAAGGAAAGAGAATCTCTCTTCTCTTTCCCTCTCTTCATAACTTAGTAATTAATTATAGGATTCACTTGAACCTAATCAAAACATGAAATAAAATAAACCCAAAATAATTAATCCACTTAAATGAAACCCTCTTCTAAGTTGAACATGCTTCACACTTAGAAATTTTAACTTAAAGCTATAGCTAAGCATACCACACAAACCTCCAAAGCACACACATTAGGCTAAGTCACCACCTCTAGCTTTAGGTTAAGGCAGTGCATGGTTTGATGCTTACTTTTATTTTTTTGATATGTGTTTTAGACTGGATGTTAGGATGTATGTGTAGAATGAATTGTTAGGTGATCTTAGTCTAACCATTATCTTCTGTAGGAGATTATGCTTAAGGGGTGCTATAATAAATAAACATATAAATACTTTTGTTGTACAGGTGCTTATACCCCTAAGCATATACCAATAGGCCAGGTGGACTTAGTCACCCACGTGTGGGCTGATAAGTCCAATATACATACTTGGGATTTGGTGGTTTGTTTAGCTAACCTTTATTTTGCAAGTATTAGCTAGATTTACTTTTCCTTTTCATGTAAATTTTGCAATTAGGATTTTGGAATGATTGTTATGGGGATTAGGATGAACATTGGTCATAAGATCTCATCTTATGCACCATATGAAGCCTTTGGAGCATCCACCTTCCAACCATCCAAAAGGAGGAACCAAAGAAGAAAGAAGAAAAGAAGAATGAAGAAATGAAGTTTGAAGACCTCCCATAATAATGAATTCCTTGCTTAATTGTATTTAATTCATTTGTAATCTGAGTTGTATAAGGGTAGAGCTCGGCTACCCAATTTATTTTTTTCGAGTTTGTGTTGTGGTACCCGACCACAATGGCCTCTTATTCTTTTGCGATTAGCTTTATAAATTGATTGATAATTTATTTAGCTTGTGCATTAAGTGGCATCCTTTTCCTAGTTTCTTCCTTACTTTATGTATGTCATGGATGTGGATTAGGCTCTTAGAGAAAAATAAATCTTTTATCAAATCTAATAACTCAAAATTAAAAATAAAGAACTCATAACCTCACCTAAAGCTTAGATTTAAAATCAATATAAAAGAATTAGTAACCCCTTAGTTGGATGAGTACTTTCTTTTATAACACCATGCACAAATGCATCTTATTTCACTCTTGATTGGAGGGCTTCCACCTTTGCCAAAGAAACTTGGTTTGACCTTTGAGTGCCATGGTGGAAACACACCTCCTCCCTTCTCGCTGATTTTGGCCAATAATCTCATTTCTCATGTATTAGACATATGAATCCTATTAGCCTGAGTCAAAATGATTGTCCAAAAATGAAAGTAAAATAAAATCTGAATTGCATTAGATTTAGGTCATTTGAAGCATATCCTTATATGATCTAATCTCTTTAGGGAGTGAGTTTAAGAGCATAATCTTTTTCTAAATAAATAACAGCCTAGCTATCTTACATAAAGCATATGACTAGCCTACATGTATTTAAAATTGTAGTAGGAGTTAGTTGGTGGCCACCCCTAGGCGGTTGTAAGTCCAAACAGTCGGGTGATTTATCCTCTCTTATGGAGGAAAATTAAATACTCATTTTCACCTTAGATTTAGGTTGTGCTTTCGGCCCTTGCCAAAGCTCCCTAGATTTAGGTTCTATGGTTGTTTCTCTCCTTTGTGGGCCATAAGCTTAAATCCTCACCTCTTAGGCATTTTCTTAATCTTATGTTATGGAATCATAAGTCCTAAATTTCTAATGAAAGATTCAACTCAAATAGATTAAATCAATTTTAAAAAAAATATAAATCCCAAGCATAGGATAGTTTAAGATGCTCACTAGGTTTCCTAGCATCGTGGGCATCTCCTACTTATCTTCCTTTGGCTTCGATAATAACTCCCTCTCCTTGATCAATCTCATTTGATCTTCAAAAATGAACTAATCGATTGATAGTCCTTTCTTATTGAAATCTTTGAAGACAACGATCATTTATCTTAATCGAGAGTATTCTGGGATCTCCCCTGATGATAATTAACTATAGGGGCTTGCCTATAGGGAACTTAACAAACCCGGTTTAAAATAAACCTTACTTTACTTTTTCATGTAAAATAGGGGAAGAATCTCTAGTATATATGCAGACCCATTATCCTTAGGAGTCCTTATTCGGGTGATTAGGTCCATTGTAGGGTGGTGACTTCTATCTCTCGAAACAGTACATCTCTCCTCAATGTTATACCCGATCACCTTAATAAGAATATCTACGGATCTACGTGGTGTCCCAATAAGGTGAATGTATATTCTTTTATATATTTTTGTTTTCATTTATCCTTCTTTTTTTCGAAAGGGATAGGGGATAGATGAAGGCAAGAAATGTATAAAAGAATATAAATTTTTTCACCACGGTGCCTATATTTTGTTTTTTATTGGGAGCTTCCTACTACCAGACACGTCAAGATCTGAGGTCCATCTGCAATATCTTCCACTACTTGAGGATTTAAATACATTTAGTACACTGTCCATAGGGGGAGTAGTTACAAGCACTTGTACAGAGAGTTGTATGAGTCTACTAGGCCCACCAAGGCCAATACGGCTAGCTGCCTACACCTTCTACAGATATGATCTTGGGAGCACCTTCATGTAGGGAGGCCGACCCTGCATGTGCTGTATCCTAGTGATCTCGACGGGCTCAGCATTGGATTGAGATATATATTAATTACTACAATTTCAAATTTATGCTTATATGTTTATTCCTAATGTGTTGTGCGAACAGGTGGAACGAGTAATATGTTCGTCAGATGCCATTGGCGAACGTGACAATATATAAGAATGAGCTGGATGGTCTGCTGCATACATAGGTATGACTTTTAGAGTTGTTATTTAAGTCTATTTTCTATAATGTGTATACATATTTTAATATAGTTTTTAATATGCTCAAGTGATTTGGGAGCCACACACTAAGCTGTAGATAGGTATGAGGTGTTATGTAGGGACTTGAGATTGTGGGTACATATAAGCGATACACTTTATAGACTGGAGCCTGCAGAGGCTATCCCACAGCATGACTGGGGCGTCGGACCATCTACATATGCTGAGCCAGGTCCTTCTACGTACCAGCCTACCTATGAGTCACAGCCGCCTTTTTTCCCATCATAGGACGATCCTATGCAGACTTTTGAAGATCTTGCATTGGAGGGCCGCCATCAGCTGTGTGATCGTCCATTACGTGCACCTGATCAGTATACACCTGGGAGTAGTGCGATTCCACGTAGATGATGGAGGCGTTAACTATCTAGGATACTGTGTCTTGTGTATCTGTACTACATTGATTCATGTATGTTTTTTTATTGTATTATCGGAGATGTATCATTTTTTCTGTATTGTAATCTTACTTATCTTGGATTATTATTACATTGCACTATTTTGGTAATCCTCTATATGTTTGGACACAAGTAATAGCTCTAGCATACATATCCTTATGACTATTCCTCTATGCGTTTGGACACAAACAATAGCTCTATGATATATATCCTTGATGACAATCCTAAAAAAATATAGATAGCTCTATACTATTCCATCAAACCTCTTAACGAATGTATTGCATACATAGTAACAACATTCATAACATAAAGCAAAATGATAATGGCTTAAAACCAATCCAAGAATGTAATCCAATTGAATTAGGAAAATATATTGTTAATCCTCTATGTGTTTGGACCCAAGTCATGGCTATAGTATATATAGCTCTAGTAATATCTACTATTTCATAAACTTTCCAAAAAAACTTATCTTGGAACTTTAACACATGCTTTCCCTAAATCAACAGATATCATATGATAATTATTTTAAAAAAATTATCTATGGCTAGTCCCAATTAATGATAGCTATAGATTACGTAGTCCGTTATATAAAAGCTCTCGCCCATAGGACAACTGACTTGTCACGTCAGATTTAACGTCTCATGTAAGTCGTCACTTAAAGAGGTTACTATACTTAAAATAATTTTTTTTTCTGATACTTATTTTATTAATTACATTTTAAAACGTGCTTATTTAGCCCTTAGTTATCACATTTTCACTTGCCAGTTGCCGCGACTAATTTTGAGACCGAGCAGGAGAACCAAGATGAGCGCGGGAGGCAAAGCGGCGGCGGTGGTGAGGCTATTTGACGCGCACTGCCATCTCCAAGACCGAAGGATCTCCGGCGCCACCCCACAGATCATCCGCACGGCCATCGAATCTGGTGTTCTCCGTTTCGCTGTCAATGGCGTTTCCGAGGTACCGCACAGGCCTTGAAAGATCAATTGCGGCTAGTTTTTGCTTTGCTTAGGAAATAATTCCTTTATATGAACATGTACCGTTATATGCAGAAGGATTGGCATGTTGTCAAGCAGATGGGCGAGCAATATCCTTCTGTAATTCCGTGCTTTGGGCTTCACCCATGGTGAGTAGGTGTAGCTCCCACGAGTGTCCGCTTAATCTAGGGCAGCATTTGTTTTCATGAGGGATTGAATTTGCGTATGCATGTAATGGATGAACAGGTTTGTTGCCGAGAGGTCGCCTGAATGGATGGCATCATTGAGGGAGTTCTTTGCAATAACACCTTCCGCTGCTGTTGGTGAGGTATGGATATGATAACTTGCATCTCGTCTATGACGTTTTAGGTGCATAATGTTTTATGCAATAAACATCCGTGCAATCAATCAGTGCTGAAACCCAGATTTAAAGCGATGAAATTAGCCTTGTTTGAACAAGCATAAATAGACAAAAAGATTCTATATAAGAATAATATCTTCTTTAATCTATCTATTATTATTAGGAATCTTAAATTGCGCTAGTTGCTTAATTTCATCAACCATTAATTTTACATCAATATTCTTTGCAACATCATTCTCAATAAATGTTATCAATAAACTTACAAGGAAATCATATTTCATCTTATTTCCTAACCTTATTTTGATAATCTTCATTAGTGAAAATACATGTTCAATTATTGCGTTCAAAATAGGTAGAGTTATGATCAATCTAATCAATCAATCAATAAGAGGATATATGATTAAATTTTTTTAATTTTTGCTAAAATTTGACATAGATGAAAAATTGTCAAGAGATTCTAAAAAAAAGTTGGGATCTAAAAAGCTTTAATTTTAAAATACTCTAATTGAATTTTAAGTGTAATTTTTTTTTTAATGTGTGAGGTCTTTAGGATAAAACTTATTTGCAAGTTAACAAATATCTTCATTTTGTAATGATTGATGTCTATCTCGAGGATTCACTACGGATCCTAAAATCAGTAGCTCTACAACACATTATTTAAATAGGTTATTCAGTTTTGCAATTGTGCATATAAAGTGACTATGAAATATCAATTTTATAATAACGTTCCACTATAATAGTGTCTTTTCTATGATGGGGATTGTCTCAACCTCTTAAACAAGGAGCATTTATATTAGGAATTTGCATATCTTGCTTCTTACAAAATTGCTTCACCTTTTCGAGTAAAAAGTCCCATCCTCTCTATCCCTCTCTTAATTTTTGAAAAAGATGTTTGATTGTTGATATCAAATACATTGCATTCAATGCCTTCTAATTTTCTTGTAATAATAGCAAAGATCTTCTATAATTTGTAAAATCTCTACCATAGGATGATAAATAAAAATTAAATTAAACAAGGTCATTTCATTATAAGCTCTATTAGTTTCACTCTTTTAACTTGATGAATTTTTTCCTTGATAACTTCTTGTCAAATAACCAAGTTGTATCATGCAAGCTAACTGAACTACAAAGAGAACTCAAATGTGTCTTCGATGTGTCTCTAGCATGCTTTAGTACCAACTTGATTTTGTCCCTTATCAGTCTCTAGTTTATTAATTGCAATCATTTCTATAAAAATTAATTGTTTTGGTTATTTTCAATTGGTATCTTGTCTTTTACATGAAGAACAAACTAAATTAATTATAAGAGTCAAATAGGTGAAGAATTGATAAATTGGAATAACATCTCTTAATGATGCTATTAATGCTAGTTGTTATGTGTCGCATAATGAAGAAAATGTGCAGAAGGGAAAAGCATTAATAACAAAGCTTATAATCAATTCCATTCATCCAATATGTTACTTGTACCAGCATATCCTTGATTTTAAATATTGTGAACATCATGATTATAATGTTAAAAAACTTCACAATTTTTTTAATAAAGTTGATAAACTTGCATCTTTAATATGAATAATATAAAAAAAACAACTCTTTTATAAATCTAGCTTCATTAAAAAATCTTGCTACAACTGTCATTTGCTCTCTTTTTGATTCATCTCAAGCTTCATCAACTATAATGTAATATTTTCCATCACTAATCTCATCTCAATTACAATTTTGAATTTTGCTCAATAAAAGAGATAGAATCTCTTTTTGAGTTTTAGAAGATATATACAAAGCATTTTTGGAAGCATTATGTTGCACAACTGCATATACATACATCTTCACCATAAGAGGGCAATAACTTAATTCAATAAAATTATCTTCATTATTTGAGTTTTCACTTTTATCATGAGCTTTGAAAGCACAACCTTGAAATGCAAATCACTTTGTAATGCCAATAAAAACTGAGAAGAAAGCATCTTGAAACTTCTTATTAGTATGTTGTTATGATTACGACAGACACCTTAATTTAATACGCATACGAAGTGACACTTCTATTTTTAAAAATATGGGACACGAGCACGCGTTGGACACAGTATTATAATAATAATTAAGAATAATATATATAAATTTAATAAATAAAACATTAAAACATTAAAAATAATAAAAATAAGTCATTTAAATAAAATTTTTAAATTAATAATCTTATATATATATATATATATGCTTAAATAATTTATTTTATTATACTTTAATAATCTTAATGAATAAAATTTATTATCAATTCTAAATTTATAAATTTAATTATAAATTTTTATAATTTTAATTATTTATAATAAATATATCTTATTATTCTCTTTTTTAGCTCAAATCTCATTCTCTAAATTTTCAAAACTCTCAACAATAATTTAAAATATAAAAAATTATATTTAAAATATTTTTTATATAATTTTAATTCAATTATTTAGGACACGTGTCCCTTTAATTTTTTAATATTATTTTAATTAAACTCTCTCGCCACGTCCGACACGTGGACAATCGCGACGCCTTTATTTTTTTAAGTGCATCATAGGTATATTGTAATGAATTTAACATAACATGATAATTTTTTGCAATATTTTCATAAGAGATTTTTTTTTGTCTACATGCTTTAGAAATGGGAATTTATCACTATTTGTTTTCAAAGCAAGGAAGGCAATATGCACAATTTCTTTTCAAAGATAATTCTTAATAAATCGGCAATAATTTATATTATGAAAGAAGAAAATGATGATCGTTTATGTCTATGTAGTCCAGGTTATTTGGAGGAGTCAATGATATGGTTCTAAATTCTAATATGCTCTCTAAACATCATCTCTTTGGTGAAGAAAATAATCCCAAATAAAGCTTTAAAGGATCACTCTCTAAAGATGTTACATCAAAGTTTTCTATTTCAAGTCAAGGATTTTTTGTTTGTTGATTATTTACTTTAGATGATTTATGATCAACTTGAGGGAATTCTAATTGAGACACATCGACATTGAAAGATAACTTGAAGTTAGAAATATCAAATTTTTTTGCGTATCCTTCTTGAAAAGTGAGTATATTCTTTTGCTCATTATGGAAAGAACTCAGATAAGTAATATTACTAAATTTAAATAGATTGAAAATTTTAACATAATTGAAATATAAAAATAAATAAGCAACAATATTAAAATAAAATACATTTTAAATGTTCATATGACTAAATTTTATATTTTTGGCATAATTTAAATAATAATGATAATTCTAATTTTAAGTGAATAAAGAATTTTAACATGGATTTAGTCAAATGGTAAAGTAAGATAAATATGCAAGTATTAAAATTTTGACTTTATCTACCATTTTCTACTTTCAACCATCATAAGGGCACCTAATATAATGGTATAAACTTAGCAAAGAAATTCAGAATTCACATGAAACAAATTTAAAATCGTACTAGAGATGTCTCAAGATTAATATGAAAGTGAGCACAAGGAAAGTGACCAACGAGCAAGGCTTAAAATTACGCAATTGCATGTTAAGTTATTTTTTGTCTATGATACGAGGTGTAAACCTTGAGGTAAAACCTTTATAATCAACAAATTGTGTCAATTAAGAAATATTCTAGAAGTAAGAAGTAATATATTAATATCTTAACATATTAACATATTAAAAAGTAAGATGTTAACATTTTATTATGATAAGAAGTATCAAATTGCACAAAATAGCAACATATTAATATCTTAATATCAATTCATGAAATAAAGGGGTTATACGAATATCAAAGCAAGAAATAATAACATAATATTAGGAATGAATAGGAGGCGATGTTGGTGCCTAAGAAGAAAGAGGAGACATCATCGTCATTGTTGGGTGAGGATGTCATATGTGAGAGGGAGTCTGGATTTGAGCTGTCAAAAAAGCTCATTGTCAATGACTCACGATGTCGTAAAGAAAATTTGAATCATTCATTAAACATGCAAGCCGAACATAAATAAATATTTTAAGATCAATTTATAAACAAGTCAATTATTAACAACCCTCCGTTCGATCGTGTTCAACTCGTTTTAGTTCAAAATAAAAAAAATTATATATATATACACAGACCCATATAGCAATAATCATAGCTTTGTGGTTGAAACTTTTTCAATGCAAAAATTAGTCTTCTGTTCGAATCCTATAGCCTACATATTTTCCAGCTTTTTTTGGTTTATTCGAACACTATCCGAAAACAAACAGACTCCTTACAAGCCTAATTTGAATACGAGCCGAACACAAACACGAGCTTAGCTCGCTCATGTTGGGCTCGTTTACACCCCTATTCTCGATTTGGAATCGAAAAGGAATTGCTTGCGTGAGCCTTGATTTTGGGTTAAATCAAGTTTAATATTTAATTATTTTTTAAAACCCTACTTTTAATTGCACATGCCTCACTATATTTGAGATGAGACATCCTTATCCCTCACACACTAAGCCATGAGGCGTGCACCTCATGACAATTTTTTAAAAGAATGTTGAGTTTTGACCATGGGACCATGGTGAGGTGACTACTAACTAGTGAGCTCTCATCGCGTTTCACCGATTTCTTGGCATGTTGTAGGATGAGGAAGTGTGAAGTAGGAGAGCCAAAAGTTGGGAAGAGGCAAGGCGAGGAGAGAGTTTCAAGAATTTTGAGTGCAAATATAGGGAACTTATGAGCCTTAATATATAAATTATATCTTTATAAATTTAATGTAAGCAAATTGGATCAACTTATAAATTCTATATAATTATTTCTTAAATTAACATAAAAAATTAAAAGTAGAATTTATATTTTACAGTATAATTTATATTAAATTATATTTATATTTTAAATTTAGGTGTGGCTAAATTTTTAATGTATTATATAATATTAAGGGGCCGAGGCGGGGAGCGAGGGGCAGAGTGGTTCTAGATGAGCCACCCTTTGGACTCACTGTTACTGGCAATGTGAATTATGATATTTTGCTATTATTAATTTGATGATCCAAATTTACCAAAATACAAGAGGTAGTAAGTACAATGAGTGTTTTCATGATTATGACACTAGGGTTTCTGAAGATTTTTGGAATAATAAATAAGAAATTACTACCATATTATTTGAAATAAAACTCTTTATTTTTGTAAGGACTTGACTCGTGATTTTCGACACAAACTTGGCAGTTTATATGAAACAGTCATGTATATTGTCTTGCTAAAATAATAACTTTTGTAGGTTGTCCATGAAATATTCTGATTAATTGACTGACGATAGATATGGCAATCCATCTGATATAGATAACCATGTTTGCAAACAAAGTCCTTATGGGCTTACCAGGTATTGATCAATTGTGGCTCAACTACTCTCAGTCTCTCAATCAATTATTGTGGACATCTTAACATAATTTTTAATGCATTGATGATTCACACTTATTACTTGATTGAAGTGAATAACTTAGCTGCTTCATCAAACCAAGCACACCAAGAAGCTTTCTAGATTAATTTAGCAATAATAGTCATGCATGTAATGACAGAGAATAGAGATTATATGTTGTTCAAGGTGGCAACGAACCTTGAAAAGTTAGGATCTACCGCTTACATGAGCATTTTGAATGCAAGCAAAAAGAAATATCAAATAATAGTTATGACATAACCCATGAGGTAAGGGGATTGGGTTATATCTAAAATAAATTAAATCCTTTGCCTGTTCATCCTAATAACAACAATTAAAACTAAACAAAATGCAGTAGCTAAATCTGGCACTTGCAAATAAAGCACAGAGTAGACAATTAACTAATTTTTTAAGTGCAGTACCCAAGCCAGCCACAATCACTATCTAAGCTTTTCTTTATTGGGATTTCACAATGTTTTTTTTTTTTTTTTTGTTAAATGTCGACAAAGAAGCTTTGTAATTCTTTCTCCTTTTCTCCATTGGGCACGAAGGACCTTTTTAATACCTTAATTCTAGGTAAGGGTGATTTTCTATGTCTATAATAAGATTTGCTTGTACAAGTACTGAAAAGTTGAAGAAAATTACTCAATCTTAACACAAATTGTAGGGTGAGATCAATAAAACAAACTTCAGGATTGAGAGGAGAGAAATCTAACATTTTAGTTTAAAAGGAGATTATAATGGATACTTAACTTTCATGAATATTGCTTAAAAGCTCTTTACAATAGCTATTTTAGGCTTAAATATATTCTCTCTATATGACCAAAATTAATGCTAATTGCTAAAGTAAAATCATAATTTCTTTATCAAGGACTTTAAAGGTAGTCATTCAGGAAACTAACCATTGAGACATATCTTGACATCATTATTCTATTAGTAAAGCTCTATACTTTTCTCATCTTCATCTTTTGTTCCATTCCCTCTCCTATTTCATTTCCTCTTAAAGTATTTATACATACATCCCCTCTGTCTACCCAATAACTTCATCCTTCTTTTGTAACAACACTTTTACCCACACTTTTTTTTTTCAATTGGGCATTTGTCATGTGGAGAGTTATATAATCTTTATTCATTGCACTATATTGATCATCTTATTTAATCTTAGGGTGAGAACACTAAAACACACTTTAGGATTGAGGGAAAGAAATCTAACATTTTAGTTTAAAAGGAGATTAGAATAAATACTTAGAAAGCTTTCATGAATATTGCTTAAAGGCTCTTTACAATAGCTATTTTAGGCTTAAATATATTCTCAATATATGACCAAAATTAGTGCTAATTGCTGCTAAAGTAAAATCACAATTTCTTTATCATAAACTTTAAAAGTAGTCATTTAGGCAAATAAACATTAAAACATATCTTGCCATTATTATTCTATTAGTAAAGCTCTATGCTTTTCTCATCTTCATCTTTTGCTCCATTCTCTCTGCTTATTCCATTTCCTCTCAAAGTATTTATACATATATCCCCTCTGGAGTAGATGTCCACATAACAACCTCAACCTTTTTTTTTATAACAACACTTTTACCCACATTTTTTTTAATTCAATTGAGCATTTGTCTTGTGGAGAGCCATATAATATTTTATGTATTGCAGTATATTGATCATCTTATTTAATCTTATATGTATTTTGATTATTGTTTTTTTTGGTTTATAACATTTTGCTTTATTCTAGTCATCTATTTATATTACTAGGATATACTAGGAGACACTACAAGAACTTCAATGAAAATAAGACAATACTGATATTGCATTGATTTGTCTGCCCAATCACATACATGCATCATATTGAGTTACCTATCATTTTGGAATTGGATTCCCATCAAATTTCTTACTAATATATTTATATATAGATGCAAATTGCAAAGCATAAATAGTTGTTAAAATTATTTACTCAAGTCTGTGAGGTTGACTATTTTGACACCTCTCTAATCACCAAGCTTAATTTTGCTAGATACTTTTGTTTGCTGCCTTTAATCAAGGATGACCATTATTGTAAATGGATTTAAGTATACGTAATGATATTATTATGGTTATTTATATGAAACAACCCTTAGGATACTTTCCTTAGGGGTAGCACAACATGTAAGTTCAATGGGTATCTATTGGCTAAAGCAAAGCCTTTTGGCTTGGTTTTATAAGTTCTACAAAATTCTTGTTGAGATCAGCCTTCACAATAACATGACAAATCACTCTTTTGTCAAACTTACTTCATTTGGCTCTATTATCTTAGCAGTCTATGTAGATGGTATTGTTTCTTGTAGCGAGTGATTAGAAGGGGTTGCTAAAATAAAGCTTTTTCCATAAGCAAATCTTTTGACCAATGATTTGGGTTGTTCCAAATGTTTCATGGGGTAAACTTAACCTACTACAAAAGAGTTTTCCTCTTTGAAATGAAATGCGCTATTATTGCCATCGACCATCTTGAGAAATTGATCTTTAAATTGGAAGCCTACGGACCCTCTTACTAACACTCATAATGTTAAAAGTAAAGAGGATATTTATCAGGGAAGCTTCTGGTTTTTGTAATTTAGTTGTAAATTGATCAGTCTTACACTTACTATACTAGATGTTTCTTGTAATGGAGGAGTTATGAGTCTACACGTGCAAACTTTTGAATATAAATATTGGGAATTTGTTTCTTTGGTCTACCAAAACATCTTCGAGGAAGTGATTACTATATGCTAAGAATGGGCACCCCAATATGAAAGCTTTCTCTAATGTTGACTATGTAGTTGATGATAGATTATCTTAATATGGGTATTATATATATGTGGGAGGTGACTTTGAAATGGTACAATAGGGGTCGTGTCTAGTACTTAAGTAGAATTGTACAATGTACTTGTGAAATGATATTGGTAAATATCCTCCTTGGGGAATTTACTTTTTTCAGTGCACGACCTTTGGTATGATAAAGGTGTATGCTTTTGTTGAGTAATAGCAAAGTCTAGTTATGTGATTGACTAGCTGCTAATTGAGAATTGGCTATAAGTAGCTTGATGGCATGTCTGATAACTTTTTCATGGCTCCTCTCTTCTCAGCCTTAAACATCATTTAAGCAAGATGACAACTATCGTCTATACACAAGGGGTGAGCACAGTACTTAGTAGGAGGTATCCACCTTGGATCTTTGAAGATAAATAAGAATTATAGCATAAAAATAATTATTTTTGTTTGTTTCTTGTTATATCTTTATGCTCTCATGTAAATTCATTAATTGAGGCACATTTACACATGCACAAACACCACAGGTTCACTGCAAGTAAATTGCCTTTGGAAATTAACATTATTAACTGACAAACTTTAGGTGTTACTTGATTAAAAAGAGTGTAGCCTGTGCATAAAGAGTTCATGCCAATGCCAGATATGGGGAGGGGATCACCGTGATATCTAGAACACAGTGTAGGAAATAATGCCATTTCTTCAGTCTGACCTATGTTCGTATTTATCTCATCGGGTAGTCTATGTTGGTACCACGCATATTGTCATACTTCAATTGGTTGTCAAATTCATGAGGTAACCAGATATGCTTTGACATACATAAAGTGATTCAGGAAATGAAATAATGTTGTACATAGTACAGCTAGGTGGTGCTTTTGTGTACTAATGTGTCCTTGCTTCATTCAATTTTTGTATTAAGTAAAGAAACCAAGTGTTTTCAATTAATCAGGTAACTTTCAATTAATCAGGTAACTTATGGTATGAACATTGGCACATTGTCCAACTTCTGAAGTGAAATTTCTCCGTAGGTCCTAGAGAATGGTTTTGATGTAGATTGTGTATCTTATGTTGTGATTGAACCTCTTCAAGCTGAACGGATATGGAGCACTAGTCATTGCAATTTACCTCTGATGTATTTCATGTATGTTTTAGTAGGTAAACATCTCCCAGTCTTCTGATTCTCTCTTCAACCTACGAAAGGGATGCGGATTCCTTTACCCTTTGAAAATCCATGTATTCTTATTTTTGCTTGCTGGAATTATTTTGTTTTGAATTTGCGATACTGTCTTTGAAAACCTAAATTTGAGTGTTGCGCTCTTACGTTTCAATGTATTTGTAGTGTTTTGGTCTAACTTTATTGAGTGTGCCTTAAAGCTTTTTGGTACAACGGTTTCCTTTGATTTTCATGTATATGTTGACAGTAGACATTTTTATTTCGTTAATTTTGCTTGGCATAAGTTGCAATGCGTAGTTTGCACATCCTGTGCCAAATTGTCTTAGCAGGCTTTTTGGTATGCCTAAGAGAGTTTCATGCTGAATTTGTTATTTGAGGCTTAATTTCATTTGATTTCACCAGTGAACCGCTTTTTATTCTCATCTTGTCAAGCTACAATTTTGAGAAAAATATTTAAATCGTAATTTGATTTGATTACTTCAAGTCCTGATATTTAGTATACAAAATTTTTCACAACTTTCAGATTGGCTTAGATAAGGGTTCACATGGGAAGAATATTGAATTTTCTCAACAGGTTTGTTTCAGATCTTATTGTTTTATTCTGCTGGAAATATTTTTTTTTTGTGTTTATGGTGTAGTTTTTCTTTTGTAAATGCAATTCTTCCCATATATATTGCTGTCTATGGTTTCTTATCCTATTCTATTATTGCAGTATTCTGTAGTTAACAATGCACCTATAAGAAGGATCAGCTTAATGTTAATAGACGCTCAAATTGAACTTTTGGTTCTATTTGCAACTTGACTAGTTTTACAAAAAAGAAAGTATTATTCCTGAGTTGATCTTTGTATCCAGGTTGAAGTGTTCCGGCAACAACTTGAACTTGCGAAGGAATTAGAAAGACCAGCATCCATTCATTGCGTGAGAGCTTTCGGTGAACTTCTTGAAATAATGCAGTAAAATCTCCATTGTGATTTTCCTTAAGGTTATTTTTCGTTTTATATGATAAGAACCATATATTTATAAATCTTTTTAAGGTGTTCTCAGCATGGATATTACATTGGATACTTCTTTTGCATTCTGATTGCATGTAGTACTACTAGTCGAATGAAGATGTCTTACTGACTACATCATTTACTCGTGATTCATGTATAATCTTTAAACAGCAATCTAATTCTGAGTTTATCTAGAGCTCTTGTGAACGGCTCTCATATGGATTCTTAGGGTCTTGTTTGGATATAAATGGCTCTCTTATTTTGTTTTTATTGTCACTTAAAACAGAAACATATTTGGATGATCTACTTAATTTTTATTTATGGAAACATGATAGAAAACATTTTTGTCAATAAAAAAATAAAAATAAAAGTAATATATATGCAATTATCATAATTATATCTATTTAATTTGTAATCCAGTTTGAATAATATTTTCAAAATATTAGAAGTTCATAATCAACTTAATAGTTACTGATTGCTTAGAACAACATACCTTTCTTGGATGAGTGAGATCTTCCAAGCAGCTATTCTTAAGATAGATTAATCTGTTTAACTAGAATTTCTCTGATGTTGGGTTGAGGTTTATTTAGATCTAGGGTTGAAACTTTCTATTGATTTAAGCCCCCATTCCCTTCCTCTATTTTTAGGGGAGCACTCTTGATTAATGTGTTCTCTTAGGCTCCTAATTAGGTAGTGGGGGAATGGTTGGGGGATGAATGAAGATCTCATTTTTCATCATTTCACATTTTCCCAATTTGCTGACAATAAAGGACTTTGATTTGTAATATCTTGGGGGCCTAATTAGCACTTATTATTTGTTTCCTTTTATGTATCCCAACTCCAAGTATACTTGATGGAAGTGTATATGTTGAAGATGTACTTTTGAGATTAATGTTATCTCATTTATTGACAATTGGCTTGCTATAAAGTTTTTACTAAATGACTTAGAGACATGCAATATAGCCGCACATGGATCAAATGTACTAAACATGACCACCGAGGGCACAATAAATGTGATATGACCATTAGTTATTCATGAGTTTCATTTTGATTTGGAGGAGTGTGCCTATGACAAGTGTGGTTTATTAGTTGATTTAATTCTTAGATTGATGGGTTTATAAGTATAAGAGCTAACTCAGGTTTAGTTGCCGAACATGTTACAATAGAAGTTGGCTCACGCTTACAATTTTATAGTCTTGCAACTTCTTTGTTATGAGATCGGCGATGGAGTTGGTATTCCATCATTGGAAAGGTTTAGGAATTAATCTCGATAGTCTTGCTAGTATGAGTTGATATTTGGTCCCCAAAGTGACATTTTAGTAGTCTGTTATTGTTGGGAAGACATTATAGTCATCTTGGATCACTAAGGGATCTATTGGTACCTTTTGGGTAAAATTTAGGACCATTTGAAATCCCAATGTGTACTTGCAAAATTCTTGATGCTTTAGTGTGCTTTTTGACGTAGTGGCACAATGATTAGTGTGCTAACATAATAACATGAAGATCATACTTTCTATTTTATTAATGGATACCTAGGTTGTCCATAAATGTTCTCAGCATGTAAATACATTTTTAAAGTGATTGAGTTCTCTAATATGTTTTACAGAGCAACCTTATACATTTAATGCATTGGTACACTTCTAAAGTAGGGGTCAATCTATAATTGACTAAATATTGAACATGTCATCTAGAGGTTGAATATAAATTTCTTGAGTTGGGGAACTTATCTTGTTTAGGGTTAAAGGAATGCTGGGAAATCACTCGGAATGCTTTGGATGGCAGTCTTATCCAAGGAGCTTCTGGATTTGCACTTGCCACTTGAAGCTATTCGCTGCTTAGAGCAACAGACTTCTCTTTCTGTAGCTTCACAGTCACTCCAATAGGTTGAAGCCTCGGCTGATGCTCAAACAACTTGGCTTCTTTGGTTGTTTTTGTATGTAGGTTGGCCCTTTTGTTCATCTTTACAGGAAGGATGACCCCTCTGCCACCACCATGAGCAGGCTAGCCCCTTGTTCTGATTGCTACTGTAAGAAGGCTCAAATCTAAAGGAGCTAAAAAAAAAATGGAAAGAACAATGAAAAAGGCCAGTAAACAATAAAACAAGAGGAAACATAAACAAATACAACAAAGTAGGGCCCTCTTATCTCTCCGACTAGTCATGCGAACTGTGAAGCATCAATATGGGCTCAATATTCATTTGGTCAAGACCCTCCTTAAATCCCTGGAAAGTGTAATTTTGGAAATCTTGCCAACAACAACAACAACAAGCCTTTATCCCACTAAGTGGGGTCGGCTACATGAATCCTTCGTCTCCATTGTGTCCTATTATGTGTCAAATTTTCATTTAATTCAAGTATACTAAGATCATTTTTTATACATCTTAACCAAGTCTTTAGTCTACTCTACCTTTCTTAACATAAGAAATCTAATGTATCTACTCTCCAAACCGGGTCATCGAACGACCGACTCTTTATGTGGCCAAATCATCAGGCGACTCTCTAATCTTATCGCCATCGAGCTACTCCAACTTTTTCCTAACATACTCATTTCACATTTTATTTCTAAGAGTAAAGCCACTCATCCACGAGCATCCTCATCTCGTAACATAACTTAGTCTTATGATTCTCTTTTATTGACCAACATTCTGCACCATAAGTCATTACAGGTCTTACCATCATCTTATAAAATTTTCACTTAAGTTTAAGTGGAACTTTTCTATCACACAACAAGCCAAATGCATTCCTCCACTTTAACCATCCAACTTGAATTCTACTAATAATATCTCCATCTATTTCACCATCATTTTGAACAATAGAGCCTAAATATCTGAATCGCTCACTCTTATTAATGACTTGTTCACTTAATGTCACAACACTACCACTATAACTTCTACAACTAAAATTACACTCCACATATTCAGTTTTAGATCTACTTAAACGAAAACCTTTAGACTCTAATGTTGACCTCCATAATTCAAGTTTCTCTTGGACTCCCTCTCTAATTTTATCAACAAGAAGAATGTCATCAAGAAAAGCATACACCAAGGTACATCTTCCCGTAAATGCCTAAGAACATCCATAGCTAAAGCAAAAGATAAGGGCTTAAAGCTGATCCTTGATGTAATCCAACTGAAATAGGAAAATATTTTGTCAATCCTCCTTGTGTCTGGACACAAGTAACAACTCTAATAAACATATCCTTAATGACTTCAATATAACCAATATTAACTCCTTTCTATTTTAGAACTCTCCAAAGAACATCTCTTGAAACTTTATCATAAGCTTTCTCAAGTCAATAAATATCATATGATCCTCCTTACTTTCTCTATACTTCTCCATCAAACCTCTTAACAAATGTATAACATCCATAGTAGATCTACCTGGCATGAAACCAAACTGATTGTAAGAAACTTTTGTATCACATCATAACCTATGCTCAATTACTCTCTCCCATAATTTTAATGTATGACACATTAACTAAATTCCTCTATAATTTGCACATTCTTGTGCATCACCTTTATTCTTAAATATAGGAACCAACAAACTCTTCCTCCACTCATCTGACATCTTTTTAGCCTTTAAAATAACATTAAAAGATTTGTAAGCCACACTTCTATTAGAATATCATCAGGTCCTACTGTTTTTTCACATTTCATTTTCTTTAAAGCTTCTCTAACTTCTGATTTACTAATATGACGATAAAAATAAAATTCTCTATTTTTGTTTAGGGTATTAAAGTTGCTAAAATTAATCGTACTTTGAGATCCTTCATTGAAAAGTTTATCAAAATATCTCATCTGTCTATTTTCAATATCCTTCTCTAAGAAAAGCACTTTATTATTTTCATCCTTAATACACCTCACTCAACTGTCTTTACTTCTCTATCTCTTTGGTTGCTTAACTTATACATACATCTTTCACCTTCTTTGAGATCTAATATATTATATAAATCACTAAAACTAAATTTTTCATCATATATCGCTTTAATCTCTCTGCGCCATTTTATATATTTCCTAATTCAATTTTACATCTAAACTAAATTTTATTACAACGCTTCTTATTTCTTATATTTTCGCACACTCGACTCCATTACCAACTATTTTATTAAAGAAGATTTTCCTTTTGATTCTCCAAGATATTTTAAGAACTGCTTAATTTCACTTCTATTTTTTTCATATAACATTATCTTTCTTATGAACATCCCAAATTTTAAGCTCTCAGTGCTCTTAAAAAATATTTTTATTTCATGTTCTTTAAGTGTCCCCATCTAATCCTGACAATAATTTGATTTATTTTTCTCTTACAATCTTTCATCTTAAAATCTAAAACTAATAATCGATGTTGACTTAAACTTTCACTGAATAACCTTACAATCTTTATAATCTAAACGATCTATTTTTCTTAGTAAAATAATCAATGTGTTTTATTAGATCCATTTTTATAAGTAATAATATGTTCATCTCTTTTCTTACATAAAGTATTAACAATTATAAAATCGTAATAAAAGTAATCTAATATAATCCTACCTTCAATACCTAAATCCATAATCATGTAATACTTTTAAAATCTTCTACCACTCTAGCAACACGTCCATTTAAATCTCCTTTAATAAATATTTTTTTTTCAAGAGGTATCTTTTGTATTAATCCTCTAATTTATTCCAAAATTTTTCTTTGAGCTACATCCAAACCTACTTGAGGAGTATAAACACTTATAACATCGATAATCTAAGATCAACAATCTTTAAAGTATAATTATCTCCACATTTATTAATATTTATAACATTATCCTTCAAACTTTATTTATAATCACACCTACATCATTTCTACGAATTTCTACCAATACCAAAGTTTAAAATCTAAAATATCAATCTCCTTGGCCTTCTCCCCAACCCAATTATTTTCTTGAACACATAAAATATTTATCTTTCTATAAACTATAATATATATTAATTCCATTAATTTACCTGCAAGAGTATCTATATTCCAAGTTTCTAACTTAATTCTAGTTTCATAGACTAACTTCTTTGCTCGCATCCATCCATAATGTGGGAACCCTTGCTTAAACGCACGGCGCCATGCTGTACATTTTTCTTGTATTTAAGCCATACTGTAGCGTCGACTTCAGGGGGCCTAGCGATACAATGATTTAAAGGATTCATGTCATGATTATTTATTAGTTTACATCATTTTGACTACCTATCGCAACCCTCCACTTTTCACATCCGGACTTGGGACCGGCAAAGGTAGTGTTAATTTTTGAAATCTTGCCAATCAATAAAATAAATTAAACTAAAATTTTGGCTTATGGGGAAGCTCCTTGAATGCAAAATTAAATAAATAAAGGAAAATAGGAACTAAGATAACTAAGACATTGCCAGCCAGAAAAAAATTTAAACCTAAATTTCAATTTATTGGGAAGTTATGAGATAACCCAGAAACTAGTAAGGATATCTTTGTCTAGCAGCTAATAAATTTGAATTATCAGAATATGTCTTAAACGGTGGAATCATGGTGTCTAGACGGTTCAATCTTTTATGCCAAATATGTTGCTCATGTATACCAATTAAATCCAGTTGTTGTTGCTAAGCACTTTTTGGCGGTCCATTTCATTTTAGAGGGGTTATTAACTATTGGTTCTTATGCCGATATTAGTACAGAATGCAACAGAATAAAACTCTATTATATATATATATATATATATATATATATATATATTAAACAGCCTCTTTTGGAATTCATTATCATCAATTCTATGGCTTTTTCTTCATTCTGCAAATTCTTCTTTACGTGACCAGATGTAGCGGGCCTTTCCCAGCTAGTATTATTCTGCATTCTTTCATGGGATCTGCTGAGATGGTGCCTGCATTCGTTAATCTTGGTTCTTATTTTTCCTTCTCTGGTTTTTTAACATCAATGAAAGCTGAGAAAGCTAAGAAAATGCTCAAATCGGTGAGTAAGTTGTTATGTTTTTAATTATTAAGATTTTGTCATTTATTCAGTGAGTAATTCAGCTACTGAACGATTGAATCGTTAGGTGCCTATTGAGAGGATTCTATTTGAGTCAGATGCACCAGATGCATTGCCCAAGTCAAACATAGATTCTTCACTACTTCTGGTGGAAAACTCTATAGCACACGGCAATCAAAGCCCTGAAGAGTTGGCTACTAGCATACCCAATCATCCAAAGGAGGAACTGAATCATCCAGCAAATATTCAAATTGTAAGTGCTTGTACTTCTGATTTCTTATTAGATTTTGGGCATTTGGATAGGAGTTTTAAAAAATGGCATTGCGCAAAATAAAATTAACAGTACATGTAGCAACAACAAGTCTTTATCCCACTATGTGGGATCGGCTATATGAATACTTCTTCTCCATTTTGTCCTATTATGTGTCAAATTCTCATTTAATTCTAGTAAATGAAGGTCATTTTTTATTTAATACATGTAGCACTTTAAAAAAAATATAAAAGGAGAGGGATTTAGAAGAATACCAAATAATTGTGATAAAGCTAATAATGTCAATGAAAATGAACTTTGGTGTCCGACTGCAGATGTATTTCTATAACTTAATTCTTAATCCATGTACAAATTTTCATTTAACTAAAATATTTAATTTGATAATTTTCTTCATGCCATGACTTGGAAATTCGTTGGGCTATCAACTCATTTAGCCTAATGCCATCTGAGTTAGACTTCTGTTTGTCCAGTTGTAGGCATGCATAAGCATGAAAAAATTGTCCTAATCATAAATTTCCTCTGGGAACCACTAGTTGACTGCTTAAAACAGAAATTGATTCTCCTCTTTTTTCCGCTTGAGAAGGATCTTTTTGCGCAGTAGAAATAGAGCTGTGATGAGTGGCTCCTAAACAGCATTAAGTAACTTCACGGCATTCTTCAAAAGTATCTGCACAATAGGTGAGGGAGAATGTTGGAGGCCGCTCTTGTAGATTTAGTTAAACGGAGAATAAGGATTAAAATAAATGTGCCTCATAATAGTTGAGATACGTTCCCTGATGCTGGCAATGATGTTTCTCATTAGGGAACTGAATCATTTAGCAAATATTCAAATTGTAAGTGTTTGTACTTCTGATTTCTTATTTGATTTTGGGCATTTGGATAGGAGTTTTAAAAAATGGCATTGCGCAAAATAAAATTAACAATACATGTTGCAACAACAACAACAACAAGTCTTTATCCCATTATGTGGGGTCGGCTACAAAATCCTTCTTCTCCATTGTGTCCTATTATGTGTCAAATTCTCATTTAATTCTAGTAAATGAAGGTCATTTTTTATACAAAACATGTAGCACTTTAAAAAAAATATGAAAGGAGATGGATTTAGAAGAAGACCAAATAATTGTGATAAAGCTATTTCAATGAAAATGAACTTTGGTGTCTGACTACAGATGTATTTCTATAACTTAATTCTTTATCCATGTACAAATTTTCATTTAACTAAAATATTTAATTTGATAATTTATTTCATGCCATGACTTGGAAATTTACTGGGCTATCAACTCATTTAGCCTAATGCCATCTGAGTTAGACTTCTGTTTGTCCAGTTGTAGGAATGCATAAGCATGAAAAAATTGTCCTAATCATAAGTTTCGTCTGGGAACCACTAGTTGACTGCTTAAAACAGAAATTGATTCTCCTCTTTTTTCCGCTTGAGAAGGATCTTATTGTGCACAATAGAAATAGAGCTGTGATGAGTGGCTCCTAAACAGCATTAAGTAACTTCACGGCATTCTTCAAAAGTATCTGCACAATAGGTGAGGGAGAATGTTGGAGGCCGCTCTTGTAGATTTAGTTAAAAGGAGAATAAGGATTAAAATAAATGTGCCTCATAATAGTTGAGATACGTTCCCTGATGCTGGCAATGATGTTTCTCATTAGGGTTTTCTTTGACTTAAGATTGATTTTGCTTTCTAAAGGCTGTGTGGACTTAGAAATTTCCATGATAAATTAACTAACTTTAGTTTCAGGTTTAATAAATTAGGGCTCAATTCCTTGTTCGTGTTGATTACATTTTGCTGTATTCTCTGTTGCCAAAGTTCATACAATTGGAACTCCAGCCGCTGCTTTTGCATTCGAGAGTATTCCAATATCCTAGAACTCATATAGGGAAATTGCAATCACCATCATCATTGGTAATATCTTAAGTTGGGTTAGAAATTCTTGTTGAGTATTGTTTGTGGTATTATTTGTTGTTGTTCAACTTCTATGTATGTTATGATTAGGTCTATAACCATTCCTATTCTTTTGATTTTAATTTTACTACTTGTCTCATCATGATAATCACTCGTGTAAATCTAAGTCTTATTTGAGCCTTTTCGGTATAATTAGAAATCCAAGAATAGTCTGCTTAAAGTAGATTAAGTTTATTTAACTATATTTCTCGTGATGCTTAATCGATGTTTATTTAGATTTGAGGCTGAGACTTATTATGAGTGCAAGTGTCTTGTTAATTATCCCTCTTGTTCACATTTATAATGAACATTATCGATTAAAAATATTGCTTAAGCTCAAATTTATTATGTAGATTTAAATTTAATTAAATGAGATGATTATCAGAATGAATAAAATTTTAATCATGATCTCATAATTTCATCATCTGTAGTCTCCTAATGAACCCAGCTTGTCAACATCAAAGCATTGCGAGTTGTAACATCCAATGAGTCTCATTTGTAATCAATGATTGTTCATTTTTAGGTGTCACAAATAGATGGGCAGAAGTTTATATCTAGGATATGCTTTTGAGGTTAATGTTCATTTACTCATTAATATAGGGGTTTCCTTATTGATTTTAATGAATGAATAAAAGATAAACAATATGACCACTTCCAAGTTGGAGGTACTAGACATGAACTCAAAAGGCATGACATAAAATTCAACAAACAAATTGGATTAGAGCTCGATATGGGGTTTTGATTGGCTTTAATTTCTTTGGCTTAGCATGGTGTAGTTTATCCTTATCTTGACCTCACTTTATTTAGCATGGATTGAATTAACATATTTTGACTTTGTTTGACTTTGATTGGCATATTCTAAATTGTTTTAGCTATTATTGGCATGACTTATACTGGCTTAGCTTGCTTAGTTATGTTAGGCTAGTGTTATCTAGGGAAAGGTGGGCTTCATTAAAGCTAGTCTTGGCCTTTCAATTGAGAATAGGGTAGGCTAGACTTAGTTTTGCTTAGTAAGGATCGCATTGCATGGCATGCTATGTTGTGGCTACTTTATCATTAACTTAGCAAGGATAGGCTTGGCTAGACTAGTCTTAACATGGCTTGACTTAGTTTTGCTTTACTTGGATTTGCTCAGTGTAGTTTAGCTAAGCTTGAATTAAGCTTGACTAGCCATAGCATGGTGTTACATGTAGTTTTATGGCTTATCTAAGTGAAGGTAGGCTTAGATAGGTTATCCTTGGCTTGACTTAGTTTAGTTTACCTTACCACTTAGTGGGATAAAGGTTTCTTGTTGTTGTTGTTGTTGTCCGGCTTAATGTAGAATGGAATGTTGAATTTCATATCATGATAAAATGGTTGATCTTTGATCCTAATGTCATTGATCTTTTATTCAATCGGGTTTTGATGACTACTCATTATTGACTTTTGGTTCAACAGGTTACTTCTCCCTTTGTTGATATTTGATTTGAATACAATCAATCATTGATCCTAAATCAATAATTGTTTCATCGCCAATGACTATACATGATTAGAAGTTTGATAGCGATGCTCTAATTGTTGTCAAATGATTGCCATCATGGTTGCTGAGAGAGTTTCAGCTCGTCGGTTCAATTGATCTCTCTAGCTACACATCGAAGGTGAGTTGGATGTTACCATCATTCTTGTAACCGCTACTAGGAATATGAATCATTGAAAAAGGGCCACTAATCTTTAACCTGACTAAATTGAAGAGCCCATGCAATCGATCTTTAGTTTAGTCAAGTTTTGAAGATAATACTTGTGTTTTCGATCTTTGGTCAAGCATGAGGTCTCTCCTATTTTTGTTGATCTTTGATATGGATACAAGGAGTAACTTTTTTTTAGTTAGTAATTGCATTAGGTTTACACTTGTTTATACCATTATGGCTATCATTGAGAAGTGGCTAATACAATCTTTGGGTGGCTTTGATGGCATTGTCTGACTTAATATATCATTTTGATTAGTGGAGACAGACCAAGTCTCATGGGCATTGCCAAAGACTCTAGCGAGAAGATGATAAAGATGATCTATAAACACATTTTTTGACTTGTAGAACAATATGATTTGAATAAAGCATGCAAAATCAAACTCACATGTAAATTTGAAGCTAGAATGAATACGCACTTTAATTAATTCAATATATATTGATAAATATTGGATGTAATAAATGTTAACTTAATGCTTTCATGTATGATGATTGCTCAACATTTAGAATAGAAAAAGGCCGTTTAATGTAGGAAGATCTTGGAGTTCAAATAATAAGAGACAAATTTATCTAACTACAATCAATTTCACCATACATGACAATCTTATTTATATTACATGGATCTTAAAATTTTATATAAAAAACATTGTATGTTTAAAATGAGTAAAATGATTATTTTGCAAAATTGGCAACTACTTTAAAATCTTGAGCTACTTTAAAATGTGTGTTAACATGTCAAATCATTCCTATAAATATTACATATGCTTATAAATATCTCATAATAACCTTAAGGTGTGTTCATGCATTAATGTGTATGTCAAATGCATTTATGTGTGCAAACATATTTACACCCTTAAAACTCTTAAGGATCTAGGTTTGACATTGTTGAATTTTGTGGATCAAAGGATTTTGGTGAGTCATTATCATACTGGTTATCTTGTTCAAAGAGTATATTTGTAATACTGATATTTATTGGTTATTTCACAATTAGAACAATATGAGCCATACTAGATCCCCTTAAACTTAAGGTTATTAGTCTTCTTACGTTAGGAAGTCCAGATGCTCCTATTAAAGTTCAGAATAACAGATCAAAACCTGGGCCTTCTTCTAATGGATATAAATGCCAACCTAAATTAAATTTGGGCCGCCTTGTTTATAAGATAAAATTATAAGACCCATCATTGGGCTTTTCTCTTCTGAAGTTATAAATCTCGTGTAGAGCTTTCTAGTAGATTTAGGGGATGTTTGGTTGCTTAAAAAGGAGTGCAGTGTATAAGAATACAGTGTAAAGTGAATGTAATGTATTTGAATCATTTTAAAGTTATTTGGTTGAAAATTTTACAAATATATGAGTTTGTTTTTTCTTGTTTGGTAGAATGAATGTAATGTAAAGTATTTATTGAAGTTAAGAGTGGTGGTGGTGGTGGTGGCCGGCAATAAGTTATTCTCGGCAGGCGGTGGCCTATAGTGGTTGGAGTGGCTCATGGATGGTGGGCGATGCGGTCGTTCTCCCTTTACATTAATCGGTGTATTTGAAATTTACTCAAGTATTTAGAATTCGCCCAAATTGAGTGAATTTCAAATACACTACAAATACCCGTTTCAATGTATTTCAAATACACTACAAATATCTTGTAATTTTACTTCGCTCCATACCAAACACTCCAAAAGTTAAAATCCCTACATTTGATTTCCTTTACTCCTAAAATACATCCAACTAAATAACCCCTTAAGCTCTATCCCAACTAATTTAGGATGTTGTAGCGCCAATAAACTTGCTTAAGTAAAAAATAAACATTCCAATAGATTCAAGCCCGATTACAATTAATATGAGCCTTCTAACAATTTCAAGTTTCATACCAATTAATTGATCATCACAAAGCTAAGAACCCTGTAAAATTGAAGCAAATAGGTAAGGCCATGAGATCAATCACAATGTTTTTCCTCTTTTTTTTAATTTGTAAATTTCACTTATGGGTCTTCTAATATATTTAAGCCCCATCACAATAAAGTTAAGAAACCTGCTTGAATTTCCCATTTGATGTAAGCCCAATCTTAGCTAAATTAGGGCTAGCCATTGGGCTAATAAGCCCATCAATCAACCAAGTCCACCAAGCAGAAATTAAATCCACAAATTAAAAATCTCATATACATTAAGCATGTGTTAAATAAATAAAAAATCTTGAATAACATATGGTTATGCTATGCATGTTAGTTCTTTCCTATCATGTTCAATATCTTTGAATCACAACATCCATGCTCTGTGCCTTTGAACTATTTGGTGAAATTGATGCAACAAGTTAGCGTCAATCTGAAAAGTATTTCTTTGGCTCCCCACACATTTTTACCCGTCTGTTTAAGATATATGAAAGGAGGCAACTCATTGTTGCTAATTAGGATCAATGAATTGTTATGAATCAAGCCTCTTTAAAAGATTTGGTCTACTAGCACATCCAGTTAATGGAATCATGGAATTTTAATGGATTTTAACTCTATCCATTCATACATTCTCTAATTAATTAAATTAACATCTAATTACCAATCTGAGCCTAAATAACCTTCTCAATCAAGAGTGCTCTCTTGAAGCGGGTGGTGAGGGTGTATGGTAGTTAGCTATGGAGGTTTGTGCTAATAAAAACTTTCGACTCTAGATTTAAATAAATCATAATCCAATATTATCGGAGAAATGTTTAAAATAAATCTATACTTAAAAAAATTCAAATTCCTATCATTTATACGTCGAGGACGCTTAAAGGAAGGGGTTGACTTTTTTTAGCTATGTAGCCATCATCAATTTTTTACTCTCCAAAATTTAGTCTCACAACATTACTATAGTGTACTTGAGACAATGTATTGCATAAATAAAAAATGCTTTGATTAGTGAGCTTTGTGTTAAAAGTTAAATACTCGTCTTCTCGTTAGTTAACTAAAAATGAAGAACAAACAATTCAAATTTATAAACTCGTGAACAGCCTTTGTTGATTGTGTTCGCTCGATTTAAATCGAAATAAAAAATTATATTATATTATTATATTATATAATAATAATAATAATATCACTGCAAAACAGTGGTTAAATTTTGTTATGCAGATTCCGTGTTAATTCTCTTCCAAATTTTTTGATTATTCGTTTGGTATTTAATCTGGTGAACACCGAATAGTGAAATTCAGTCATTTAGAACACTCAAAACGACAAAATGAACCAATGAGCAGAATCTGAACAGATTACTCGCTCATTTATACCCCTACTCATAAAAACATAGCATACTAATTAGCTTTTTGTGCTATAATTTACTTATTTTTTCAAAATCAATGAACCTACATCGATGCTAAGATACAAAGCAGGGCAAACTTTTAAGTTACACACTGAAGAAAGATTATAGCACTATAGTGATTGTTAAGTTATGGAGCATAGGACAGATCTGCTTTGAAAAATATTGGGGCATTTACATACATAGCAAACTAAGCACACAATTTTTATATATTTACATATTTAACACAAAGTTTAATATTTACATAAAGAGTGCTCAAATTTTTAATATTACATCAAAAATATCACCATCGTTAAAGTGAATTGCATCTTTTCCAAGCATAGGAAAAGCATTATATTTATAAATATCAAAATTTAGGTATTCAATATGTAAATAGGTAAGAATTATGTGCTATATATTTGAGAAATATTTGCATTCCATTGTGATTGGACTTTGTTGCGTCTGCATTAGGATTATTTGTTATTAATTATAACTTTTTTTTTTGCAAATTTCAAAACCAATTTATTATTATTAATGTTTTTATTAATTAAAATGAAAGATGTTGTTCCAGGTGTTGAATTATGTTGCTAAATTGCTTGAGATCTCCAAAGAAGAACTTGCAGAAGCCAGTTATCAAAATGCCATTAAGTTGTTCTCTTACTCTGGCTCCAAGCTCCTTGCAGAACTGTAAAGCCCTCTTTTTCAGAAGAATTGGCCTTTTGCCTGTAAGTGCATCTCTTTAATTCTGCTTATTGCTTTGTAAATTATGCACAAAAATAAATTACAAGTACATATTATAATGATGGATTTATTTTTCTCTTCTCAAAATGGAGAATTTTTGTATCAGTGATTAAAATTTTACCTTTTTTTTATTTTATAAATAGTACCTTTATTTATTTATAATAATATAATCTGCACTTCAGTGGGCATAACAAGAATGTCAATTTTTAATTTTAATTTCTAATTATTGATTTTATAATATGCAAATACGATTTATTATTTTATTTGAAATGTTAAATATTAGAGTGTTAGTTAATAATATTTATTATTGATCAAAATTAATAAACTTATAATAAGATAATTTACGGCTTAATTGGGGAAAATCATTTCCTTAAAATTAAATTCTTTAAAAATACCGCATATGCTAATACATTATAAGGTCAATATTCAAATATTTTAAAATTTTATATTGTCAGAGAAAAAAAAAGATTTAAGAAACAAGCGGTATTTCTTTCTTTTAAAAATATAAATAATCTCTTATTATTTTAGGGGATATTTGATCCCTTGAGAAAAATTTATGTGCACAATATAAGTTTTAAGTTTTTTTTTTTTTCAATCGTCTTGAAATTCATTACATTTTGATTAAAAAAAATGAGAGATTTATATACATATCACATAATTTTTTATATATATATTATTTTAATTTTTAATATCATTATTTATTTATTTTAAATAAAATATATTTTTTGAATATAAGAAATTATTAAGTAAATATTTAATTTAAAAATTATTTATATAAATTTTCTTGAAAAATATGCGTAAGTGTGATATTTTATCGATTGGTAAAATTTTTAAAATAAGCATGATTAAAATCTTAATTAGAGGATTAGGTATATTTTTAAAAAAATTTAAAATAGGCAGTATTTTATCCATTGACATTTTAAGCATGCTTAAAATTTATTAGCTCTAAATATTTTTTTAAAAGTGGCAGAGATGGGACACCGATCCGATCTATGTTGCCTTTTTTTTTTTTTTGAAAATAAGTGAGTAATATGTGAATGTGACATGTATATGTTATATTTTATGATGTTTGTAGGTAAACTTAATGTGGATTTGGAGTGTGTAGCAAATTTGGGTTTTCTTTAGGTATAGTGTGACATGCTTTTCTTTGTGAATGTGATATGCTTTTCTTTAGGTATAGTATTTGTGTGTAGTAATTTTGTTATGTTATTTACCATGGAGAATGGAGAAAGTGTATCAAATAGGAGAATGAAGAAATTTTATCAAATAGGTATAGTGTTTGTGAATGTTTTGTTTTCCTTATATTTACCATGGAGAATGGAGAAAGTGTATCAAATAGGGAGATTCAAATATGAAGAAGAAATCGTAGCTATGTGTGCTAAAGTCTGGATTTATAGTCTTGATTATTCTTAATATTCTTCTACATTTATAAATTACTGATGTTCTCTCTTTCCCAAATGAGTAGTTATGTGTGCTAAACTCTGGATTTGAAGAATGTATTGTAAGTTTAAAATATTTATTTTTTGTTGTGATTTCTTATGTTTAAAATATATAATTGGAAACTGAATTAACAATGTGAAGCTTGTGTAGAACTTAAGACACTTTTAAATAGAATCACGCAGTGAGATTTTGTTTATCTTTCTATTTTTTGAGATAAGTATGGGAGAAGCATAATTTTTTCGGTAGACTTAACTTACCTGTTTGGGGTCATCTTTAAGAAGTATAATTTTCCAATCATTTTGTAAGTCAGATCTTTGATTTCTTTGATTTTTTTTGTTCGTGAGATGAAGATTAATTTAGATAATTTAAATGCGCTCTTCATTCACGCCCACATTTGATTCGAATATGAGTTCAGACATAGTATGTTTAGTGCTATATTATGGCGGCCAACTTACTGTTAGTGACGATTTCTTTCTTACGTATAGTGGTAGAAAAAATCATCCCATATTAATTTCGTGTCGGGCTGATTTTAGCGGTACAATCGAATCATCATCACTAAAGTTGATTCGACGGTTGAGATTAATCTCATATGTATGTTTCGTTGGTGGTTCATTACACCATTAAATGATGGCGAAGTTTGTGAGTCGGTCATCAATGCAGCAAGTGTACAATATGTTGTTGTGTACGTTGAAATTGAATTGAAACCAGTAGATAATACCGAAACCCATAATTATATTGAAGATGAATTTCAGCCTATCGAAACTTTCCAACATCATATACCGCCACAGGAATCATATCATTGGTAAGTTGTTTTGAACTGCTTATCTGAGTACATATTTTCATCTTAACCTTATACACTACATTCAAATGCACATCACTGATGATGTAGACGTATCTGCATCTCCTATTCATGATCCTCATATGGCCTCAACTTCTGCAACCATGGGTGAGAATCGTTGTGATCAGGTTGCTCTAGAAACCGAGGATGGGGGCTACGAAACAATGCCCAGTGCAACCAGTTCAGACACAGATGACAGTGAAGATAATATGAGAGAACAACACCATCCAAATGTTGAAACCAGTCAGATATTGAGAGATTATGCTAACAAAATAGTGACCGTTGAAGAAAACATGTTTAGTAATAATGACTACATTTGAGCTTGTCAGTCAACCAAAGAATGGGATGAAGAACTAAACTTTGATGGCCTCCCAACAAATTCCTAGAAAAATAATTTCATTCCAACAGACCTAAATGAAGGAATGTGTTTCCATGACAAGAGGCACCTTAAATTTACCATCCAGGGTTGGTCAATAATAAATAATGTGGAATATATGACAAGTGATTCTAATAAAACAAGGTTCACGATACTTTGCATTCATAGCAATCACAGGAGATAGTTGATATTACACCCCTCGATGATACAGAGGAGGCCACTGACCAGGCTGGAGATGAAGTGCGGCATCAGCACCATCTGCGAGACCGTCTCTCGATGACCTCATGCACGTACCTCAGGGAGTGATGCACCACGGAGGCCGCACCGTTAGATGTCCTAGTTGTCCCTGTCATCATCGTGATTTTGGATCATCGATAGCTTGATGTACACTACTGTGTCATTGTTTTATATTTTTTATGTACACTGCATATCAACACCGTTTATCTATGTTGCATATTTTTCAGTTTAAGTGAATTATATTTTTTCTGCGAAGTATCAGATATATTTTTTTGATATTGACTGTCCTTTTTTTAAAATTTTAGAGAATTAGATAAGTTTAAGTGAAAATATTTTACATAAGTAAATATCTAACTTTAGATGTTATATATATAAATATATAAGAAATGTGTGATATGTAAATTCCTTTTTTTAAAAAAAAAAAAATTATCTGTGATGTTACTTATGTAAATACATAAGAATTGTGATATGTATGTAATTTCACTTTTTAAAAAAAAAATTATTTTGTCGACACGTCAGTCGTAGAGTAATGAAGTCAGTCAGCTCAAGTATTGAGCTTGAGCTTGACTTGCATTCCGTGAGCTCGAGCTCGAGCTCAACTCGAACATAAACCAAGCTTCGAACTGTAGTGTATAGAAAATTAAGCTCAAGCTTGACTCAAATTACTGGGCTCGTTTAGAAGCTCAAGCTTGGCTCATTCTCGATTTTGGCTCGTTTATAGGCTCGTTTTGAAGATAATTTTATTAAAAAAGAGCAGCAAAAAAATTTAAAGAGCAATTAAAAAAAATTTAAAATATTTATTAAAATTAAACATTCAATCTCTCATATTTTTACAAAAAAAAAAAAAGAAAACATAGAATTAAATTAAAATCAACATCTTCTATTGATCAATTGCTACATGTTAGAGTCTTTAATGGAGAAGTAATAAAGCTCCTACTTGTACTCTTTAGCATCCCACTAATCAAAAAAATAAAGACTAAGAAAATAAAATTATAAGCATCTTAGAGGCAATTACCCAATCATAAAAATATTCTACAACATACCAATGGAAGGAAGGGCATAATTAAGTAAGCATAAAGAATAAGAGAAAATAAAATGGATAAAGTTAAGAAAAGGCTCAGACTCAGTTATAAATTATAATCATCTTAAAGAGATTATATATAAGTATCCAAACTTGGAAGAAGTGTTACAATTACATATAGTGTTACCATTAAAAAAAGAAGATGAGGGAAACATCATCTTGCCAGCGCCTCGTGTAGCCCATCATCAAGTCCATCAGGTACAAAATCTTCTCAAATCTGAATCTGATGAGCATTAGCGACCTCCAAGGCCAAATCGAGACAAAGAAATCAATTAAAGGCCATTTAAGATTGCTCAACAAGTGTTTCAACTCCACAAACTCCAACAAGGCAAATAATCAACCTTCACTAAGAAAGCAAGATAATTACGGAAAACAAGTAGCGAGATACCATAAGGCCAAAACCGAGACATAAAACTATTGCTCAACAAGTCTTTCAATTTCACAATCCTCCAGAAATTGCAACAGAGCAGATTCATGTAAACTCGAAAAACGTATGTTAGGTAAGGGTATCTCATATTGTGCCATCGAACCACAGTGAAAGAAAACAACATTACAATCGATTTAAGAGTCGACAATATAATTACAGAAAAACGTAAGCATCCGTCCATAAGGCAAAAAAATCGAGACAAAGAAGTCATTTAGAGTAATGCTTGCTCAACAAGTGCTTCAATTCCACTACTCCAATAAGCATATAATCACCAACCATCAATATGAATTAAGAAAGCAACATAATTACAGGGAAAAAGCAGACGGGGAAAAAATCGAGACAAAAAGTCATTTAAAGTCCACTAATGCTTGCTCAACAAGTGCTTCAATTCCTACTCCAACAAAGCATATAATCAAACCATCAATATGAATTAAGAAAGCAACATAATTACGAAAAAATAGCGGTGACATCCATTAACCATAAAAAGCGAGACAAAGAAGTCATTTAGAGTCCACTAATGCTTGCTCAACAAGTGCTTCAATTCTACTACTCAATAAAGCATATAATCAGACCATAAGGCAAAAGCGAGATAAAAAAGACTAGAGGGCATTGATTCAAGCTCAAAATTTTCAAAAGTATTTATCGACACATCCAAGAGATGAGCAACTATGTTAAAAGCTACCAACATCCAAGGAATATATGAGCAACTAAAAGTATCTATTTAGCTACCAGACACATATCCAATAGATGAGCAATTACAATAAAGCAGCTACCAACATCCAAGGAATGTATGAGCAACTTTATAAATTTTTGATTTCAAAATCAATAGCATCATAGCTATCATCATCAATTTCCCTCTAATATTTCCAAAAATTATCACTTTTGTATAGATTAGTATTTAGTACAATCATAACATTTTAAAATGTCTACTAAACAAAGAATTGCAAGTACGGAAATTATAAAGAGTTTAAATGTTAAATATAAACCACATAAAGTCTATTTAAAAAACATGTAAAGTCAGCTCTTCATATTCATCCACTTTTCCTTTACGCAATCTGTTGAGGACCTAGGGATATCTCAATCTCTTCATCTTCATCATCTTCCTAATAAATATTCAATATAGTATAATATTAATATCATTAAAAAAATGATACTAAAAAAAAGTGTTTGGAAGGTAAATAAATACCTTAATTCTCCCTTTCAAGCCGTAATGAGAACGAATCCAATTAGACCCACATATGAGAGCTTGAATAGTTTCAACTCCAAGCTTTGAGCGATAAGTATCAACAACTCTCTCTCCTGCGCTAAAGGTCGACTCAGAAGCAACTGTGCTAATTGGAATAGATAAAATATCAACAGCCATTTTTGAGAGTATGTGATATTTAAGATGCATGTTTTTCCATCAAGCAATCACATCAAAACTACGATTTTCTGGAATTATCTCTAACCCATCTTCATGGTAGTTATCAAGATCTTACTTGGTGGGTCTTCTACTTGATTTTTCTGATAGATAAGCAGTAAAATCATGTGCCACTATATTTTTAGTGCAGTATCACGGGCGTACTGCTATTTTCTACTTTCACCTCTAAATGTCCTACTACTTGTAGTATCGGTTTACGCTATTCAACATATTCTTCATATAATTCATATAGTAAAGAATGCAGAACATATGCAATATTATGATTTTCTTTCATCTCCTTCATAGATCATAGGGTAAGCAAACTCGATGACAAATTTCATTCATGGGTCCATAATTGCACCAAATGCCATCGAAGGTTGCATTAGCCCAATATTTTTAAAATTTTTCTTTCATTTTGCGGGTCATATGCTTGATGAAGTCATCGAGGTGCACCATCATTCAATATTTTTTTATAGTGCAAATTTGTGAGAGAAATAAATTAGATGTTGGGTATTCATTATGCGAAATGATATTAGTTGTCTCATTAAAAAAAAAAAGAATATCATCTTTTCTATTTTATTCCATTCATCTTCTATGACAATAACAATATGTAATCTCCCCTCTCGTATGAAAAGAAAGCTTCTTTTAGTTGAAGTCTGTGCAAGATATTGTATGTAGAATTCTAACGTGTTGGGCAATCCATGATAAGCTTTCTTGTTAGTAGTTGTAACTGTTGAACAACATCAGCAAATTTCATTAGTCTACCTTCAGAAGCATTAATAAAATTAAATGTGTCACGAATTTTCTCAACAACAAATTCTATACATTTGGCCCCATCTTTTATCATTAAATTCAAAATATGTGCATAGACATGGAATAGTCTTCCCCAAAGAATAATTTTGTCCTTATCCATAAACCATCTTTTAATAACTTGATAATCATTATTTGATGCATTATCAACCGATATGGTAAATAATTTATTTTCAAGACCACTCGAGGGCCTTATAGAATGTGCCAACAATTTCGGAAGCCATATGTAAAGGTGGTAAATGTAAAAAACTAAGAATTCTTTTTTACAATTTTCAGTTTGTGTCTACATAATGTGCAGTGACAGCCATATAAGATATCCGTTGATTCTTTGATTTAAATGTCGAGTAAAACTCACTCTATTTATACTACTCAATGAATGCTTTAATTTTCTTTTTCCTTTTCATATACTAGCATCACATCACGGCGGTTGTTAGAGAATTTAGAAGTATGGTGACATGGACTTCAAACAAGATTAAATCCAAATTCTTCCACAATCGAGAAGGATTTTCATTAATCAAAATATAACAACCATCTCTCTAACTTTTGTTTGATCAAACTTAAAAGTTGTCGTTAATCTCTCTCATTTATTTCTAATGACTGTCAAAATTTTTTTGGTCAATCATCGATGCGTGCTTTGCACATCGATCTAAATGCCTCTAAATTGTAGTTGCAGTATTACCATAGCACTTTTCTTGCAATGAATACATTCCCCTTTTTTACGGCCATCCTGGAAGAACAACTTCTTTAAACTCCTCCCAACACTGATGTTTTCTTTCTTTTCTTAATTCAATTGGATTTTCAAGATCGGTATATCATCACCCTTGTCACAAATCATTAATAACTTCATTCTCCCCTCAATATTATTAACATCTACATTATTTTCGTTCAATATCAATTTGGACACGGGTTATCCTTTACATCCGACACATCCTCTCCAAGTGGTGGTGTTGTCATTTTTAAATCTAAAACAAAAAAATGATAAATTACAACTTAATGAATAAAAAGATAATTGATTTATAAAATATTAAAAAAACTTAAAAATATCAAACTGCTCACTGTATATTTGCACTTTGTAATAATAAAAAACTCAATACTCTATCTTCTATCCAATAATTATGTAATTCACTGCAACATAGAAACTAATTACCAACACAGAAAATCATTGCATTGCCACCAGACATAGCGATTTATAAAGCATAATGAATTAACAAAAAATGTAATGAACTGCTCCATAACATAACATGTATTATAAAAAAGGCACCAAGTATATCATAATGAATTTTAGGTGATTGAAGTCCATCACAAATCCTATCTAAAATAGTTGGAATAACCGAGATAATAACCATAAATGATAAAACTACTTAATAAATATTTCTTACTACAAATCTGAAAGTTCACACATATATACCATCATCCAACAACCCAGTCGAACAACAATTGAACCATAAAAAACCAAACACAGAGGTTAAAAGCGCATTGAACCGTTCTTGAACCTAAACAAAATTGATTTGGTTGTTGAACAACGAACAACCTACAAGTTACATCATCAAATCCAAATAATTAACACAAGTTACGAACATAATTACTCACTAAACCCTAATCCAAAAGAACATCACAAGTTGATTCACAACCAACATCAAAACCAAAGAATATCTAATTTTAGGGATCAATCAAATCCTACCTAAAATAGTTGGAAGAACCGAGATAATGACCATAAATGATAAAACTACTTAATAACTATTTCTGCCACAAATCGAAAGTTCACACATATTTACCATCATCCAACAACTAAAACATCAATTGAACCATAAACAAGAGGATAAGGCATTGAGCGAAGTTCTTGAACCATAATCAGGATCAACAAAGCAACAGAACATAATTACTAATTAAACACATAATCCAAAAGAACATCACAAGTTGATTCACAACATCAAAACCAAAGATCGAAAACCTAATTTGAATGGCTTCACACTAATCGGGCATCATCAAATCGAAATACGATGAAAGCATAAAGAAAATGAACCGACCAACCAAGATCAAGTCGATCTTCTATCGATGAGAAAAAATTTGAAGCCAAGATGAGGAACTCAAACCGAGAAGGCGAGCGGTAGGAGAGAAAGGAGAGTCGAGACTGAGCGAATGGCGAAAGCGGTCGAGAAGAGAGGCGAGACTCAAGAAGCTTGTGGAATTAGGGCAGAGTCGACACTCGGCAGAGAGCGGCGGATATAAGTTAGGATAGAATACTAGAATGCAGCGTCATCGAAGTCGGCCAGGTTAATATTCTCATATCCCCGAGCGGCCAGATCGAACCGAAATCGAACTCGAGCTCGAAACTCGATACTCGAAATGAACGATGCGGCCGGTTCAAGTTGAGCTCGAGTCATTTCAGCGTGAGACTTCGTTACACCCTAGTCGCCGTCATGTGCGTTAAGTCATTTCGTTACTATTTCACTAATTATGATTTAAAAGAGACTTAGTTTAAAATTTGCCTTATCAATTTATTTTGAACTTAATTAAATAAAATTAAATGTTTAAAATATATTATAGTTATTTTATATTATGTTTATTTTGCATTTTTTTTGTCGGTAAAATAACCACCAATTTGTCTCGAACTCTACCCAGTTGAGCTCGTCATTTCATGAGTAGCTTGACCGGCGCTATTACATCTAATTCGTTCTATTTCTAATTACGATTTAAAGAGACTTAGTTTAAAATTTGCCTTATCAATTTATTTTGGACTTAATTAAATAAAATTAAATGTTTAAAATATATTATAGTTATTTTATATTATGTTTATTTTGCATTTTTTTGTAAAATACGCCGTTGCCGGGGATCGAACCCGGGTCACCCGCGTGACAGGCGGGAATACTCACCACTATACTACAACGACCTTTGTTAGTAACATTCTTTTAATATATAAATTAAATAATTTATTAGTGCAGCCGTCTTTAGTCTTTCGTGTTACACGTGGCTCTTCCGGCGGAGCACGGAATTCCAACCACCAGGTCACCTACCAGAATCTATCCAAGAAAATGTGACGGTCATGATCAAAGAACACCTTAACTTGTTAGTCCACGAAGTAACAGAACACGAAACTTCGAACTTTTATTAATCAGTTTTCACAAAATAAACAAATAAATTCAGAAAAAAAAAAAAAGGATTCTTCTTCTTCCTCTTCTCTTCTTGCAACGAGATATTTCCTTAGAAGATCCGATCTCCGCCTTATCAAACAAAATGGCCAGTTTCAGCGGTGACGAAACAGCTCCTTTTTTCGGCTTCCTCGGCGCCGCCGCTGCTCTTGTCTTCTCTTGTAATCCCTAGCCTCTCGATCTTTTTCTCTGGATTCAGATTTTTTGACCGATCTTTCTATCCGTGGAATTTCTTCAGGCATGGGAGCAGCGTATGGAACTGCGAAGAGCGGTGTCGGCGTGGCGTCGATGGGCGTGATGAGGCCGGAGCTCGTGATGAAGTCAATCGTACCGGTGGTTATGGCTGGTGTGCTGGGTATCTATGGTCTTATTATTGCTGTTATTATCAGCACGGGGATAAACCCTAAGGCGAAGTCGTACTACCTCTTTGATGGCTATGCACATCTGTCATCTGGTTTGTCATGCGGCCTCGCGGGTCTTTCCGCCGGCATGGCCATTGGGATCGTCGGTGATGCTGGAGTCAGGTAACGCAGTTTCTTATTTTTGCCTTCGAATGGATGTGTTCAGCTGCGGGTATGTTCAGCTGGAGTTTTAGATCTGATGGTTTTATGAGGTGTTCTTTTGTTTGTTGTGTGATTTAAACTTGAGATTTCATGCTTTGGATTTTTTTTCTTTTCATCATGTTTGGATATTGTTGTATGAATTCATACGCATTTACTTTTTCGGTCTTATTTTAAACGCATCAAAATATTATGTCTGCGACTGTGCATCACTACACATCAAGTGCAGCTGTAGAGTGATCGTGCTTGTGCTCCACTTTTAATACGGACTATTACTTGCTTTTCGATTAACTTAAAATGAATTTTCCATGAGTTGACATGTGTTCTAATAGTATCATCATGTTATGTGGAAAACGCACCAGAAATGCTTTCATTTGAAGTTTCCATTTGGTTGATTGATGATTTGTTTGATTCTTTCTGGTATCTGTTGAGGGTAATTTTACTTTAGTGCAAAACGGTTTCAGAGTTAAAATAATTAAGGTATAAGTATGCGTGCTATGATAATATCATCATCTATTCATCTTACGGGAAAATCGCATTGGAAATGCTTTGAATTGATGTTTCCTTTTGGTTGAATGATGATTTGTTTGAATCTTCCTGGTATCACTTGAGAGATAATTTGACTTAGTGCAAAATTGGTTCAGAGTTAAAATAATTCAGGTAAAGTTATGTTTCTGTTTAACTAGTCATAAAGGTTTTTTTTAACTAGTTCATACCTAGGCATCCTCATGCAAATTTCAAATTTTGTTCGAGTTAAAAATGTCGGGCAAGTGCATTGAGTTGAACAAATTGATAACAGGAGTGTTTGTTTTGTTGTTTTATTAATTTATCCTGTCAATAAATTTTTTGTTAATTTTTTGTAATCTTGACTATGATGATGATTTCTATAGAGAAGGTGCTTTTTTTGTTTGGTTGTGTTTGGTTGAGGTGTCAGTTCTATAATTATTGTTGGGATGTTTAATTGGGCAGGTGGGCCAAAATTTACTGGTTTTTCATTGGTTTACTATTGAGCCTTTAACTAAACTGTTTCTTTAATTGAGAATTTATGTTAGTTTAAGATCTCATGTGATTTGTGAGAATAAAGTTAATTGGTCACGCCAAAATCTATTAGATGTGCATGAAGAAACAGAGAAATTGAAGGGAACATGCAACAATTTGTGCTGAAGTTTCAAAGAAAAATTATTTGCCTTTGTCATAAGGATTATATGTTTGATAAATTAAAGTTATTTAAGGAAGGGATAATATTGTTATTGATAAATGAGTAACAACAACAACGAGAAGAAGCTTTTATCCCACTGCGTGTGGTCGGCTACATGAATCCTTCTTCTTCATTGTGTCCTATTAAGTGTTAAATTTTCGTTTAATTTTAATAAAATATGGTCATTTTAATATCACCTAACCAAATTTTTTAGGTCTACCTCTACCGCTCTTACATAAGTTGAATCTAATACATCTAATTGTTAGGACAACTATAATCACATACATCTAAAGCTATAATTCTAAATCCAATCCTATTAATTTTTAGCATTATTCTTCAAACTATTATCTATAATCACACTATACTATTTCTAAAATGACTCCTACCTGAATTACCAAAGTTTAAAATCTAAATTATCAATCTCCTTTCTTTCCAACCCATTTTATTACTTGAATAGATAAAATATTTATTTTCATATGAACCATAATATCTATTAATATCATTAATTTAACTATAAGAGTACATATATTGTGAGTTCATATCCTAATTTTAGTTTCATGGACTAAATTCTTTCCCCACATTCATCTGTTATATGAGAATCATTGCTTATTTAATAATGCATTCAGGTGCCGATGCAACAACACTTACACACTATTCAATGTATTCAAGCCGTACAACATGTCGCTTCCTGGGATTGCCTTAGCATTAAAACAATATATTAAAGGATTCATGTCATACTTGTTTGACAAGTTTTATGCTGGCTGTCAACTCTCTAACGCAACCTCCACTTTTCTTATCTGGGAATTAAAACTTGGCAACGGTAGTGTTAAGATCCTTAAAAAACACTTGGGTGCTGGTTTAATTAGGACCATATATGAAGAGAGAGATGATATTTTACCATATTCCATCAGTTGAACATGTTTTTCAGTTGGGGCAATTATATACATACCACCCAATTCTTATATATTAACCTGTTCAGTTTTGTATATTTATAAGGGCTACTAAATATTTAAGGAGTATATCATTTCATTTTATTACACTCACTATAACAAAGTGTAGTGCTACTATATTTAATAAAGGTATCAAGGTATTTTCACTTTATTTGGACATGTTGTTTAAAGTACTTAGGGTTTAAGGTTCTAGCAAGTGTCTCAATACGAAGTTCCATTATAAATTTGGAGGCAGAATTTAATGAAATCAATTGTTATGATGATTTTCATACAGTTTTATGAAGAATGTAGTGATCTCTGGGATTCTAAAGTCGGCATTTTTTTGAATTTTATCCAGCGTATCATAATTATTCATAAGGTTAAATCTGATTGGAAGTGAACTATATTTTTTTAAACTTAATTAAAACGCAGGGAGAATCTCCTTATGCTTATATTTAATAGTTGGAGTTACGTGAATCTTTTGTTTGACGTTGTCCTCAACTGCACAAATCAAAACCTACCATCTACAATCATATACTGTAGCTTGGGTGGATAACATACTTTTTGTCTCAAAGACACTTCTGATTCAACTAATTTGTTTATATTGATAGAATTTTGTGTAATGTGCTTCTAATTTATGGTTGAGATTTTACTCATTTTAGGAGGTTTAATATATATGCTTTTATTAATAATGAGATAAGGGTAGTTTTGAAGTCTGTAAAGCTCAGGGTAAATCTATATTATTGAATTATCTAGTGTACCCAATAAAGTGAAAAAAATATTTATATTCTAAGTAAATATGCATTTGAGGAAGATTGTAGGCATGGGGATGTGACATGTCTTAGCTGTGGAATTGAGTAATATCGCTGAAAGGTGTGACTTTACTTAGTAATCATAACCAAGTATTGGGTGATCTTAAAGGCATTGGTTTTGATGAACTTTCTAATGAATTTCCACTACTTAGGGATATACAATATGCTATTGATTTAATTTCTAAAGGATAATTGCTTATTTAGCTACATGATATGATGGGTCCAACAATATGTTGAATTTATAGTTAAGTTGATGGATTATTCAAGAAGGCATTTATTATTATGAAAAACATGAGTCCTTATTATATACCTACTTTATTTTCATTTAAGAAAGATGGTAGTTAGAGGATGCGCTGAAAATATAACCATTAAAAAATCACCATCAAACATATATTTCTTATATGGCCTTTGGATGATATGTTGGATAATAATAAATGATTTTGTTTTTCCTTTTTCAATAAGGGAAGGCAATGATTGTAAACTTGCTTTTAAGTTTAAAGATGGATTATATGAATAGTCGGTGATGTATTTTTTTGTTAACCAGTGCACTTATTACTTTTATGAGGATTATAAACTGTGCTTTGCAATATTTCATTGGAAAGTTTTTTGTTGCTTCCTTTGATGATATTCTAATCTATAACAAGATGGACGATGTCCTTAATGCATCTTGGGAAAGTATATGAGGTTTTATATGCTAGGAAATTGTATCTAAATATGAAGAAATGTAACTTTGTGATTATTTTCTATGACCTTACTAATTCTGAAGTGTTTGAAGATGGGCTAGCTATTGGTTTTGAATGTGGTTGAAGTGTTTATTGATTAGTCAAAATCTACTGCTAATATCTATATGATAATTAGAGTTTTCATGAATTGGATACATTTTATAGATGATTCGTTGTATAGTACTGTTATATCTCCAATTCAAAAATATTTAAAAAGAGTTGAAGATATATGATCAAGCTTTTCCTTGAAATCAAATAGACTTTTCAATGTCCTTGGGCTTTAATTATTTAATTTTAAGGTGTTTGCGGTCTCTTATGATTTGTTTGGAATAGTTATTAGAGGATTATTGAGCCAAGAGGGCCGTCTAAATGCATTTTTTAGTAAAAAATTGAATGTGACTAAACATAAATATTTTAATATATTAGAGAATTCTATGTTATTGTGTGAGCCTTGACATTGGAGACATTATCTACTACATAAAAAGTTTGTGTTATGTTTTAATCATAAAAGGTAGGACATAGACTTGTTAATTGCTTGAATTGCTACAAGAATATTGTGTTTTATCAAGTACTGTAATTGGATTTGATAATAAGCTTATTAATGTTTTATTAGAGTTTTTGTCTTCTACATACATTACAACTTTTGAGATTATTGGGTTTGATCAAATGAAAGGGAGTATGTTACATGTAATAAAATTGGTGGAGTTTATTTTCTTCTACATGTGATGAAATTCATGTTTATCATTTTTGGAAACATCATGAAGTATTAAGTTTTGTGCAATTTTTTTTCAGAAGTTCATTATAATTGTTATTTTTATACTTGAGAACATGCTAGTGATGATGGTTGAAAAATGTTCAGTTTTATTGGTCAAAGAAGGTCTATACATATGATTATCGTGAAGTCAACCTCAATTTTGTTTAAATTAAATTTTAGTTTTGTCTATTTTAATTTGAATACATAAGGAGCTGATGATCTTAAGTTAATACAAACATGGTTTGGGTTATGTAATCCATTGTTCGAGTTATGTTCAAGTACTTTGGATACATTCTCCAATGCATTATATTAGTTGCATTAGAAAACCTAGCCATTTGAGTCATCTTTGCATCAACAGATGCGAGGCCTTGATTATTTTGTGATGTTATGTTTTCTTGATCTTCTGTTTTACATTTTTAGGTATTAGAATATTTACTTGATTGGATTTAGATAAAACTCGTGCAATCTGAATTTTCAAATTAAGCTATAATATTTAATTGACATATGTTTTCACCGCTAAATCAGTATCATGCATCCATTAAATTATCTTTTGCACAATTTTTGGTGTTTTCTGACTTTCATTTACAAAAAATGATGCATATGTTCTATTACATTGATGGATGTGAACTCTTGTTTAAAATTGCATGATAACGCCTCAAAACCCTCAGCGTTTTTTTTGAAAAAATTGCATTGAGGTTTACCCCTGATTGGTGCTATGTGAGGCTTATGCTTCGCCTCATTTTTTTTTGTAAGGCTTACACTTTTAGATTTAAGTTTAAAAAATCAAATATAAATTTTAATTACTCAAATAATTTACATGTCATAATATACATACAATTGATCTGGAGATAAACATTATCCAAACATCTCTCCTCTCGTGCATTCTTCGCTCCTTATGCATGGTACTAACCACCATTGTCATCATGATTAATTGTGATGCACTTACTTTGATATTGAATAGTTAAAGTGTGAAAGAAAAATTTATCATTTTAAACTTATTTTGAATTGCTATATCATTAGTTCTTAATTTGATATATTTTGTTACTTTGATATTAACATATCACTTTTTACATCATGATTTGATATCAAGATATTAATATGTTATTTTTATATTTTGTGTAATTTATTATTTTATATTATATTAGGATATTAATATATTATATTTTATTATGTTAATATGTTAGAATATTACATCTTTCTTTGAACTTTGATGTGTATATTGTGTAATTTATTGATTTTGAGGCTTACGCCTCCTCCTCAAAAAATATCTCAACATCTAATTGCACAATTTTAAACTTTGGCATGACCTATAACTTTTAATTTCAACCATGCATTATTTCATAGGGTTGTATTTTTAGATCTTAAAATATGAAGGATCACATCCTTTTGCTTATTTTCATCCCAGCGATTTGTAATTATTTTGTTCCCTGTGCCATTGAATGGGTTTGGAGTTCCAGCGATGGTGTAGGCAGGCAATGTGTTATTATATTAATGAAACATTGTTTTGGTACGAGGTTGATGAACTATTTACTTTACATACATTGGGTTCCATTGTTAAATAAGATTATTCATTGCATGAAGATTTTATCATTTAGCATGTATGGAAAAAAAAATATAAGTTGATTGGATGATACAAAGTACAAAAGCTCATTTAAAAGTTTATCGTTCATTGCTTTTACAACTCAATGAAATATTTTTAATGAGGTAAAACCCCTAATATATATATATATATATTTGAATGATTTTACAGAGCCAATGCACAACAGCCAAAGCTCTTTGTTGGGATGATACTCATACTGATATTTGCAGAGGCATTGGCACTTTATGGATTGATAGTAGGCATAATTCTGTCATCCAGGGCTGGTCAATCTAGGGCTGATTAATCCTTTCTTGCCCCTTCTGTTTTTTGTTTGCTGTTATTTACAGGATTTTGGACCGACACCGGCCTTGTATTTCTTACTATGTAGGAATGAGCTTTATATTTCCAACAATCTGTTCATTTAATTTTACATTGAATTTTTCCTAGTAAGTATTATTAGACTCTATCAATATTTTTATTTGCTGATTTGAGTTCTAATATTGTGGAAATTGGCCTATTTTATTATTATTATTGATTTCTAATTTGATGTTGACAAAGAAATGGCTTTAATTTGAAGTAAAATAAATTTTTAAAGTAATTAAATATATTATTTAGATTATTTTTAGTGTATTTAAAATTTGCTCTGGACAATGTAAAATGCAGTTATTGTTTATTGTCACATTATATTTTTTTTTTTTATATCGTAATCAATCAAGTAGCCTCTAAATAGTAAGTATTTGAAATAAATGTTATGGGTGTTTCATTTGTACCTGTTGCATCATCCTATTATCAATTTAGTTTAATTTTGTAAACTATTCGTTTAAGGAGATTTTAACAATACCTCAATTATGTAATAGCACTATTATTAACGTTAATTTACTATCAAAATTGAAGATTCAATTATTGTTTGAAATAGATGTTTGAGATAAAAATCTCACCCTAAATCCATTATTTTTTTTCTTAAAAACTTTAAACACATGCTAGGTGCAATTTAAAATCAATGGATCATCCATCTCACTATACTTTAAAAGTATTTAATGCATGATGAAATCAACTTAAAACTTTTATAAATTTCATGACGATAAAATTAAATAACCTTAAAAAAAATGCCATCATCTGATGAAAACAGGTTCTATTTAATAATGATTTTCAAACAATTTCACCAAATTAATTCGAGATATCTTTGGAACTCATAATAAGAATGATACAGATGCAAACTACTACTATACAAATAAAATGAAGCATCTAAATGAAAGCTTCAAAGATGAGAACCAACATTTCTTCTTCTAAAAGAAAAAAAAAATCTTAACAGCACTCAACTCTTTTATCACAACAGGCAATCAGCTTGTTCAGTAGAGTAACAAATACTTAAAAATAAAAAGCTCATTAAGGTCAAAAGATGAAACGAGAATATAGATAACCCTATTTATACCTTTCCAATGAAATCTTAATTCAATCATTCTTCAGGACAATAAAATGATTCATCATCTTGGGAAGATCAATCGCTATATGTTTTTGCTAAGTTCTATATTGAAAGAATACAATTTACGAGAGAATGAACAAAACAATTACAATTACATGCTGCGAAGCAATATCTAATCTTTTGATAAATTATGTAGCGCCAAAGATTTTGCAGAGTAAATCAATTCTGCATGAAATAGTTAGTTAGTACCATAATAAGATATGCCTGTACTTATAAAAAAACTTATAATCATCTTTAACCTTGATACAGACCGCAAGGATCCATAATTTCAGCGATAAGTCCAACAATAAATAATAGAAGAACAAATTGCTCAAACTTGTACACTCTTTTCAGTTTCTTTCGTATCATCCCATTCAGATGGTCTAATAACTAACATCCTGAATCAGTTCTGTCAGCATATTATGCTCACATATCATTGTTTTCCACCCACAAATTAAAAGCTTTAACTCACCAGATCTGGATTTGTAGAGAATAGTAACCCTAGAAAAGAATGACGCCGTGCCCGCTGGCACAAACTCGAAGAAAGCTATTATGATAAATCTTCAAAACCTGTAAAAAAAGAAAAGAAAGATGCTCGCTCGATTGAAGTCAAACAACTCGAACAATTGATGAGCCTTTAGTACGTCAGAGCCTATTCATTTTGGTAAATGAAGCATAATTATCAAAATTGTCAGAGTATAATGAAAAGAAAAGCAGCAGACTTCCTCAGACGCTGCAGCTTACTACCTCATAAACCTGCTACATACAGAATTCTCAGAAAAACCAGTTAGTGAAGATCACAAAATACACAAAAGAACATATTTTAAAAAGAATCAAACATTAATTCTAATTAGAGTGAACTAAACTGCTGTTGTAAATGCAAAACAATGGCCAACAACAACAAAAAAATATAGAGACTGCAAATATCAGAAAAGAGCGTTTCCATGGCAAAAAGAGAGAATAAAACAAATAGAGTACAAGATTTCCTATCAAAACTATTGAGCTCTGCCAATAAAACAAAAAACTGAATTTAATTTTAAAAAAGATAAGCCAGAAAAAAAAATAGTTAGATCTATTTTCTAGCTGTTTTATGAAATTGCCTTGTACAAAAAATGCAGATTACACATTTTCTCATATTGCTACATCTACTAATTCAATAAACCAGAATGAAATGTAAATATGGAATGGTAAATAAGATTCCAGTATAACCGGAGAAACCATTTCCAAGAAATCCATCTTATCTTTGTTCAAAGACATCCGGATCTTGATGAAAAGGGGAGCAAACAGTTATAGGAAATAAGTGTAAGCGTGAAGGAGGGGAGGGGGGAATTGAAAGTAAAAACGAGCAATACAATACCAAACTCCAGATGCTATTTCTTCCCCGACTTTGTTGTTATTACAGGAATCAGTAAATCAAGAGAATTTGTCATGTTAGTTGTTAGCATTCAACACAGAAAAATCTCAAAAAACTGTACAGACCCCCAAAACCAAAAATAAAAAAATAAAAAAAGAAAGAAAAAGAGGAATTTTGTAAACATGTATGAGTCCCTAAGCAAAGAATAGGGTCAAAATAGAACCTAAAAATACATAGGTTCTTGTGTGATGTGGATAAACCTACACACAAAAACATTCTAATCCATTATCTTTAATGGACACGTTCGACATATAGAAAGCAATTCCTGGAACTAGGTCTAGCATGACCAATCGACCTCCCATGTGCATGAATCTTGCACTTCTGATTTTCTTTTCCGCTGATCCCTAAGCAAAACTGACCTCGGAAACACCAAAAGAACCAGAGCGCCATTCTCTAATGAAGAATTCATAATAAACAAGAGGGGAAAAACCCAAGCAACTTGTCATATGAAAACCCAACTGATATTTTAAAATTGGGCTGATCTCTCAATTATGCCGCTGCAAAATCACGTTATCAAGGTGCACAGGCGCTGGTGTTCGTGCAATTCAGTTTGCGAGAAATACCATACAGTTCTGGAATTGGTCAATGAGAAACTCCTCGCTTGCTTGAGGTTGTTGCAGTATCAAACTGCAGTGATGAAATATAGGCGTTCCAGGATCTTCAGCATGCAATCATCAAGAGTTTGCCGGTGGTCTCATTGCCATGTGCATTTCAATCAGCTTGTCCACAAATGCTCTTATCTGGAAAATTACAACAAAAATAAATAAAGTACTCAAACTGGTGGGACAAATAAAATAACAATTTTGCTCAGTAAAATGAAGCTATGAATAAATTTCAGGTGAAAAAAATATACATAAAAAAAATGCTTGAAATGAAAACCATTCACTAAAATGTGCTCCCATTTGGATTCAGTGAGCAAATCAAAAACATCAATTGAATAAAAGAATGCACGAACCTTGTTCTTACGCCGGGAATCTAGAAACTCATATGCAGTCATCACTTTTTCCGCCTCTGCACACTGTTCAACAACCTAAAAGAGACAATAAAACCCAATAAGTAACTAGTTCATCACACACAAAAAACCATGACCAATGAAATGAAAAGCAAGTTTACTAGATTAAAGCACATGAATAATGCCAGTTTCCACAAGATGTCATCTCAAGTGGAGAGAACGCAAGGTTCTTAAGGAGTTTTCTGATGAATTCTTTTGATTAACCAAACTAATTTGCAACTGATGAGAAAAAATAAATGATGAATTGAATGTAAACAGGGAATAACAAACTAATGGAATCTTAAAACACATGCATGTTATAGAAGTTAATAGCACGCTTCACCAAGTTCGTGAAACGTATAGCCCACCTTTGTTGCAGTTTTCTTCATAATTGACTTGTAACCTTCTTTATCAATCTTCCTCGTTTTATATAGAGGCATCAGGAGTGAAGTAACATAATCCACAACACCTTGCTTAATGTGTTCCACTCCTCTAGGATGACCTTCACTTGAAGATTTGTTCTCTGTAATATGTGAAGCAGACATTTTATCAACAGGTTCATGCTGCTTCAAAGCCTGGAGTTTCTGTATTCTATTGGAGTCCTCTTCATCCCTTAAATGTACACGATTATAAAATTCTGCATCTGCATCCATTGCTTGTAGTTGCCATCTCTCAATGGCTGAAGAATCTTTCACTGCACCATTACTCGCAGAATCTGTATCAACCCATGCCTTTGTCAATCTACTATCAATTGTTCCACTTTCTCCTGAATGTTCCCTAAGATTTAATGGGAAATCAATTTCATTCGAAAGACTTCGGTTCATATCATCAGAATGTTTTGAACTCTCAAAATTTCTGCATGTAGAAGCAAAATCAAGAGTCCAGTCCCTAACCCTGCAATTTCTTGAGTCAATCTCAGACATGCAATCTTGCTTCCCAGAAACACCACCTGACCATCTCTTTCTGAGATCAGAGTCATCCATCTGCACATATTGATCACGCCTAGCAAATTTATGAAATGATGGTATCTTTGGAAGTTCATGAAATGTGCTGATTTCTGCTTCGGAAGATGCAAATGCCTGCAGCAAACGACCAATAATACAATAATTAAATCTTTTTTATCTAACAAAAGCATAAAGCAATCTCAAAAACACAGAAAAAGAATACTCATAGATAGAGTTGTAGATAGAGTTTACAACAAACCTTTGCTGCTGCAATAGCAGAAGCATGGGCAGCTTCAGCAGCATCAAGGGCAGCAGCTTCTTCACATAGTGCGGTTTCACTCTCCATTTCAAAATCCAAATTCTGAAATTTCCTTTGAGTGTCTGCCAATTTCCTAGCTGCTACAGACTCTAATTTTCCTGATTTATCAGTTTTCCTAGTTTTTGCTTTGGATGGTGAATGGTTTCCACTATATGAAGGAAGAATAGCCCTACTATCCACTGCTTCGCTTCCCTTGCATAAAGGTGCATTTCCTAATTTTTGATCTTTAGATCTAAACTTTGACTGTTCAGATGCTGTCTGCCTTAGAAGCTTCAACCTACCATTTGCAGCCTTTTCCTTGCGGAAAACCTCTATCCACATACTTACAAGTTGACTTGCTACAGCACGAATATCTCTACTGGTATGTACACAAACTTTCTCCTTGATTGTTCTTCCAATCCCTGCAATAAAAAAACATTAACTTAGTCACAAATGCATCATAATGAACAAAAATCTGGATGTATAAGACACAAGGCATAATACAATCCCAAAATTTGGAAGCATTGGAAAAGTGATAATAAAAACAACCCATTAAAATAAAAGATCCGCATGTTGCTTATTCAAGATGTCAACAGATTTCAAAAACTAGCTGTAAAACAATAAATACATTTAACAAACTTATTTGACATTATTAAAATGAATGGCAGATTAAAGACAATCCTCAACTTCATCATCATCATCATTAAACATACGAAAGCTATTCAGGGGCAGCATTAAGACCCCTCTTTGAGTAAGTGGTCTTAGACCTAGTAAGCAATTTATTTTGCACAAATTATACAGATGCTATCTTTGCTATGTCCCTATTATTTTCACATTAATTGCATGCATGACTTAATGGTACACTCATTTGTATGTGTCCAAATAATGCAGACTAGGGTATGAAGAGAAAATTAAACTAGTAATATATTTTAATATTCAGTAGACTGATGTTCTTGATTGAAATGAGAATTTGACACATAATAGGACACAATGGAAACGAAGGATTCATGTAGCCGACCCCACCTAGTGGGATTAAGGCTTGTTGTTGTTGTTGTTGTTGATTCAGTAGACTAATGTTCTCTTACAAAGCCCCTTCTATTTATAAGAGAAATTTCACATGCATGAACTCACAAATGGAAATTTACCACACAAAAAAAGCAATCAAATATTGATCATTTATAAAAGAAAAAGTTTTATATAAAAGGCTCTTTGAAATAAAGAAATGCTTGATTATATCTTTATAACATGAATAATCTTAAACAGATAAATGTTTAAAATATGGTCAGTTCAGATAAGGTGATGAATTGTCACCAAATTATCCTCGTCAGCTCCCATCGGTGCGAAGAGCTCTTCCCTAAAGAGTAAATGTTGTACACTCATGACACATTTAAAATAGAGGTAATATTCCCTCTCTCAATTGAGCTACCTTCATTGTGAATTGCCATATAACTAAGACAAAATGAAAATGTTTGTCTACAACTCAAAGAACTTGAAGCCCAAGGAGAAGGGACAATTCCAGCTCAATAAAAAAAAATTACTGATGATATTTAGAACCCATAATCTCAGGGTCCTCCCTAGAAGCTTTAAATGAATTAGCATTCATGTATCAAAGACCTATAAATCCCCATTCTTTCAACCTAAACTAGGAAGTCCTATTATCTCATCAACAAAGAGGAACCTATCAGCCTATTAACATTGAGGGCATAGGGCCCATGACACCTATAAATGGCAAATATCTCAAAAAGTATTATAGATAGATGGCTAAGCCATCATACAAACATATTAAGTTATTTGATTGCAAGTATTACGGTGAAATAAAAGAAGCATAAAAGTTTAATTTTTATTTTTGTTTGATTCAAAGAAAAAAAATACATAGAGAATTAGTGAAGTTAAAGTGCCTTGACACTTTTTTCCTGTCATCAATACTCACACGCATCAAATGATTTCTAAAAGCTTCACATATATTCCTTTCCCATTACCTAATAGTGCATCCCACCCATCATTCCTTGTCGAATGCTTTAAGAGTCCCCACTATGCCATCTTCATCCTCTCTTCTCATTGGGAGGAATGACCAACATTCTCAATCTTTTCTCCTCTACTTGCTGCCCATGATTGTGGCCTCTTGTGGTTGATCCACATTAGATGATCATCACCCTTATTCATCTTCCTCCATATCACGACATCGCCCACAGCTTATAATCATCGTTTTATCGTCTACAAAATCGACATCCCCTTTAGACTTAGTCTCTCATGGACCTCACAAATCAAGAATTTCCTCTACTCAGTCAACATCATTGATTTTGATCTCCTCATCATATTCAACCACATCATTGAAAATCTTCATTTACTCATATCCTTTGCTTGACCTTCCTTAATCCCTTTTAATCTTAACATCTTTGCACATCAAGTAAAGATATTATCTCAATTATGTGCAATTCTTCACTTATTTATTTCTGCTTGACTATTTTGGACATAATATATTTATGATATTATATAGCATGTAAATGCCAACCCCACTTAGTGGGATTAAGGCTTGTTGTGTATATAGCATGTAAATGCATTTAAGATTTTGGTGTTGAATATTGCTAGGAAAAATCAAACTCATCATTAAATATGTTAATCTTAAGTGTACTTGTGTAGGTGGCTAAATATTTACAAATATACACGAACAATCTTTTGAGGGAGACAACAAGTAATGATATTATCTCAATTCTGTGCAAATCTTCACTTATTTTGTTCTACTTGAACTATTTGAACTTAATATATTTGTGTTATTACATAGCATGCAAATGCATTTAAGATTTTGGAGTTGAATAATGCTAGGAAAAATCAAACTCATTATTAAATATGTTAATCTTAGCATAGATGACTAAATATTTATAAATATAAGGGAATAATCTTTTGAGAGATGAATTTCAGGGTGACAATTTTGAGAATAGATCAAATTCGTGCAGCTATTCATGCAGTTATTATTGCTACAGGTAGTGTTTTGTTTCTACAATTAAATGATGCAAAGCAATGAAAGAAAAAAACTTAATCATGACAAAATATGCAACATAGCTCACATCTTCACAAACATTTTTATTATAATTATAACCATGTTAACATGACAAATATGAAGAGATAATATTTCTTTAAATTTTTTACATTATATCATTCAAGATACTTGCTTGTGAGTTCAATCAATATGTATATTGAAGAACTAGTAGCTATGATAATCAATATCCTGGGTAATACCATGCATAATCGAGCATTGTTTAAAATTGCACAAAATGAGATGCACCTGAAGCCCAACTCAATGCCTTTGAAGATTTTTTGCCATGTTGAGACGCATACTGAAGGTATGTGAGAAAATAAAGAGATGCTGACTTATATTTAGGGTCTAGATTGTTTTTAAAAAATAAAACAATAGATACAAATAAGACAGAAAAACAAAATATCATTATTACTATTTCTCTTTTTGATTTTGTTGGGTTCTTCTCCCTCACAGTCCAAATATATCCGTTGGACTCACACATTGATGTGCGAGACTCAAGTACCTATCCTTCATGTAGCACCGCCACGAAGGTCATGTCATCTCCTTGTAGCACCATTGCCTTTGTTGCCTCCTTGCCAAGTTTTCTTTCTCAATAAGGATCCCAATATCTTTTCTTCCACAATATGTCACATTCCTGTCATTATTAATAAGTAAAATTTTTATTTTCTAAGCCGAAAATATTTGCATTGCTTGCTTATTTAAAGTGTCTTCTTTTGTGAATATTTGTATGTTACATTTTTGCTTCAATGTAGGAGCAAATGAAAGAAACTTATTATGTTTTTATTTTGATATCTTATCTTACATCGATCTGTTTATGACACTTATTCATGATTTGATACTTTAATGTTAATACAATACTTACTATTTTACAAAATTTATTTATATGAGGTTTATATCTCAAAATACTCCAAGCTTACGCCTCATTTCATGGAGAAAAAAAACCTAAATACCCAACCGTGTGATTTTAAACCTTATAAGGGTTATTTGATTCAACTTTTAATGATTTATAAAATTATTAGTTGATAATTCAATGATGTTTTGTGTATCATTGGTGAATTATGCAATGAGATCATAAAACTTCCAAACTTTAAAAGAGCTACACTTAAACAAATTATGCATGCTTAGTTATTAATTTGTATTTAATGCTAAGTTATATTATTAAAATGTGGTTGTGTAGGATCAATAAATGGAACTCAAGCCAAAGTTAAAGTTCGTCATGAACATGTAACTACATTTAAAAAAAAAAAAGCCAATCCAACTCAACACACCAGCCACAATGGATTTCAACTTAGGATAAAGCATACATTTTAGTTGTGGTTGGAAGAGTTCAAATCAATGAAATTTCCCACGATTTACCTATGAAATTTCCCACATTATGGACGGATGCAGGCAAAGAAGTTAGTCCATGAAACTAGAATTAGGTTAGGATCTTGGAATATAGGTACTCTTACAGGTAAATTAATGGAATTAATAGATATTATAGTTCATAGAAAATAAATATTTTTATGTGTTCAACTAAATGGGTTGGTGAGAAGGCCGAGATTGATAGTTTAAGTTTTAAACTTTGGTATTCAGTAAAAATCGAACTAGAAATGGTGTAGGTGTGATTATAGATAAAAGTTTGAAGGATAATGTTATAAGTATTAATAGATGTGGAGATAGAATTATAAAACTTTAAAGATTATTGATCTAAGATTATCAATGTTATAAGTGTCATGCTCCTAAGTAGGTGTGGAGGTAAGCTCAAAAGAAAAATTTTGGAATGAATTAGAGGATTAATACATCTCTTGAAGAAAAAAGTATTTATTGTGGGAGATTTAAAATGACGTGTTGGTAGAGTGGTAGAAGATTTTAAAGATTCATGATGGTTATAGATTTGGAGTGGTAATGAAGAAGGTAGGGATGGCTCAGTTTGGCTGCTTTTGATTTCTAAAAGGTTTAAAGTCACCCGAAAAATTTATTTGTCTTTTTTGAAAAGGCAAGCAGACTTCGATGAGATGGAGTAAAACTCGCTTCAAAAACACTATTCAAACGGTGTCAAAATTAAAAATTCAGCTCTCAAAAAAGCGTCTAAAAAAAACAAACTATATTAGATTTTCTTGATGATTTTGTAGTTCTTACTTTATTTAAGAAAAGAGATGAACATATTATTACTTATAAAATGGATCTAGTAAAACAGATTAATTATTTTGATAAGAAAATAGATCGTTTAGATTGTAAAGATTGTAAAGTCATTCCAAGTAAAATTTTAAGTATCCAACATCATTATTAGTTTTAGATTTTAAGATGAAAGGTTGTAAGAGAAAAAATGAACTTAATTATTGTCGGATTAGATGAGACAAAAAAACACAAATAAAAATATTTTAAGAAGCAAACTGAAATTAGAATTTGAGATGTTCATAAGGAAGTAACATTATGTGAAAAATATAAAGTGAAATTAAAGTTGTTAAAGATGTCTTGGAGAATCAAAAGGAAAGCTTCTTAATAAGAATAGTTGGTGGTGGAGTCAAGTGTGCGAAAAGATAAGAAATAAGAATCATCATATAAAACTTGGTTTAGATGTAAAACTTCGGAGAATTAGGAAAGATATAAAGTGACCGTAGAGATTCTAAGAAAATAATATGATCGAAAATTAATTTTTAGTGATTTATATAAATTAGATCAAAAAGGTGAAAGATGTATGTATAAGTTACCAAAGAGATAGGAGAAGTAAAGACATAGTTCACGTGAGGGGTATTAAGGATGAAAATAATAAAGTGTTTTTCTTAGAAAAAAATATTGAAAATAGGTGGATGAGATATTTTGATAAACTTTTCAATTAAGGATCTGAAAGTACGATTGATTTTAACAACCTTAAACAAAAATAGAAAATTTCATTTTATCGTCAGATTAGTAAATCAAGTTAGTGAAGCTTTAAAGAAAATGAAATGTGAGAAGCGAGAGGAGATAATATTCCAATAGATGTGTGAAAATGTTTAGGAGATTAAGGAATTTCTTACAAATCTTTTAATGTTATTTTAAAGACTAAAAGATCTTTAGATGAGTGGAGAAAGAGTTTGTTGGTTATATTTAAGAATAAAGGTGATGCACAAGAGTGTGCAAATTAGAGGAATTAAGTTAATGTGCCATACATTAAAATTATGGGAGAGAATAGTGAGCATAGGTTACGATGTGATACGTAAGTTTCTCTGTCAGTTTGGTTTCATGCCGTAGATCTACTATGGATGTTATACATTTGTTAAGAGATTTGATGGAGAAGCATAGAAAGTAAGTAGGATCTACATATGATATTTATTGATTTAGAAAACATGATAAAGTCTCGAGATGTTCTTGAGAGTTCTAGACGAAAGGAGTTAATATTGATTAAGTCATTAAGAATATATATCTTGAGGCATTACTTGTGTCCAAACACAAGGAGGATTGACAAAATATTTTCCTATTTCAATTGGATCACATCAAGGATCAACATTAAGCCCTTATCTTTTACTTTAGTTATGGATGTTCTTACGAGGCATTTACAAGAAGATGTACCTTGGTGTATGCTTTTTCGATGACATTCTTCTTGTTGATAAGACTAGAGGAGTCCAAACTTGAATTATGGAGGTCAACTTTAGAGTCTAAAGGTTTTCGTTTAAGTAGATCTAAAATTGAATATATAGAGTGTAATTTTAGTTGTAGAAGTTTTAGTGATAGTGTTGTGACTTTAGGTGATCAAGTTATTAATAAGAGTGAGTGATTGAATATTTAGACTCTATTGTTCAAAATGATGGTGAAATAGATGGAGATGTTATTAGTAGAATTCAAGTTGGATGGTTGAAGTGGAGGAATGCATCCGACTATTATGTGATAGAAAAGTTCCACTTAAACTTAAGGAAAAATTTTATAAGATGGTGGTAAGACCCAATGACTTACAGTGCGAATGTTGGCAATAAAAGAGAAGCATAAGACTAAGTTAAGTGTTACATAGATGAGGATGCTCGTGGATGAGTGGCTTTACTCTTAGAGATAGAATGCAAAATGAGTATGTTGGAAAAATTGGAGTAGCTCGTGGTAGATAAGATTAGGGAGAGTCGCCTTAAATGGTTTGGCCACATAAAGCGTCGGTCGTCAGATGACAGAGAGTAAATGCATTAGATAACTTATGTTAAGAAAGGTAGAGGTAGACCTAAAAGACTTGGTTAAGATGTATAAAAATGATCTTAGTATACTTGAATTAAATGAGGAATTTGACACATAATAGGACCTGATGGAGGCGAAGGATTCATGTACACCCTAGTGGGATTAAGGCTTGTTGTTGTTGTTGTTGTTGTTGTTAGGGGATATTCTACCAAAAAAGAGGTTTAATCTCAATATCGAGTAACAAGGAACATTTTAAAAAGTTCAATGGCAAGACTAGAGATATAAACTTTCTTTAAATTATGTACATTATTTCATTTGAGGGATATGCTTGTGGATATGATCAATGAGCACATTAACGAACAAGAAACTATGATTACGAATGCCCTTGGTTATGGTGTGCTCAATGGAGTTATTATAATAAACATTCAATGATTCGAAGAATTTTTTAATTAATAGCTTAATGACATTCTGTAAACAATAATTTCAAAATGGACCAAATTGGCCATTTAACCAATCCTCCAATTAATGCGGCTAACTTATAAAACTAACTTAAAAAATTGGAATCACAATAAACCCAACTTGAATCAGCATAAACAGACAGTTCGACGGTTGAATTAGTCCCGATTTTATTGAAACTCCCAATTCAAAGCACAAGATCACTTCGAAATATAAATTAAATGATTGTTATGCATAAATTTTTATAGGATTAAAATCAAATCATTTTAATACCACAAAAATCATTTAAATTTTAAATATAATAGAATATTTCAAAAAACATATTTTAAGACTCCAAACATTCTTATATTTGGCTACAGTTAATTAATATGCATAGAAATTATTATGTAGTTAATTTCATGTAAATAAAAAACTAAGATAATATTTCATTTGTTGTTCAAATCACATTAAATAATTTTAATGTAAACAATGGTTCTCACTTAATTATTTTTATGTAAGATAGTGATTTCTGATCTTAACAATTATGATCTTTTAGTGAGAGATTATGTTTGCGCATAATGCTAAGCTATCAAGTTCTCTATCAATTCTACCTATATGCAATCTTATTATTTTAAAATAATTAGTACCACATTGAATATTTCATTATTTCATTTTTTTTTCTATTTTGTAAACTTGTGTTATGGAGTTTAATTAACACTTCTTTTGTCGGGTCCCAAGACCGAGATGTGAAAAGTGAAGGGTTGCATTAGGCAGTCAAGAGCCAACGTAAAACTTGTCCAAATAATCATGACATGAATCCTTTAAAATATTGTGTTAATGCTACGGCGTCACCCGGAAACGACACGCTATATAGTCTGAATACAATAAAAAGTGAGTAAAGGCTGCTGCATCGACACCCTGGTGCAGTGTTAAATAAGTAAGGTTTCTCATATTATGAATGGATGTGGACAAAGAAATCAGTCCAAGAAACTAGAATTATATTAGGAACTTAGAATATAAATACTCTTACAAGTAAATTAATAAAATTAGTAGATATTATGGTTAATAGGAAGATAAATATTTTATGTATTCAAGAAACTAAATAGCTTGAGGAGAAGGCCAAGGAGATTGATAGTTTAAGTTTTTAACTTTGGTATTCAGGTTAGAAGACGAATTAGAAATAATGTAGGTGTGATTATAGATAAAATTTTGAAGAATAATATTATAAATATTAATAAGATTGAAGATAAAATTATAGTTTTAAAGATTATTTTTGATACTAGGATTATCAATGTTATAAGTACTTATGCAAGCAAGTTTGGATGCAGGCTCAAAAGAAACTTTTTGTAAATACTTAGAAGAGTAAATACAAAAGATACCTTGAAAAAAGTATTTATTGGAGAAAATTTAAATGGATATGTTGATAGAGTGATAGAAGATTTTAAAATTACTCATGAAGGCTTTGAATTTGGAGTGACTAATGAAGAAGATAGGATTATATTAAATTTTGTTTTAGCTTATGATTTTATAGTTGCCAATATTTTTTTTTGAAAAAGAGATGGGCATATTATTACTTATAAGAATAGATCTAATAAAATACAGATTAACTATTTTCTATTAAAAAAATTTATCATTTAGATTGTAAAAATTATAAGATCATTCTGAGTAAAAGTTTAAGTACCCAGCATTGACAATTAGTTTTAAATTTTAAGATGAAGGAATGAAAGATAAAGAATAAATCGAATTATTGTCCTAAGATTAGATGGGAGAACTTAAAAAACAAAAATAAAAATATTTTTAAGAATAAGATACAAGAGCTTAGAATTTAGGATGTTCATAATATTACATGAGAAAAATAACAAGTTGCAAAAAATATACTTTGAGAATTAATAGAAAAACTTTTAAGTAAAAATGGTTGGTGGCGAAGTCAAAATATGCAAGAAAAGATAAGAAATAAAAAACTTTGTTATAAAACTTAATTTAGATATAAAAACTCAGAGAATTAGAAAAGATATAATGTGTCCTCTAGAAATTCTAAGAAAGCAATATATGATGCAAAAAATTTAGCTTTTAGTGATTTATACAATAAATTGGACACCAAAGAAGATGAAAGATGTATATATAAGTTAGACAAGCAAAGAGATAGGAGAAATAAAAATATAATTCAAGTGAGGTGTATTAAGGATGAAAAACATAAAATGCTTTTCTTAGAAAATAATATTGAAAATAAGTAAATGAGTTATTTTGATAAACTTTTCAATGAATGATATGAGGATACAATTGATTTTACCAACTTTAATACCCTAAATAAAAATATAGAATTTTAATTTTATCCTCATATTAGTAAATTTGAAGTTGAAAAAACTTTAAAAAAAATGAAATGTGAAAAAACAGTAGGATCTGATGATATTTCAATAGAAGTGTGAAAATATTTAGGAGATCAAAGAATTTCTTGGTTTATCAATCTTTTTAATGTTATTTTAAAGACTAAAAAGATGTCAGATGAGTAGAGAAAGAGTTTGTTGGTTCCTATATTTAAGAATAAAGGTGATGCATAAGAGTGCAAATTATAGAGGAATCAAGTTAATGTGTCATACATTAAAATTATGAGAGAGAAAATGAGCATAAGTTACGATGATAAAAATTTCTCAAAATCAGATTTGATTTCATATGGAGATACATTTGAGAGGTTTTTTCTAGAAAAAAAGTTTAGGTTAATATTAGTTATACTCAAGTCATTAAGAATATTTATGTATATTAGAGCTATTACTTGTATCTGAACACAAGGAGAATTGACAAAACAGTTTCCTATTTCAGTTGGATAACATCAAGGACCAACTTTAAGCCCTTCTTTTTGCTTTAGTTATGAATGTTTTTACTAGGCATTTACAAGAGGATGTACTTTGGTGTATGCTTTTTGCTGATGACGTTCTTCTTGTTGATAAGACAAGAGAGGGAGTTCAAGAGAAACTTGAATTATGGAGGTCAACATTAGAATCTAAAGGTTTTTGTTTGAGTAGATCTAAAACTGGATATATGTAGTGTAATTTTAGTTGTAGAGGTTCTAGTGGAAGTGTTGTGCTATTGGGTGATCAAATCATTAAAAAAAGTGAGCGTTTCAGATATCTAGGCTCTATTGTTCAAAATGATGTGAAATAGATGGAGATGTTATTAGTAGAATTCAAGTTGGATGGTTGAAGTGGAGGAATGCATCTAGCCTATTCCGTGATGAAAAATATCGCTTAAACTTATGAGAAAGTTTTATAAGATAGAAGTACGACCTGTAATGATTTATGGTGCAGAATGTTGACAACTAAAAGAGAAGCATAAAACTAAGTTAAGTGTTGCAGAGATGAGGATGTGGATGAGTGATTTACTCTTGGAGATAAAATGCGAAATGAATAATTCAAGAAAAAGTAATTCCAGTGGTGGACAAAATTAGAAAAAGCCACCTTAGATAGTTTGGCCACATAAAACATTAGTCGTCCAATAACCCGGTTAGGAGAGTAGATGCATTAGATTTGTCATATGTTAAGAAAGATAAAAATAAAACTAAAAAGACTTGATTAGGATGTATAAAAAATGACCTTAATTTATTTGAATTAAATGAGAATTTCACACATAATAGAACACAAAGGAGAAGAAAGATTCATGTAGCCGACCCCAAGTAGTGGGATAAAGGCTTGTTGTTTTTTGTGTGCCGGAGTTTAATTAATTGTTATTCAATTCAAATAAAATATTTTTGTATCTTTTAAGTGAAATTCAAGCTAAATTTTGGTCAATTCCAAGCATCTCCCCGCTTAAAGGACATTATCGAGAGTGAATGGGAAAATTATAAAAGAATATTAAGAAAATAAAAATCAAAACATTTAAATTATTACAACTGAAAAAATGGGAAAATCACCTATATATTGGTGATTTGCCAACCTGGCAAGAAAATCGCCTTTCAATGGGATTCTAGAAAAAAGAATTTGAATTTTTGGTTCTTATGGGATAACATAGTAGAGGGTTTCGAAGGGCTAACAGTAGAGCGAAGAGAATCGAGATGTTGCAGAAACTAAACATGCGGAGGATATTTTTGGAATGCAAAAATTGAACCATGGCACGCGAAAGGTTTCCCGGGGTTTTGAAATCGTAGCAGCTCCTCGCCAATTTTGTGAAAAGCCATGCAACCGTTGGTTATCAAAGGAGACCTTGGTTGGGTTTCAAACTGTGTCGTGGCAAAAACATGGCCCCAAATAGGTCAGAGAGATTTATGTGGTATAGAGTTAGACTTCCTACATCCACGGTTGCACAGATTTTACTATATTTTTAAGACTATAATTATGGGAGATGATGTTCATTAACTATAAAACATATAGCCATAAGATCAACAATTTGACCAAAAATAATCCACACAATATATGCTTCTTGGGTAGTGGCCTCCCTCAAACCCTCTGACAAAATTCAATCCGTAGGTGGAAGTGAGGAAGAGATCACCAACAAAGACATTCAATAGTAAAAATTAAACTACATAAATCAGCGATGTCTGGAAGAATGAAAAAGCAATAACAATCAGCAGTTTGCATCTAGAAAATTCATATGAAACATTAAATAAAAAGTAGAATACCAGACAGCCGAACAGCTAGGAGATCAGTTGATACAAGAACAAGTAAACGAACACAATGACGCAGAAGCTGTGTAGCATTCTTTCCCAATGAATCCTATTTCCAATTATCAAAATAACAGTATTAGGTAATGACATCTTCTACAATCAAGTAAACTGACACCTTGAAGAATGAAAAGCATAAAGAAATATAAACATAAAAAAGCAAGCTTACAAGAATCCAAGAGTTTAGTATGCCAAGGCCTTCTCTGTTGCCAGCAAAGGACTTGAGAACTTCCACAGGGAGACTCAACATCTCTTTAGCAAGATGTAACCTTCCAGAAGTTGTTTTTGCACTAATGAACATGTCCTGCAGTAGGGCTTCCTCAGCCAATAACTTATGCGTTCCATCTGAAGAGCTACCACAAGTATAATGGGAGAGTTTACACGCATCAAGTCTCTTAGACATGTCTCGCAATTCATTTCTTTCACTATCAGACCTTGTTTGCATGTCCTCCATTGCCTCGACCTCCACAACATAATCCTTACCAGTACTTAAGATGTCATTAATGCGGACAGCTTCTCGAAGACCACTCATCATTGCACCACCAACTGTATCTGGGTGCTCTTTGCAGGTAGCTTCTCCAGCAAAAAATAAACAGTTTGCAACTGGCTTACCTAAAATATCATAGTCCTCCCCAGAAGCCCCAACTGCAACATAGGAGTAGGCACCTCTGCTAAAAGGATCCACACCCCAATTTGTGACAACATATGCAACTGGATCAGGCACAGAAGCTTCACCAAAAAGCTTACGGAGAACCATCAAAGCATGATTAACATGATCAGAAGAACTTAGATTCTGTCCATATACAGCTGCTTTCCCGACTACAAGTGCTATAAGAACAGGCGCTCCAACTGTTTTTGTGACATTCCAAAACATGAAACAACGGCCCCTGCTGTCTGTTTCTTCTGCAGTAGCCCCAAAATAATCTACAGTTTTCTCCCAAAAAATAATAGGAAACTCTAATACTACCTTGTTCAAAACACCAAAACCAAGCCTTTGGATGGAAGACTTTTTCCAATCAGGCAGAGGTGGAGAAAACTTGATGGTATTTGCTTTCAGGCAACCAAGCGGAATGGTAATCAAGACTGAATCAGCTGAAAACTCTTTTCCATCTGATGTACGTATTTTCACTTTGTTTAACTGTTGATCAGTTCCACTGGGATCAGTAATATCATAACAGATTTCAGTGACTACATGATTCAAGTGTACGTCAAGACCCTTAACCAAACTATCTAAAACGGCGCCATAACCTCCCTTAATCATACAATGTGCCCCTGCAAATCCTCCATAAACATCATCCTGATTCCAATAAGGAAGGGATACTTGCTTAAGTGAGGCAGCACATCCATACTCCAAGTTTGCAAAGTGCCAATCCATCACCCTTCTTTCAAGAGGACTCAGTATGTCTGTTTCCTGAACAACGCTGCTACATGGAGCTCCATTTTTGGCTGAATTACTAACCTTATCCATATTGCCTGAATCAGAAGCAACGTTTAACCGTTCTTCCTTTGCAATACCTGGAGCTGTCCGACACCTCCTAAGAGCATATTCCAGCCCATCCTCAAGAGACATAGTCATTGCATTCTCACCATGTTGTGATATGAATAACAATGTGTCATCAAGGAGACTATTGTATTCTGCTTCAAGAGCCTCATCCAAATCAGCAGGCACCTTATGACCGGTTACTATATCATAAAGAGGGCAATCACTGTTTAAAACGGTCAACTCCAGGCCTAATTGAGTACATATTAGAGAGGAAGGGTCTGGCCTTCTTTCAGTTGCAACATCAGCCTGAACACCAGTTATAATGCTGGCTCCAAGATCCACAGGAACTGAAAGGGACGTGCGATCTGTGTACACCCGACCTCCTATCCTACCGCGAGCCTCCAGCACAATAACAGAATAGCCTTGACGCTTTAAATGGCGTGCTGCAGTCAAACCAGCAGGGCCAGCACCAACAATTACTATTTTCTTCTGTACACTAGAATTGGATTCAGCGCTACCACTCACTTTGGTAGTTTTCTGCTTCATGGATGCAAGCGATTCCACTGGAGTATCAACCATCCCACTGATTCTTGAAGCATCAAGTCTAACCGTACCATGACATTCATCGTTTTCACAAGGATGGACTGCACAGAAACTTGCTACTTTATCACAATAATCTTCCCTTGCTTTGCAGGTACATTCAAATAATCGCACATCACTGGATGCAAACATTGGCTCATTATGGCTCCCTACTTTTTCTCCAATATTTGCATAGCCAGATGATTCAGATATTAGGCTAGACTCAAAAGGATCCTTATTCTCATTAGTTTCTTTAAGAAACGGTATTTTTTTAAGTTGGACTATGCATGGTACAGTGTTGACTAATGGAGTAATATTTTCAGAACCCTCAACTTCACCAACAAGGTAAGCTGCTTCATCCTCAAAACTACCGTTCCTCAAATCACAAGTTATCTTCGATTTTGATTCCGTCAGTGGTCCTGGAACAAGTAAAGCAGAGTTTCTTGGACTTCTCTCTGTAGCAATTCCTGAATTGATATAACCCTGCACAGAAAATTATTTCCCTGAATACTCACGAAATACCCTGCACAAAATAACCTCACGAAATACTCCTAAGATATCAAAAAAAGAACATAGAAGAAAATAGTTTTTCCCTAAACATCTTAATTAAGACCATTAAGAAAATAATTCACATAGGAGCAGGCATCTGTCTGGAACTCATAAACTAAGTACAATCTTAAGAAAATGATTCATATGAAAAACAATACATTTTGGTTCGCAAGGAGCTTTTATGTTAAAGATAATTAATCTAAAAACATAGCGAACAAAAAAAAATTTGCATGCATAATTTATATTGACTTAAAAAGAGTGAATGTTTCAGATATCTCAGGTCTATTGTTCAAAATGATGGTGAAATAGATGAGGATGCTATTAGTAGAATTCAAGTTGGTTGGTTGAAGTGGAGGAATGCATCTGGCCAGTTGTGATAGAAAAGTACGACTTAGACTTTAGGGAAAATTTTATAAGATGCAGTAAGTCTTGCAATGACTTTTTAAAAAAAAAAATTAGGCAGGTCTTACTGCCATCATTAAAAAGAAACAACGATTTCAAATGAGGTATCTTGGTATATGTTATTTGTAAATGATAGTTCCGATTAATAAGACTTCTATTTATATTTGTAGAAAATCCAAAAATAAAGGAAAAGTTTAGAAAATAAGAAGTTAGGATAAGTTAAAAAATGTAAAATGGTATATGTTGGCAAATCTGAAGTTGATGATTATGAGTTAATATTACAGCAAAATAAGATAATACCTGACTGTGAATCTATTATATAAACAAAGAAAGAGAGAAAAAAGGTACAACTTCTAAAATTAAGACAAGGTTGTTAAAATAGAGAATTTCATCAAGATTGTTATGCAAAAAAAGAATATAATGAAGACTTTAACATAAATTTCATAAACCTAAAATTATATAGGCCAATGTCATATCCCAGTGCCAAGAGATAAAAATCTATTAGTAATCAAGTTGAGTATAGAAAACAAGATGTTAAAAATGGTTGTTTGGGCGAAAGAGCAAAGATAAGATTAAGAAATGACCATATGAGAGAAGTAATGGGACTAACACCTATCGTTAAAATAGCTGCAAACAGGCTATTTTTTGGACGTGAACAATGGATGGTTGAAATTGAATAAAGGCGAATCATTGATAAATTATTATAAAGGATTTTAAAAGAAAAAGCTGTGAACAAAGCTAACAAAAAATCTGTGAAAAAAAAATTTAACACATCATTCAACAACTAACATCAAACAAGATTCATAAACCTAACCATAGAATAGTTTTGCATAAGTTTAATGATAATGACAATGGTGTTAAAATTGAGTTGAAGTTAGAAGAAAATAAGCTCAAGTTTAAAGATATAAAACATACAAATCTCTAATGACAATTTAGGAACAATAGAATAAACCAGATATATTCAAAAAATTTAGGTTAAAATAACACTTTGTAGTATTGATGACATACATAAACCTAACAAGTTACCTGAGTGGAGATTTCAGCAAGCGAACCAACTAAAGAAAGTAATGACTTACATGTTGATCCAAAAACCTAAAAATATCACGGTTAAGGGACATTCGAGGAGGCTCATCTTCCAAAGTATTATCAGATAGCCCAAAATCTTCAAAAGTCAATATATGCTTCACATCTTTACTCCAACGAAGTAAAATCAAATTCCTGCAATGCAGAACCCCAGCATCAAGTGAGATATGATTCCAATCAAATCAAACAAACTAGTTTAATACAGAAGCAGTTTGGCATGCATCCACAAGTATGCTAAGAAGAAATTAAAATTATAGTTCATTCACTTATAAGCACGTGAAGATTTCCATCTTCCAATAGAAAACAAAAGATAAACTTGATGGTTTAGCAAATTAGATTTTGAATCCATTTTCAATGTTAAACATACAATGTAACTGTAGGTGACACAGTAATAACTGATTAAAAAACAGTCCTTAACATTTAGTGAGATGATAAAGAAAAATATGATACAGAAGAACATTATTCAGGCTTAAAAACAATGTAAATCAGCCTACTATATTCAAATAATATTTGCAAATTACTGAAAAAATTAACAATTTGATTGAATTTTGACAATGAAATGATGAACCACTACAAGTCAAGGTTTGGATTGCTAGGCAGGTTACACATACCTCTACTTGTGTGTGTGCCACGCCAACATAGACTTAATATCTCATGGTACATTATAAAAAAGAAAATGGTGTTTGCTCTCAAAAAAGAGACTACCATTATGCTACAAAAATATAAAATATATAACATCCATCAGTGGCAGTAATCTATGCTTTACTCCAAGCATCCTTTAACGTAACTGTCAGCCTTCCAATCTTCAAACATGATCCGAAAGGTTTAAGCCATAGACGTTCAGAAGATGTTTGCATGCATCTAAATGTGATGCTAATTTCGAACTGTCTATATGGAAGGATAGCACAACATTAGTCAGCTACACACCATGATTGACAACATTATTGAAAATTTTAGGGTGGTTACAAGGGGCAGCATATGAAAATTAAGCCCATTGTGATCATTTTAAATTTTTTTGTTTATGTTTTCGTTTTAAAAAAAAAAAAAGATTAAAGATATTGAAATAATTTTATTAATTTTATTTTTTTTTAATTTCTAAAAACAAATTAATTTGCTATTTTAATGCATTTCAAGCGTTTTATAATTTGCAAAATAGGTTTTCTATTTTCTACTACCACCATGATTCAAACTTTGATACTTGGAGAATTACATAAGGGAGTCACCAGGTCAAATATAAAGTTACAATAAGTGACCAAATATATATATATATAAAATTAAGAAAAAATATTATTTCAGGAAGTAATTTTTTTAGATTCAATCAAACTTAAAATATTATACAAATCTACTTACATGATTAATCATAATTAATAATAGTAAAATATTAAAACCAGAATTAAGAAAATTATGAAAACCAATGAAGCTTTAGTAACGAGAACAAAATCAAGAATAAAAATTCTAATTTGCACACCAATGGACATGTATTGTAATTTATCCACCTTAATTACTAAAATATCTATTTTAAATTGCATGTCATGGTGTGCCTTTAAACAAACAGTGCATAATTAAAACTAAACAGATTTTTTGCTAAAACAATAAGAAATAAAGTTGCAGAAAAAAAAGTGATCCCAGATATCATTTTTATTTATTCTTCTGTTTAATAAGATGGGACATTTATAGTCATAATTCACATATATAAGAGCTCGGATTTGAGCAAATTGAACAATGCAGTTCACAAGGAAAGGTCAGCAATTCAAGTCTAGTATGCACCTCTCTTTAACACTTAATATTCAATAACTTCATGGATGGAAAGTCGTTTGTATATGGCATGTGCCCTCTTTATGTATAACAGCCTTCATACCTAATTATCTGTAAAAGCCTCTTGTGAATTAATAAAATATCTGGGGCAAGTTTCTAACCTTTAAAAAAAGCTATTTAACTTTCATGATCTTCAAAAGTTTAACTAGACCTTAAATTATTAGGAAGAACCTACAATCATATCAAATCATAGGAATATTTTTGCCCTTATGACTCTTCAATCTCCAAGACCATGCTATCTCTATCAATCAAAATTCTAGCCCATCTCACCACCAAGTTAAGAGCTTCAACCACCTATTGAAACCCTAATTATTTTCTTAATAAATAGAACTCCCTACCTCCTACTAAAACTTTACTGTCTCTACCTAACCATATCCAACAACAACAACAACAAACATTTATCCCACTATGGGGTCGGCTACATGAATCTTTCTTCTCCATTGTGTCAAACTCTTATTTAATTCTAGTAAACTAAAGTCATTTTTTATACATCTTAACCAAGTCTTTTTAGGTCTACCTCTACCTTTCTTAACATAAGGCAATATCTAATATATCTATTCTCCTAACCGGGTCATCGGACGTCTGATGTTTTATATGACCAAACCATCTAAGGTGACTCTCTCTAATCTTATGTGCCGTTGGAGCTACTCCAACTGTTTACCGAACATACTCATTTGGCATTTTATCTCTAAGAGTACAGTCACTCATCTACCTGAGCATCCTCATCTCTACAACACTTAACTTAGTCTTATCATTCTCTTTTATTGGCCAACATTCTGCACTATAAATCATTGCGGGTCTTAACACCATCTTATAAAATTTTTCCTTAAGTTTAAGTAGTGCTTTCTATCACACAACAGGTCAAATGCATTCCTCCACTTCAACCATTCAACTTGAATCCTACAAGTAACATCTCCATCTATTTCACCATCATGTTGAACAATAGAGCCTAGATATATGAATCGCTCACTCTTTTTAATGACTTGGTCACCCAATGTCACAACACCCCCACTAGAACTTCTACAAGTAAAATTACACTCCATATATTCAATTTTAAATCTACTCAAATGAAAACCTTTAAACTAAAGGTTGACCTCCATAATTCAAGTTTCTCTTGGACTCTTTCTCTAGTCTTATCAACAAGAAGAATGTCATCAACAAAAAATATACACCAAGGTACATCCTCCTGTAAATGCTAGTAAGAATATCCATAACTAAAGCAAAAATATAAGGGCTTAAACTCGATCCTAAATATATAAGGGCTTAAACTCGATCCTTGATGTAATCCAACTGATGTAGGAAATATTTTGTCAATCTTTTTTGTGTTTGGACACAAGTAATAGCTCTAGTATACATATACTTAATGACTTAAATATAACCAATATTAACTTTTCTTTTCTAAAATTTTCCAAAGAACATCTCTTGAAACTTTATCATAAGCTTTCTCTAAATCAACAAATATCATATGTAGATCCTCCTTACTTTCTCTATACTTCTCCATCAAACCTCTCAACAAATATATTGCATCCATAGTAGATCTACCTAGCATGAAACCAAACTGATTTTGAAAAACTTTTGTATCACGTTGTAACCTATGCTCAATTATTCTCTCCCATAATTTTAATGTATGACACATTAACTTAATTCCTCTATAATTTGCACACTCTTGAGCATCACCTTCATTCTTAAATATAGGAACTAACAACTCTATCTCCACTCACCTGTCATCTTTTTAGTCTTTAAAATAACATTAAAATTTGTAAGCCAAGAAATTCCTTAATCTCCTAAATATTTTCACACTTCTATTGAAATATCAACAGGTCCTATTATTTTTCCGCATTTCATTTTTCTTTAAAACTTTTCCAACTTCAAATTTACTAATACGATGATAAGAACAAAATTCTTTATTTTTATTTAGAGTATTAAGGCTGCTAAAATCAATCGTTTTCAAATCCTTCATTGAAAAAATTATCAAGATATCTCTTCCACCTATTTTCAATATCATTTTCTAAGAAAAGTATTTTATGATTTTCATCCTTAATATACCTCACTTGAATTAGATCTTTACTTCACCTATCTCTTTGGTTGACTAACTTATACATATATCTTTCACCTTTTTGATATCTAATCTATTGTATAAATTACTAAAAGAAAAAAATTTTGCATCATATATTACTTTCTTAGAATTTCTACGGGTCATTCCCAATTCTCCGATTTTTTATATTTAAACCAAGTTTTATAACAATGCTTCTTATTTCTTTTTTTTTTCTTTCACATTTTGACTCCGCCACCAACTATTTTTTTTTAAAAGAAGCTTTCCCTTTTGATTCTCCAAGTACATTTTTTACATCTTGCTTAATTTCACTTGCTACTTTTTCTCATATAATATTAGATTTCTTATGAATATCTCAAATTCTAAACTCTTATAGCTTGCTCTTTAAAATATTTTTATTAATGTTCTTAAGTGCCCCCATCTAATCTTAGAACAATAATGATTTATTTTTCATCTTCTAATCATTCATCTTAAAATTTAACAGTCGATGTCGGGTACTTAAACTTTCACTCAAAATAACTTTATAATCTTTACAATCTATATAATCTAAACAATTTACTTTTTTTATCAAAAAATAATCAATCTGTGTTTTACTATATCCATTTTTATAAGTAATAATACGCTCATCTTTTCCTTAAATAAAGTATTACCAACTACAAAATCATAGACTAAAATAAAATCTAATATAATCCTATATATTTCATTATTAACTTTAAATTCATGGTCATCATGAATACTTTTAAAATCTTCTACTACTCTACCAACATATCCATTTAAATCTCCTCCAATAAATACATTTTTTAAGAAATATCTTTTGTATTAATCCCTCTAAGTCATTCCAAAAAAAATTTTTAAGTTTACATCCAAACCTACTTGAAGAGCATAAACACTTATAATATTAATAATCTTAATATCAACAATAATCTTTGAAGCTATAATTCTATCTCCAATCATATTAATATTTATAACATTATCCTTCAAATTTTTATCCATAATCACACCTACACCAACTTCTACTTGAATACTAAAGTTTAAAACCTAAACTATTAATCGCATTGGCTTTCTCCTCAACAATAATCTTTAAAATTATAATTCTATCTCCAATCATATTAATATTTATAATATTATCCTTCAAATTTTTATCCATAATCACACCTACACCGTTTCTAATTCGACTTCTACTTGAATACTAAAGTTTAAAACATAAACTATTAATCTCATTGGTCTTCTCATCAACCCATTTAGTTTCTTGAATACATAAAATATCTATGTTCCTATGAACCATAATATATATTAATTCCATTAATTTATCTATATGAGTACCTATATTCCAAGTTCCTAACCTAATTCTAGGACCAACTTTTTTTGCTCCGTCATCATGTGAGAACCCTTGCTTATTTAACATGCGACGTGGCTATTTCTGCTTTTTACCAGATTCGCCATACAACGACGCTAGACTTCAAGATAACACAATATTTTAAAAGATTCATGTCATGATTATTTAGACAAATTTTACACTGGCTGTCGACTGTCTATCACAACCCTCCACTTTTCACATCCAGGACTTGGGACCCGGCAAAGGCACTCTACCTAATCATATCTAAGAACTCTAAATTCTAATTCCACTAAAACCTCTATATGCCTTTTTACTATGAATTCTACCACTTCTTCAAGCATGATAAATTAGAAGTTCCTTAAATCCTCCAATTCAATTTCAAACAACTTTTGGTTTCAAAGTTTTTCCTGATTGTTGGAGCTGCTAAGAGAACATGTTAAAGATGTGTGGGAGAAAATGCAAGCTTGTGAAAGAAATTCTAAAGATAAAAAGCTACGATATATAAAAAAAATCAAAAGCAAACCGCGATACCGCATCTGAAACGTCCAAGGAGTTATATATGGCACTTATTGAACTTTCCAATTAGATCCTCAGGTAGGTGGTGCAATATGCATTCTTCCACTCAACTTAGCCCCCAACCCCATCTGTACTTTTCCAACAGGAAAAATGGCAAAAGGAGGATTGGAGCAAAGGTAGAGATGACATTAGATGATAAAGGCAGATATTAAAGAACCTGATGATCAAGAAAGAGAAATGGAATGTTAAAGATGAAACAAGTGAAGGAGACAATGCTACCCTGATTAGTAACAGATTTCTCGCTAAAACTTCTCTGTTTTGACAAGAACCTACTACGGCAGCAAAAAATAATTCAGCCACAGCAGTTTTGGGTGGCTTCAACTTCAAGTTTTGGTTTCAAGGTTGTTAGCAAAAGCTTCAGCAAGTTTCAATGTCTTTGGTAAACAACAACAAAGAAACATGAAGTGACAATCAGGGCAGCAGCTTCATCAGTGGGTAAACCAGCAATAATAACAAGCGACCAGCTCCCTTGGCAATGTGCAACAATAACAAAACAAAACCTTACATGCTGAAGATATGGTAGAGACAAGTAGGAAAAGAAAAGGAAAATTATTTTAAAAACTTATAATGGAGTAAAATTCCAAGCCTTTAAATAGGCAATTAGAAAAAGATCTAACTCATAACTAAACAAAATGCATTAAAAAAATCCCTATCTACAATAAACACTTAGATACAATAAAACTTAAAGATAATTCCAACTTCCAGTAAGCATTATCCTAATCTTAGATTACAATTTCAAAAACAAACTTATTCAAAATTCAACCTCATCCTTATTTCTCATAATAAGAATTTTTGATCCAAGAGAGTCCAAATTCTAATGCATTTGTCACCTTTCTATCATGTTTGATAGACATATTGATTGCACCTATCAGCACTTGGCAACATCATCTTTAATCTTAATGGTGTGATAAAAGAATCACTACTAATAGAAATTTTCATGGAGAAACCATATAACTAAAACTTTAACAAATATAACCTATTTGATTTTTCCATGATGTGATACTCAAATCATAATCATAGACGATCTGATTGATTGTCAACTAGATTTGATCCCAATTCATAGGCACCCTATTTAAGAGGATTTCACTGCAGTGAAATTAAAAATCCATGTGAAAGAAAGTTGCATGCCCAACTTCCATAGTGAACCATTTAGCTCTGTTTGGAAACTAGCCAATCTTGACAATGCAGAATGTCTATTTTGGCCCAAGTTCAATGGTAGCAGATTTCTATTGTAAAAAGATGTTCAATTCTAAAAGTGTTTCAAGCTTTAATAGTAGATTGTTCATGGTTGATAAAACTTCTAACCTGCCATCAAGCATGACAAGTTTAACGGACTACAACTTCTCCATATCTACCACTCAATACAACTTCATATATGGTGGTAATTCTGGTTGGCAAGCAGTCTCCAATCTTCATGGGAATTTCAAAAGGCCCATGCCTAGGTGACTTTAACTTATTTCTTTCTCTTTTAATGTTGTTGACCTCCATATGTGATCTACATGAAGTCCTAACAAAATGCAATGATAACAATAGAATAGCACAGTTTAATGAGGAGGTAACTAAAGACATTTTGTTCACATCAATGGAGCACTCAATCATCACCCATTTTGTGAAACAACTTGTCCCACTAAGTCTGGAATGCCAAAATAGTTTGGGAAGCTCCGCATATGTGATTAAATGATACCACAAAAATAATCCACAAGAAAAACTATGTGAAAAGAAAATTTAACGAGCACACTTACATACTAATAAAAAAATAAAAAATAATAACATTATTATAAAATAAATATATAAATTTATAAGGAACAAATCCAGAAAAAAGGAAACATCTCTGAAAATAGTTTATCTATAATATATAAAGAACATTCTTTAGCTTCATTTTTAAAGAAAGTGGAAGTACAACCTCTATCCCCACCACTGAAGGTACCATTGTGGCATCATTTAGTGCCATCATGTGGGAAGCTGTCCAACATCTCATTCTATAATAAATTTTTTTGAAGCTACCACACCTAAACATCTCCCTATAGCACCAAAACGCCAACTCCCAGTCTTTATCTACACTCTCCACCTCTGTACCTATTAATTTTCTGTCTACCACATCACCAAACGCCAAACCAAGGTAAATGGGGTAACATTGTCTCCCTATACAATCCACATATGTCTTTCTTAGGAGTTTAATTTTACGTTATTTTGTGTTTTCTTTACGTATGGAACCACTTCAATGTCAATAAACACTGTTCTTTGCATGATGAATGCAAAGGCTGCTTGACTAGGTGCTCCTCACACCACCCTTAATCTCTCCGAACACAATGGCGTAACTTTAATCATGGTGACTCGTATTTCATCCATTCATGTCTTTCTTAACATAAAGAGGCCGTTGGTGAGAGGTAGTTGGAAAGTTGTTGAAATCTTCTCAAAATTTTATCTAAAAGCCGAACATAAAAGCTTCTAAGACAAAATAATACAATTGAAATAAAATTAGCAAATAAAAAATGTGAGGAACCAAATTTGTTGGCATGATCGATATGTCCATCCTAGCAAGCTCCACTAGCACAATATATCCATCCTGACAAGCTTATCTCTTAAGCGTCAGCAATCACAATAAATTTTAATTCCACCCCTGCCCCTTATCTCATTTGCTTCTTCGTTTGGTTTTAAAGTCAATATTTATCTTTAATCTGAAATTGAGTTTTGATAATTGTTTGGCCTTCTAATTTTTTACATCTTCATATCATTACGCTATTGATTCATGTTAGAGTGCTAGGGTTCTCTCTGGTCTAACGGGACATGCATGTATAAAATTGATCTCAATTTTTGATTCATGTTAGAGTGCTAGAATTCTCTTTGGTCTAATGGGACATGCATGTATAAAATTGATCTCAATTTTTTATCATTTAAATAATTATGATGTTTAAATATAGAGTATTCTTCATCAATAATCAACCTGATTATGAGGTTTCTTTCAAAATTTATGTTAAATATCATCATCATTATTATGAGTATTATCCCAATCATTTGGGGTTGATTTTATGAATTCTGATGTTCATTCGATCATGTTGAGTGCTGCATGAATTGTTAAAACTTATTTTGAGGAAATCATTAAGCAACTGAGAAGTTAAGCACTTGAACTTAAAAATTATTTTGGTTATTTTTATTATCATGATATTTTATCTTTCAATTAAATGATCTTTCATATTTATCTATATTTTTATTCATAATTTTTAGATATTTTATCATATTTAAATAATGTGTGTGGCACTATGTACAATAACTTTATAGGGACCTTTGCACTATAGTGCGTCATTCACCATTAACAAATGTGCATGCTGGTATCACTAATTGATGGATCCATCAAATCCTATAACTATGACATGATCAACGATTCAGCTCCATCCGATGCTTCAAATATTGAATCTCCCCTCTTTGGTTATACCCTAAGAAGATGACCAAGCCTACATTTGCCCTTGATATGTTATATTATTTTTTTTCATTTTACTTGAACATAGTATTAAAGTGTTCATGTCATGATTTTTCGACAAGTTTTATGTTGGTTGTCGACAACCTAGCGTAACCCTCAACTGTTCTCATCCAAGACTTGGGACCCAACAAAGTCAATGTTTAAATTAAATAAGAGTTTGACACTTAATAGGGAAGAACGGAGAAGAAGGATTCATGAAGCCAACTCTGCGTAGTGGGATAAAGGATTGTTGTTATATTGTTGTTGTTGTTGTTGCTGGTGGAAGGCAATGATTTTTAGAAGTTAGCAAGAAAAACCAAAATATTTGATAGGTTGATGGAATATTCATAGAAATGAATAGTATTCACATCAATGAAGCAATTGTTGAAATCAAAGAAGAGAAAATATTGGATGTTGGACTCAAAGATAAGAAAAAAAATCTAAAGAAATGAAGGTTACATATAACGCCCAACAAAACAAACCTTGGGACTCAGATGCCATTGTCTAGAGAAGAAGACCAAAAAATTGATTCTTTCTCATTAATTCAAGGTAATTAATATATGATAATATTTAAATTATTCTATAAAGAAAATTAAAACTAGGCTACACTGAAACAAAAAAAAAAAAAATACCCACAATCAAACTTAATGAAAACAATAACTTTCTTAATTGAGTACTATTTTGGATTGGGAGCTTCTAATTTTAGTATTTTTGTGCATGCCAAGGTGTCATGAACTTTGTTTTATAGTGCATGTGGCTTCCAATAGATATTAATTAATTTCAACTTTAATATGCTTTTTAAAACAATTATACATTATTGTGCAATGTCATCAATATTATTTCCAACAATGAATGAAAGAATGACTCAAGTTGATAAAATGACCTGATCATTACTTCAATTCTCACAACATTGCCTAGAACCCTAAATTTATGTTTCATTGGATCCAACATACAATGATTCAAGTTGGTAAACATACATAGCTTCACAATTTTAAAAGCTAGGTCAAAAAATTCCACTTGAGATCATAAATTGACATGGCCTGACAAATTTGGGTTTGAGTTTAAAACCCCAAGACAAATTTCCTATTCAATTGAAGAAGAAAGATTAAGCTAACATGTGCAAAAGTTTCTCAAAAGGATTTTGATGAACCTAAACACTACCTCTAGAAGTTTCTATTGCAACTGATTACTTTGGATTTGTTTACTCAACCCTTGAAACTTTCATCACCTCAGAGTCAGCATCAATTTTGGCCTGGTATAACAGAGGAAAGGACTCACAACCCAGCCTAAAAAACCAAAATGTAATACTGGATGACACAAAAAGACCAATTAATAAGCTTTTTTATGGTATGTTCAAGACCAGAAATAAATAGTCCACCGAGAAAATAATATAGCGTCCATTAGAGGTGCAAATTTGGGCATGGTTTATATACTTTCCGAAACATTTTTCTGGCTACAGTATCCAGTAAGAATGGTATCCTTACACTTCGACCAGAAATAAATGGTCCACAAAAATAGAGATGGAAATTTGAGTGTTTTTAGTTATGTTTGGAGAAAAAATAGATTTATTTGAGTTACTTTTGGAGAAATCCTGAACACCATAACTGTCACCAGCTACACTTTGTTGGTGGAAAATCCAGAAGAAAAATCCATGTTAAAATTTTTCAAAGAATAGAGCTTTAAAATTATGAATGGAAAATGATTTTAAAACTTCTAAAGAGTTCACCAATCATGAGTCAAAAACAAACACTGACTGCATAAATTGGATCTTCAATGGAGAAAAAACGGCTATGCGGATCAATAAGAAATGCTATGAACCTACATCGCAGCTAAAATGATGCTGCAAATCATGCTAAAATTAAAAATAATAATAATAAAAACATATTTGTCACATAAAATGCTCTGAAATCAGATCAACAATATCTGAACTTCTATCTTCAGGGTGAAAAAGCAACTGACCTGCATTCCAGATAATCCTGGAGACCACCTTTGCGCTTGATAACATCTTTAAATTTGATTTTCTCAATTGGGCTAAGGGCATTAGCTTTCAGACCAGTAGCAACAGCTGCTGCACCTCCATCACTTGCATCCCATATGATGCTGGAAGAACTAGGTTTCTCTAAATTGGTGGTAGACTGATAATCCTCTATAGAAATATTTGCAAAAAGTCCTTGCTCATGAATGAGAACATCCCAACCATCCTCTCCTTCATAAGCCATGTCACCCTGTTTACGTTTTTTCACATTCCGTATTGTCCGCAAAACTGTTGGTTCATGGTCAGAATGACCAGAGTCACGTTGTTTAGATTCTCCAACTTGTTGAATTCCACTGGTTAAAGCAGCTTTCTGCAATGATGCATCAACAACACTAGCAATGGAAAGATCTTCACTTGCAACCAGTAATTGTTCTTTGGGTGCAACAACAATAGGTTGATTTTCCCATCCTTCCTCAACAGACTGGTTCAAAATTTTTTGGCTAACAGGCACCACAACACACTTCAAAGAGGATGAAATTGTCATCTGGTCAATAATATGTGAAGTATCTTCAGGTGGTTCCATAAAATTCTCAGAATAAGCAATTTCCCTTCCAGTTGTTTCAACAAATGGCAGACACGCGCACTGAGTTTTGGTACCAGCCTTCTGACTAGAAGTTTCTATACATGGGTCATTCAACATACTGTCTCTACAAGAGCCAACATCATTCTCCTGCAATGTCCGGGGAGGAACTGCTTGAGATTTACTATCAAATGATTGATGTAACAAATCAGCAGACCCTGAAAAATTCTCTGGGATTGTTGTCAACTGTAGAGAACATGAATCTTGAGCAAGGGAAAGGCTGGTATCAGAAGCTTCCTTTCGGAAACCACAGGATTCTGATGTCACCATCATCAAATTTTGTTTCAATTCTTCATCAACTGTTTGTGAAAACTGACTAGATTCAGCAATCCCACAGGTACTAGGTGGACATACAACACTTGGACAAAGCTCAACAGTTTCATGCTTGTGGCTCATACCACCACTGGAACAATGCTGCAAGCCATCATGCAAGGACTGCTGCACCTCTTTAACCTGGTAATATCTCAGTTCATCTACTAATCCACTAGAATTAGGATTGCATCCATTCTCATGGCCCAAAAGTCTACCTTCTTCACCTCCTGCTTTAATTTCATTTATCTCAAGGTCATAACAAGCGACTGCTGAATTCCCCAAAACTTCTTGTGATGCACTATCAAGGCCACTATTGTCAATCTTATCATGGTCTACCTTAACTTCAATTGTAGAATTCAAAGAAGAAACTTTTACTCTTCCAGAGATTAAGCCATCGAGCACTTGGTCAGATTTTCCAATTCTCCCTCTCCTTTTTGATGCTAGAAAAGGGTTTGTTTCTCCAGCAGACCCTGTCCACAAGCTTTCCTCTTTGTTAATCTGATCTCCAGAGGCACGGTTTTTGACAGCTCTATCAGATTTTCTGCTTCTACCTCTCTTCTTTGGTGCCAATAAATGACGGTCTGCTTCCCTGTCAAACCCTGCACACTTGCTTTCATCTTTGGAGATCTGATCTGAAATTCCATCAATTCTACCAACTACTTTCACCTCTGCAAAAGTAGCAGCAGTACATTTTCTTCCCTGCTGAATTCCCCTGGGATATTTCTGCTCCCCATCAGAGCTATCCTTTGGCACATCCCCAAAACCCAAAGTGCTTGCTATCTGCTTGCCCAATTTTTTAGCAGACTGCGTTCCACAGCCAGTGCTTAATTGAACCCTCTGGATGTATGCAGACAATGAATCTTCGAAGCTTGAATCAGATGAACCATCGGGGATCCCAAGAAGCTCCAAATCCCCAACATCACCGTCCCCCTTGGACAAAGCCCACTTAGATCTACCAGTTTGATGTTTTCCAGAAACTACCAACCTAGCAGATGAAGCACTGGCCCCCATCAGCTCAGGAGAGGAACCTGGCAGTACATCTCCACTCGATTCTGTTCCAGTGACATCCTTAATCTTCTTCGGTCCCTTAAAATTCTTCCTAAAACTAGCCAATGTAGCATCCAATCCGCCTGAATCTAACATCTTAACGCTAGGGTTTTCAACCCCAGATTGCAGCAGCAGGGGCCTACTCTTCTTCACACCGCGCGGCTTTTTCAAATTGAACAGAGATCCAATCGGCCGTTCGTCCTCCTCATCGCGCACCGCAAGAGTTTCCACCGATGATAACGATTTCCTGTTACTTTCTCTCTCCACGTCATCTCCCATGTTCGAATGCCTTGCCCTAGATATATGCGCGGCCGAATCTCGATAACCTAACCCTATCTCGCCAAAACCCTCGGACGATAGGCGCAACCCTTCGTGGGGCTGGAAGGCTCCCTCCTTAAAAACCAACCTTTCATCTTTCAAAAATCTAGTACCTATGTTTATTGGGAACCCAGAAAGCTAAAAACTGAGAACTCCATCACGCAGCAACCAGACTGACAAAGGAAGAACGTGCGGCTCCTGCGTTGATTGGAAATCAAGGCGGCGGCGGCAGTAGTGGCCAGATGCTTACCTGAATGAGATAAGAGTTGGCGGCTGATAGAATAGCGATAACGGAGGCGTAGCGTGACCGCCGGGATGGCGCCGGTGAAGGCTTCCAGCGACCTAACGAGGGCAAAGAAAGAGAGATTTGAGAAAGCAGTGACTTATTCGCGCGAGGTGGCGAGTAGTACTGATACTGCGCGACGGATCGATAGAGCTAAATTTTCTGAGTTTCTCAACCTCCTGCGTTTTGATGCCTGCCTTCTTGCTCTTCGGTTTTCTTTTCTTTTTTTCTTCTTTTTTTTTTTTTAACAATTGTCGAGGTAGGGATTTTGGAGGGTAATTTATTTGTATTATTTAATTTTAAAATATAAAAAATAGATTGTTGAAAATATAACTATTTATAAACGTCATAATATAAATAAATATTTTAATTTTTTAATATATGATCAAAAAAATATTTTTAATAAAATTATTAATAATGCAAGATATTACTTATTGTATTCATAAAATTGAAGTTCAATGAAACTGAATTGAATGGATTATGATTTGTGTGATATAACTTTATGATGTGCCTTGTTGATTGAGGAAGAGAAAGATATTGATACGAGAAACTTGATTAGAAAAGTCATCAATGAAATGATAGTGTGTGTAGAGCAAATAGTTTAATGACTAAATGTGTATATGGGATAGCTTTCTGAATGTTTTGCTTATCATAAAGTAACTATAATTATATTTGGCTGTCAATTTTTTAGCTACTTTTCAAAAAAAATGATGAAATGTTGATTTTCATAGTCATTAAGGTGATTTTAGAAGTTTGTTTAAATTGTTCAAAGAAAATATCCGTAATACTCACAACAGCTTTTCAACAAGTTATTTTTCCCGAAATAACTTTATAACTAACGTTTTAAAAAACTACATCTGCCCCAAATAGACCCTGAGCTTGCCAGGTAAGATACCAACATTAAGGGATTGTGCACGAGAAGATGGTTTAGGCATTGATGGGACTATCATTGTGTAAAGAAGAATTGAGGTTCATGATGGAATATCAATGAAGAAATGCATTACTAAAATCGACGGCATGTGAAACAAGAGAAGTGCAATGAGAGTTTGTTAAGGTGCAACATATATAAGATCGACATGTGTAGAAGAAAGATGCATAATGAAAGATTATAATGGAAAGATATCTATGAGATAGCCAACACATAATGAAGAGAAGTTTTTGTTAGGATAAACAAAAAGGCATGAATGTTATTAAAACTAAAATGCCTACCAATTTTAGATTGCATTGACTTTAATAAGCAATCCAAACCTATAAGAGGTTACTTTTATAAAGTAGTTTTATTTATAAAAAAACTTTTTTAAGTATATTTTATTGATAAAATGTAAAGCAAGGATATCCATCCAATTGTAAGTATTATGAGGCAAAAATGGTTAAATATCTCTTTACTTTTTTAGTATTATTAATATAATACTTTAGTTGGATTAGCATTATATCCTTTAATTTAGGAATATTCCTATATTTTTAAAATAAAAAATGAGTTTATATTCTTATGCTCACTCATCTATAAAAATGATCTAAAAATATTTCTCAACTCTTTTTAAACGGGCTATCATTCTATTTATCTATTGTGAAATATATATATATCGGAAGATTTACCCACTCAAAGAGGGAGCTCACTATAAACCTGATAAAATATAGTGATCAGGAGAACATTTAAGGAATTCTTCATTGACTCTCATCCTTAGAATTCACCTTAAACACTGACTCTGGAGATTTACGCAAAAGATTTGTCTCTCGCACTTGCACTAATGACTTAGGAGTTAGCGCACTCATTCTCCCAAAAAAATTCCCCGAACACTTGCTCTAAGAGACTCCCCTCAAGCACTCATTATGGGTATTTATTGCAAAACATTCATTACAAGTACTCACTAAATTAGTTCATCAATCAATAATTTTGTTTCAAAATTTAATCTTTCTTTTTAGATTTTTTTAGTCTTCTATCCATTTGTTCCACTTAAGTATTAAATAAATATTTAAAAATAAATATGCTAAAAACATAACATATTTAGCACGACTCATCATCTAAACTATACAATTTTACATACAAATCTTTGATTCTAAACAACAACAATAAGTCTTTATCTTATTATATAGGGTCGGCTGCATGAATCCTTCTTCTTCATTGTGTCCTATTAAGTGTCAAATTCTCATTAAATTCTGATAAACTAAAGTCATTTTTTATATATCATAACCAAGTCTTTTGAGGTCTATCTCTGCCTTTCTTAGCACAAAGCAAATCTAATAAATCTACTCTCGTAATTAGGTCATCATATCACGTTTTATGTGATCAAATCATCTAAGATGACTCTCCGCCATTAGCCTTACTCCAACCTTTTCGCAAATCTTTGATTATAAGACTGAAAAAAAAAAACCTCAATTTAATTCCAAGTAATGTGCACTGTTTTAAATTGTTCCATAAAGTTTATGAGCCTTAACTGATAAGATGCTTTATCTACAATCAATAAAGGTCTTTCGGTCCAAAAAGGTTTGTAGCTTCGATAATTATTTATAAATTATTTGCTATCTATTCAATAATTACTTCGTCGACATCATGCCTCATCCTCATACTTGCATTACTATTTTAAACCACCCATAAAATTAAATTAAAATTATTTAAACAAATTAATTAATCCCAAACTAAAACAGAATACCTAACATAAAGAGTTAACTTAATGACTCGTTTTGAATCAATTTTTTGTTTTTTTTTTTTTTTGTTTTAATTTTATATTTGATATGTCATTGAAAAATTTTTCACTTAAAGCACGAATCTTGATGTATGTGTTATTGAGCATACTTAAAATCAAAATCTTAATCTTTCAAACTCTCTCTTAGTCATCATAGAGCTGATATAAAATACCTCGATTAGATCAAAAGCAATCCAAGTCTGAGCCGAGACTAGCCTAGATCAAATACTTAAAATATAATTGAAAATTTTGAGATATCATTCTGATTTCTAAATATATAATATTTATAGTCAAATCGACCATCTTGAAGAGCCAAATCTAATATGCCTAAGGTATTTTAATCCAGACTTTATTTGAACATTCAAATATTTAAAATACATTACATGATCAAAAGGATCATTTTAAGCGGTTTCGGTTCGCATGACTTCTTACGAGGCTTAGAGAGCGGGAGAACTTCGATATGGAGAATCTCAAGCATAATCGGACCACTTCTGCTATCGTTGGATCACTCTACCGCATTTGTGGTCGCTCCACGCCGCCATTGCGACCCACCACCATCGGATCCGCCTGCCACCACTCCATCACCACTAAATACCACCGCTCGATAGCGTCGAATCATCTTACTAAAATTTCTTGTTGTCGTCGCCCATTGTCAGCTGTCATCGCTGGCCAGGTCGAGAATCGTCGGTGGCCACTGTAGGTCATGACCACCACCGTTGGTCACCATCACCGGTTTGTCACACGGTCGTTGTCGGGATCGCTGCCCGGCAATCCAGTGGTCGCCATGGCCGCAGTTGGTCACCATCATTGTCGTCAAGCGATCAACGTCATTCTGCAAGAATTACCGCTTTGGCCACCACCCCAGACCCTTTGTCGCCACCATCAACAGTCACCCGTTGAGCCCGCGTCATCAATCGGCGTCACCTAACTATCTGGCCAGACCACACCCGGTCTTGCTCAGGCTGTCGATGGCAAGCGTGACCATACTTTCGATTATTATGTTGTATTGACCTCAGCGAAGCCTTCGTAGGTGATCGATGAAACTTCTGCATAAAGCCTTCTTTGTAAGTTATCATTCTCCAATTTTAGAGAGAATAATAATCGAAATAAATACTAATATAGTTAAATTATTTATAAATAAGTTGGGCCCAATAGTTTTTCCCTTCTTAGAATTTTTCACGTAAAAATCCTAATATCTCCTAAACTCTTTTGGTGTGTGTATCAAACTTTCGTCGCAAAATTAAGACACTAAATTCTCTTACTCTACCAACCCAAATCTTCTTGCACATAACAATATTATTCATATTTTAATTTAAAATAAAGCATGTTTGATGGTGTAATTATTTCTAAAAATACTCATAATATTTAAAACTTATCTTGAATATTTTTAAAATAATATTATTTATTTTTAAAATAAACAAAAAATAAAATCACTTAAAAACACATTAAATAAATATATTTTTAAATAACATAAACATAAAAAAAAATCCCAAACAAACCCTAAGGGAGCCATGCTGGTCTACATTTTCATTTTGATGATAGTGTCACTTCCAAAAGTGAAAGTCTAACTTGGGTTTAATTTTAAGAAGCTGAATCATAATAAAAAATGTATATTTCAACTCAAACATCAATTGCACTGAAATTATATACTTAGAAATGTTAAATTCTATCATATTATAAACATATTTTAAGACTATCTCAAATTTAGGTCATTAGATCATTGAGCTCATCACACAACTTACTTATTAAGTCGAGCTTAAGTTAATTAGTGAACCAAGGTATGCCCAGCATGAGAATCAGGCTGCCGCGAGGCGGCTCGAATTGTAGTCTGGAGAAGCGTCCTCAGCGACGGACCAGACCCAAGTCCCCTGGAAAGAGGCGCCAGGAAGGGATCAATCAACTTGACTCAATCACATCAATATCAACAATCAAATTTTTTTCTTCACAATACACCCTTAAATATACACAATTAGCAAATATGATCACATTTGAAAGAAAAATAAGATTTTATAATCAAGATTTATATACATATCATATAATTTCAAAATATTTATATATCTAATACTTAAAATTTAATATTTATAAAAATAATATCTTTTCTATATACATGAAAAGATGCACTTCACTTTAATAATGAGAATAACTGCAACAAACAGGACATGATTAGTCACAGTTTACTGAGTACTGCAAATATATACAAAGATTAAACTAAAAAAAAAATTATTCAAATTAAATTCTTACTAACAAATCTGCTACCAGAGGGTAACATATTATAACAATAGTAAAGATAAATTTAGAAATTACATTTCATTATTTGCATGTTTGCAGGATTCATGAATTTGTATGCTTCTTAGTAAATCTGATAGTAGGTATGTTTAATAAATCCATGGTATTATAGCCCTGCGAGAAGAAGGGTAACTCTCAAACTTCTGATGGTACCACCTATGCGTTTCAGTTGCTTCAAGAACGAGATTTGATACCTGGGAGTGGGGCAGAAAAAATACAATAAAATTATCATCAAATGCATGATAAAAATATATATATATATTTACATACATACCACATAATTCCTATATAATTACATATCTAACATCTAAATTTTGATATTTATATTTCTAACATTTTAAGTATACATGAATGTAATAATAGTGATATTTTTGATGTGATGTTAAAAATTTGAGTGTTATGTGTGTGTAAATATCAAAATTTTAATGATAGATATGTAAATTTATAAGAATTATGTGGTCTGTAGGTAAATGTCCCCTAAAATAAATCTAAATGATAATCTGCAAATTGTGCTGAGATCAGGAGCTGTGAGCTCTCGGAGAAGGAAAAATAATATGCATACCACAAAGAAGAAAAGGAGCCAAATTGTGAGGTCGGCTCCTCCACTAGCAAGTAATAAACCAGCATAAATGACCTGCATAGAGATTGGAGATCAATATTACAGAATCTGATATGGGAGAAAAATATCAAGAAATTATCATAATTTTGTCATCAAAAAGTCACTTGATCACTTGAATTTTAAAAGAATTTATCTTCAGATATGCACTGAAATAATTTTTTTGGATGAAATGTGATGCTAGTCAGAAGCAAAGATTTAACCATCAAGGTCTCATAATAATTTGCACATACATAAAATATTGACATATTTAAATATAGTAATATTGAACCACACACATAGTATTGATAAATAGTGTGGACATATAATGACACTGACATCTAAATAATACTACAACAACAACAAGCCATTATCCCACTACGTGGGGTTAGCTACATGAATCATTTTTCTTCATTGTGTCCTATTAAGTGTCAAATTCTCATTTAATTTAATAAACTAAGGACATTTTCTATGCATCATAACCAAGTCTTTTAGCTTTCTCTACCTTTCTTTAAATAAATCATCTACTCTCTCTAGGCCAAATCAAAATCTAAGATGACTCTTTAATCTTATCTGTCAGTGAAGCAACTCCAACCTTATCATGTATATAATTATTTCACATTTTATCTTTAAGAGTAAAGCCACTCATCCGAGCATCCTCATCTCTGTAACACCCAAATTAACCTTATGCTTTCCTTTTACCGGCCAACATTCTGCGCCATCAATATTTGTAGGTCTTACCATCATCTTATAAAATTTTTGCTAAAGACTAAGAAGTCCTTTTTATCACACAAGAGGCCAGACGCATTCCTCCACTTCAACCATCCAATGTGAATTCCGTTAACAACATCCCCATCTATTTCACCATCATTTTGAACAATAGATCCGAGAGATCTAAAACATTCACTCTTTTTAATGATTTAATCACCTAATGTCACAACCCCACCATTAGATCTTTTACAACTAAAATTACACTCCATATATTCAAATTTAAATCTACTTAAATGAAAACCTTTAGACTCTAAGGTTGACCTCCATATTTCAAGTTTCTCTTGAACTCCTCTAATCTTATCAATAAGAAGAATATCATCAGCAAAAACCATACACTAAAGTACATCCTCCTGTAAACACCTAGCAAGAAAATCCATAACTGAAGCAAAAAATATGAGGTTAAAGCCGATCCTTGATGTAATCCAACTAAAATAGAAAAATATTTGATCAATCCTCTTCGTGTTTGAACACAAGCAACAACTCTAGAATACATATCCTTAATGACTTGAATATAGCCAATATTAACGTCTTTCTTTTCTAGAACTCTCCAAAGCACTTTTCTTGAAACTTTGTCATATGCTTTCACTAAATCAACAAATATCATATGTAGATTCTCTTTACTTTCTCTATATTTCTCCTTCAAACCTCTCAACAAATGTACAACATTCGTAGTAAACCTACCCAGCATGAAATCAAACTAATTTTGAGAAACTTTTGTATCACATCGTAACCTATGCTTAATTACTCTCTCCCATAATTTTAATGTATGACACATTAACTTAGTTCCTCTATAATTTGCACATCACCTTTATTCTTAAAAATATGAACCAATAAATTCTTTCTCCACTCACGATATCTTTTAGTCTTTAAAATAATATTAAAAGGATTAGTAAGCTAAGAAATTCCTTGATCTCCTAAGCATTTTCACATTTCTACTGGAATATCATCAGGTTTTATTACTTTTCCGCACTTCATTTTCTTTAAGGCCTCTTCAACTTCAATTTTACTAATAAGATGATAAAAATACATTTCTCTACTTTCATTTAGAGAATTAAAATCGCTAAAGCCAATCATATTCTTACAACTTTCATTAAAAAATTTATCAAAATATTTCATCCACATATAATTAATACCCTATTCTAATAAAAATACTTTATGATTTTCATCCTAGGCATCTCACTTGAACTAAATCTTTACTTTTCCTACTCTTCGCTTGGTTAATTTATGCATACATCTTTAAGCCTCTTTGATATCCAATCTATTCTATAAATCACTAAAATCACATTATTTTCTTAAAATCTCTATAGGTTATTTTATATCTTTTTCAATTCTCCAAGATTTTACATTTAAACTAAATTTTATAACAAAGTTTCTTATTTTTTATCTTATTTTGGACATTTTGACTCCATCACCAACTATTTTTATTAAAAAAGTTTTTCCTTTTGATTCTCCAAGTATATTTTTTGTAACTTGCTTAATCTCAATTGATATTTTTTCCCACGTAATATTAACATTCTCATGAGCATTCTAAATTTTAAGATCTTGTAGTTTATTCTTAAAAATATTTTTATTAGTGTTCTTTAAGTACCCATCTAATCTTAGGATAATATTTTACTTTTTTTATCTTACAACCCTTCATATTAAAATCTAAAACTACATGGTTGATTTTAGTGCTTAAGCTTTCGTCCTGAATTCTTTATAATCTAAACGATAGTTTTTTATAAGAAAATAATCAATTTGTGCTTTATTAGGACCATTCTTATAGGTAATAATATGCTCATCTCTTTTCTTAAATAAATATTAGCAACTACAAAATCTAATATAGTCTTACCTTCTTCAATAGTCACTCCAAACCTATAGCTGCCCTAAATGCTTTTAAAATCTTCTACTATTCTACCAATTGATGACCTCCATGCATGCTCCATAAATCAGTCAGAGGTGAATTCGGAAACTTCACCAAGAATAGGTTGAAATTGCACACGATCATCAAAACGACCTCCGATCGGAACTCCATCGCTGCGTTGAGCGTTAAAATTGATCGAGAATAAATCTTGCGTAATTCATGAGACCACAAGAAGAAGGCGATCGGCCCGACATGCTCGAGGTCGGGAAGCTGCGACGTTACCCAAATGGCCTCCGTTCGTGAAATTGATCACTCCTTTAACATCGAAACGTCAATACCTATCAAATGAGATTCGCGCCAATTGGACGAATATCGAACGAAGCGGCGCATAAATTTGAGCGAAATTTGATATGGCGCCGACAGAACGGCCCGTCCGAAATGGACTGCGTCGTTGCGTCCGGAACATCAGAGTAAGCTAAAATTGACATATATATTATCTATGTGACGATGTCGGAGCGAAAATTCAAATTAGGACAAATAAAATAATAAAAAAATGCAAATCCTAAGCAATCATCTTTTCGAACCCACAGTGCGGATTTGGACAAGCTCCATTCTCCATGGTGGCGGAGCCCGAATCCATTACCGTCGCTTCCCTCTATTCATCACCCAAGACCATAACCTGCAGGGAGACCAGCAGCTTAAGCTCTCCGTCCTTCGTTTCACTCTCGGGATACTGGGGTTGGACGGGTCTTATCTTCCCAGATGGATCGGCTAGAAGCCACAGAGAAGTACTGCTGCTTCATCTTCAATAAATGATACGTGCCTCTGTTCTAGATCTCTTCCTTCATTGCACTTGGGTTATTGATATGGTTATCATTTTCATGAATCTGCTTTAAAGTTTCAACTAAGGAAGGTGAGAGACTAAACCTCAGATGGGATCAGCACATGAAGTTGTCATTCCTCATTATGTTGCTCCTGTTATAATGAGTTCAGAACTACCTCAACCATTCAACATTGGAAAAAAAAACAAGTAAGAAATTTTTGAAGAACGGCAAGGTCATCCAAGTCCAAAGTGCAGGAGCAGCTGGAAATGAATTCAAAAGATGCCGGTAATGACAAAGTTGAGCAATCCTTGCCTTTAGTTACGTTGGCAGTTCATCGGCGTCCATCTCCTAGAAGGAAGGTTTATGAGCCTGAAGAGATGGTGAAGTACATGTCGAGTATCCCAAGCTATCTCCAACGCGAGGAGAAGGGAACTTACAACATTCATGAGAAGGTGCTGAATGTTGGTGTTCTTGATTGTAGGCGTCTACAAAATTGGACCGATCATGAAGAACAACTTGTTGCAAATAAGAACAGTGATTCTCCATCTACTAGTAATTTATCCACATTTTACTCATCTCCATTTTCTTCAAGAAGCAATATTAGTCCTCTTGCTCATGAAAGGAAGCGATCTTCTACTCTTAGTTACACTTAAAATTTGAGAACCAGTTCAGCAGAAAAAGATGAAAGAAAACATAGGAGAAAAGATTCAAGCAAAACCATAATCAAGTCCCGAGATGCAGCAGACATTATTGGTAGTTTACCTTCAGCGATTAAAGGCTCAGCGAACTTTGCTTTGTTGCGCAGTAATGAGAGTACTGAGGTTACTAGATTGGATGATATAGAGAAACTGCAAAATAGTATCGAGCAGGTAAGTTGTAGGTCTCATCTAAACGAGGATGGAGATAGGCCAAAACATAAGAGGAAACATGTTGAGGAGATAATAGCAAGAAGTATTCTTAGCTTTGATGTCGCATTGCTTGAACAAGGGAATCTGAGGAGAATGAATAGCAGCAGATTGTCTAGAAATTTTGCTCTTCCTCCACGTCCATCAGCTCCTCCTTCCAACACACATAAAGACGAACCTCAGGAAGCTTGCATTCCCCCTTCTACCAATTGCTCAAGAAACAGCACAAATGATGTCATCCTTGAAGCTAGTGAAAATGCGTCTTCTGAAAAAGGAAGAGAACTTTTACCTATTGTTCTTCCAAGAGTTGATTTGAAAGGCAGAAGTGGAAGTCCATTGAAATCCAGTGCAGAAAATCCCAATGAGGTTGTTTCAAGATGCGATAGTAGAGGAGGAAGAAGCCCAATGAGACTGTTTTTTGATCAGCTTATGAGCACCAGAAAACCCGCGTGCCCCCACGCCCGGCCAGTGTTGACCATAAGTACTGACTTTCTTAGCGTGGCGGAGAAACTTTACTTCTTCAGCGTATATAAGTATCTACACGTCTTTCTTGGCGTGTGAATCTATTTCGGCATCCGAGACATCATGTCTCTTCGTAGTGGGAAGAGCGATTGAGGTGGTTTTATCTGGCACGACTTTGGCATGGTGGACGGATACTCAGTAGCCGTATCTGAGGGGCCGGATATTCTTGAAATCTTTTACATTTTCGACATGATTAATAAACTGTTTAATGAAAATTCAATAATAAAACTAAAATCGATATTTTAACTTGATATTGCAAATATATAAGTATCTGTACACGCATTTATTGGCATGGTAGGGAAATATGTCTCATCTAATCTTGAGACTTCATGTCTTTCTTGGTGGGATGCATCGTATTGTCTTACATCATCTTTCTTTGGCGTGGTGAAGCGGACATACGGCCAGGGCAGAAATCTGTCAAAATATCTAAAAAATTTTTTTACTTGCAATGAAAATCAGTTAAAACAAGTAATTTTATACAAATCCCTTAAGTTTAAATTAATGTTGAACCAAATACACGCATAGCCACACTACTCAATACTTAAATTCAAGTGCTGAGGATCTATGGGTTTCTTCTTGACCTGGGTTGGGTCAAACAAAACCTAATCAAATGATGTTATTATAATATCTTCACCCAATAAAAAACCTGATAAACTAATTACGTCATATGATATGACAGATCATTATTAAATTATTAAATTAGGTGATCTGAAATAAAACAATAAACCACCCCATGATGATATGTTAAATGATAATTTTAACCGAGGATACTTATTAAAATATGATTACAATTTCAAAATAAATTTACTTAGATTGAATATCAATCTAAATGCAGAATTTAAAATATTATTGAGTTATAAATGTCTAAGTGAAATTCAATATTAAAAACTTAAAGCCAAAAATTCAACTCTCCTTCCGCAATAATTTGTTAAAGATGACAAATTAAGAAAACTCTAACTCACAAAAAAGTCAACCAAGCGCACAATACGTTATTCTCAAACAATCTCATGCCAACAGTGACGCTCCGGTGTCTACGATGGTAGTTTGGCGATACACATGATGCGCTACCGAGTCCGACCGGGTGGTTGTCGCTAAATGACACCATTATATTATACGATCGGCTGGCTTCATAATGGCTTGCATTTAAGTTGAACCATAGTATACTTGATTTGGGCAAAAGCCTCTATTAGACTTAAGCTTATCTCCTTAGACAAACACCACCCCAGTCATAAGGATTTCTTGGATGACGTAACCTGTTGTTGATAAAGATCTGATCGGTTGGTCGACTACCTCTACTTAAGTATAGGGACCGTGATTCGAGATGATGGAACCATGGGATCTAGATCGGGCCCGTCATCGTCCAACCATCCGCTTTAAGCTAAATATAATAAATTTTACAAACCTAAATTTCAAAACTCCACATGCTATTATACGCCACGATTGCGACTAACGACTAGTAATCGAAAGTTCTCTCTCACAGAGGGTAATTAATTATAGGTGCTTGCGCCTATAGGAAACCTAGAACCAGAGCTAAAGTTTTCACAAAATGAGGGCGAAATCTCTGGATAGTGTCTTATCTATTATTTCATCCGCCTTCTGAAAATTACACTGACACTTAAATTCATACTCTCTTCATCGAGAGGTCGGTGGCGAATTTTCGGAGCCCGCACCAATATGTTCATTTAAATTTCCTCCAATAGTACTCTTTCTTTAAGAAGTATTCTTTGTATTAATCCCTCTAAGTTATTACAAAAAATTTCTTTTGAACCTACATCCAAACCCACTTGAAGATCATAAATACTTATAACATTAATAATCTTAGTATTAATAATAAGCTTTAAAGCTATAATTCTATCTTCAATCCTATTAATATCTACAACATTATCCTTCAAATATTTATCTATAATAAGTACACCATTTCTAGTTTAACTCATATCTGCCAAAGTTTAAAACTTAAACTAACAATCTCCTTGCCCTTCTCCCAAACCATTTAATTTTTTTAATAATATAAGATATTTATCTTCTTATTAACCATAATATCTATTAATTCCATTAAATAATAATGAACAAAAAAAAAAACTCTTAGAGTATAACAAAAGGAAATCAAACAACCCAAATAAAATAGCTCATGAGATGGTATAAGGCTGAATACCAACAAGTTGCAATCCTCTTTTGGATATACGTTTCTCTTTTGTTTCTTGTTCTTATATGTTCCCACCAAGCTTCTCAAAGCCTTAACCCGAAGATATATCTCTTCCACAAAATCTTAACTATTATTGTTCACTTGTTGTGACCATTTCACATGAAAAAGCATAACTTCTTAACAATAACTCCAATTGACCTACAATCACCTTCAATAGTTAGCTAGCATCCCAAATCTCAGATTTAGAGATCCCCGTTCTTTTCCATCAAAGAAAACCTGATAAAGCATTGTAAGAAAATTTCAAATAGAAAGCCATTTAAAAATCCAAAACAAGAGAACCTTTTTGTTAGCCTTCCACCAACCCTAAATCTTCCATCACAACTCTAGCAACTTTTGAAATCTCTTAAAAACATCCCCAATAATTGAGATCAAAGAAAATAATTAATTTCAAAATCCCTTTGGCTCAGTCCCAAAAGAGAGAGAATTTAATCAATTTAAAGAAGCATCAATATCACCAAAAAAACAATCTTGCATTGAAATTTTTCCTTCAAGATTCTTCAACAAAAAAACCACTTTTGTTTAAAGAAGAGAATATTTACCACTTCAACAACAAGATCTTCTTCATCACCAAAAACAAAATCGCTTCGATTTTGGAGGCAATCCAAAAAGATCTACATCTTGGGAGGTAAGGAACAAGCAAACAAAGAAACAAGGATTTTCTTCCCCAACATAAGCTTCATTGGAGGAGGCCACTAACATCAAGAGATTGCAATTGGTATTTGATGATACCACAAATTTTGTTTGAAAGTCCTAAATTTGGCAAAATAAATTTCTTCTAAAGAGATAAGACTACTATATAATGCAAATCCAAGGTTATTGCATGAACCTCAATTAGTTGCTTCTACAATCAAAATTCAACTAAATTTTCTAATTTAAACTTACCTAATAAACTCCTCAATTGAGTGCCACCCTCCAAAAAATTTATATATATATATAAGATTATTATTATTATTATTATTATTGTTGTTGTTATTATCATTATCTTTTTTAGTATCTTTAAGTTAATTTCAACTGTAAAAAATAGCATTACTTATTTAAAATTGTATACTATAAAAGCTTGTAGCCAAAGAAATACAAAATAAAGTGAAAAAAGTCTTTTTTTATTACTCTCTATATTTTGTATTCGTTATCACTTGCACATAATTATTTTCTAAAATGAAACCTACAAAATTTATAAGTTTTATAGGAAGCCAAACCTAAAAGGACTTTGTAAAAAAGTTAAATCCTAAATGATCATGAAGTCGGACATATCCACAACTATAGTAGCAACATAAAATAAGGAATATTGTTTTATCTTTATATTCCATCCAAGAGATTCCAAAATTAACCAAAATTGAATCCTCCCTTAGCATCTTGAATAACTCAAATGTTAAAGGCAATGTTTCAAATTTGTGAAACACCACCCTATGATGTTGTGGAGGGAAATTAATAATTGCTATTATACAAGTTCAGTAAAATACAATTTAAGCAGAATTCGCTTCAAAACTTGAGTATGAAATTACTATTTCAGCAAGGTAATGTGGACATGAAACATATTCAAACCAGTCGCCCTTTGGGATTATGTATTCATCAGCTCCTCTCAGCTCTCTCAAAGATCCCTGTCAAGAATTTTAAATTTTCAGTTTATAACTCTCATATTTACTCAAATTTCTACAGTTTCATGATGAAAAAACAAAGCTGTTGGAGATGGAAGTACATTAACATTTGAAGTGCTGTAGATAATTAAAATTTAAGACCAAAAGCATTACATTGAACAAACCGCTTAAGATAAAGAAAAGAGATTGCACCAGAAGTCTTATGCTGGCTTGGAAAGTACAGATATCAGATATATTAGCTGTACGCATGAACATCATTGAACATGTAATAGAAAAAAAAACATATCACTCATCACACAAAACTTGGGATGCATATCCTTAGAATGTAAGGCGTTGGTCTTTTTATAGGGAGTATGTTCCATGAATTGGAAGCATCATGCAATTTTAGCATTGATACAGGGCTATTCCAATCAAAACGAGTTCTAATTTGCTATGTATTTATCCTAAGACTTTTCAATTTCAAAAGTATCCACCAATATTAGCCCTACGTGCAGAGCTTCATTCTGAATGAACCATAAAGCATATGTACTAGTAAAATATGAGGAAATAAATAAGGGGTTTAAACATAATCCATGGAGCAGGCATGTAGAAGATAGAAAAATGGATACACTACAGCTATAACCATTACAAAACTGAATACTTGATAAGATGCAACACCGTGGATTAGATACTAAAGCGTTCTAATTGATAAGATATCTGCTAAACAAGTGGAAGGTTAAAATAATAAAAAATTGTTTAAAAAACATGGAACATTAGATATAGTAGAACAAAGGCTAATTGTATGATATGTAATTTTAATAGGTGTAGTATTAATAATTAGGGAGGATTTACATACATACCATACAATTCTTATGTATTTACATATCTAACTCCTAAACTTCAATTTTTACATATATAACACCCTAATCTTAAATATCACATCAAAAGTACCATCATCATTCACTTTTTAAAAGTAAAATGCACCTTTTTAAGTATAAAAAAATGTTAGATAAGTAAATATTTAATTTTAGGTTTAGATATGTAAATACATAAGAATTGTATGATATGTATGTAAATCTTCCTAATAATTATCAATCAAAATCATTAAAAAATAAATTATAACTAGATGTAATAAGTTTGCATAGATTGGATCAATCATGCATGATAATGGGAATATAGATAAGTTTATAACTTCTAATAGTTAAGAATGGGTGAATAAATTAAAGAAATGCCTCAAAAATATTATATAATAAAAAGATATTATAAAAATAATAAATTTATTGAATTTAAGTATTGGTGGGGGGGGGGAACTCACTCATAGCTAAATTGAGCATGATGAAAATGAGAGTGGTAACATGGATATGCAACAACTAGAAAAGATGAATTAAAGAATGATTAAATAAGACAAATAGCTGAAGTGACATCTATTAACAATAAAAAAATTAGAAAAGAATTATATGATTTGGGCATGTACAATAAAGTATAGATATACAAATAAATAAATTTTGAATGATAGAATTAATAAAGATAAAGGACCTAAGATAATTTGGATAGAATTGTTCAGAATGATCACTGACATTTAAATTTACACCTTAGTAACACTTAATAGAAATAAATTAAAAAATGAAGATTCATAAAACTAACCCTAAATAGTTCCAACAAGACTAATGAAAAATAATGATAATGATCCAAACAATCTTAGCTTAGTGATAGAGAGCTTAGGCTTTCAACTAAGAGGACTTAGGTTCAAAGCTTACATATGTGTCGTGTGTGTGAGTTTACCATTAAATTGACTTAAATATCCCGCCAACCTCTCCTCCCCTCCCAAAAAAAAAAAAAAAAAAATGATGATGCAACTCCTAAAAAACTTGAATATGAACCTCTATAATTCTTATCCCTAAATAATTGACAAGCTAAAATTGGGTAAAACTAAAGCTAATGATATGGCCATTATAATACATGAAAATCCTAGGAATATTCTAAGTGGGGCAAAGCAATTCCTTCATTTGATTATTCCACAATAAGTAGTTTGAGTGAGTATAAAAATCTATAAATAAAAGTTTTTTATCTTTTAGGATCAACAATTGGTAAAAAGCTACACTCTTTGAATCATGTACAAAATGCAAGGATCGCATTGAGGTAAATAATAAAATTGGATGATCATGGCACATGATTGAAAAAATATAGAAGTACAAATAAGGTACGAAGTTGAGCAGAACTTAAGCCTTTAGCAGTTAGATCAATATTTTGTGGTGGTTTTGGAGTTTGGAGGCTTGGAGCTACTAGGTGGCATATGGTTATATTGGTCAATTGTTTAATTGCTTTCAAATTTTAGGGTTTTGTATATGAGAAAGGCATTGTACTGGTTTTATAGTACATTGTGCGAACAAAACGATTAAAATTAGCAGAATTTATTTCCGAGATTCCCTATTTATTGAGTTAAGCAGTGTGATGTTCGTGCAACTTAAAATGTAACATTTGGCATCTGTAATAGCATTTTGTCATGGATACATATCTCTACTGCAGACTTTTACTTTTTAATCTTTTAAGAGAAATTTTAAGAGAACATTTTGATCATAAAAAGAGGGCTTCAATCATATAAAAACACAATAAAAAATTGTAAATAAATTGATGATAGGATAAACAATTTCTTCTAGTCTTCTCCTAGATCCCACTGACAGGTTACCTTATGTGTGAGCAGGCTTGTACTTTGCTTTTGATCTTTGAATATTCATTTGGTTTGCATGTGTGGTCGATATTACTCAAATTTGATATAATTTGGGATACAATGTTGGAATAATTTTAATTGATTGCAAGGTTTTCAGGTTTTCAATTTTTATGTGTTAGTTTTATGAAAAACTATTTAAGTAATCATCTACATAAACTAATGTGTTTTGTGGTTTCATCTCAAATAACAAATAATTGCCCAAATTAAGAATTGTGATTTGCTAATTCGAACATGTTTTTGTGATTTGGGCATCTTATTGAATTTGAGATATTGTAATTTAGAATACAATAACAATTGCTAAGATGTCCCGTACTATAACAGGAGCTTTATTCATACAAAAGGTTGTGAAGAAAAGTGACATGATAAGGCCAAAGCAACAACGGCTCTGTGACTAGAAGGTTGTTCAAAGAGATAACTTACCTATTTTGATTTTACACCTAATACAGCTTCGAGCAGAATTGAGCTGTGAAAAATTCAATAAGCTAATAACTAGAGGCCCATATAAGGCTGGTATAGCACCGTAAAGTGCAGAAATTGCCATGAGCAAAAGTACGGTGATTTTAATCATTAAAGATTCGTTTGAAGAGTTTCAGTGAACGTGTAAGGATAGCTCTAGAGGGGCTAGAATTCCATTGTTGACAATGCCATACTTACACCAAACATTAACAACCTGAGATAAATACAGAACTCAAGCAAGAAATCTGCCACATTAATCAATCACTGAAAGGGATCCAACTTTAAATTAGACCAAAAACATGATTTTTGTTGATCAATATTCATGACTGATTATTCATCACCGAAAACAAAATCAAATTCCATGCAAACACTAAAGAAGATTAGTATTCAACTCACAAGAATTGCATGACAGCGAAGTTGGTGAATCCATCCCCAAATAAAAAGTACAGCACCCAACCACTGGCACCATCCTAAATAAAAAAGCGGCTTCAATAGTTCCCAATGAAAGAACTCTACATCTGGCATCCGTGCCCGGCCTTTGACAATAAATTCAACTATTTGACTACCTACGTAGTTACTTGCCTCTAGAACACAGGTACTTCCAACAGAAAGTGGTGCTGCAGTATAGAAGCTGGTCACAAATAAAAATGAGGAAAAAATAAATATTAACAACATTGGGATCGAATAAATGAACTATTGTGAAATAATTTCTGCAAATAAATAGAATTTGAAGGGAAGAATAAAGTTGATCAAAATGCATCAGTAACTGGAAATACAAAACAAATAAACAATGTTTCAGAGCTCATTATTACTAAAGCAAGAAGATACACTGCTCATCAGTCCTTCTCAAAGCAAGAAAACAAGTTTCAGAAGTATGTACACATTACTTCCAGTGGAATTTTTTGGCAGAACTTGTCACAGATTTTTCAACCAATAACCTTCATTATAGGCTATAAAATGTGCCAAAGAAAAAACTCAATGCAATATGTTTACTACATACAAGACTTAAAATACTCCACGATATTCAAAGGAAAGAACTTGTGCTTATATTTAATCCACAAAAATTGCATCCTTAATATTCTAATAATATCTGTAGTTACATAGGAGGCCATGAAAATAAGCATCCTCTGGTCCTTTAGCATAGCATGCTAAAATGGGTAACCAAGCATAACAGCTTGAGATTGAGATGGCTTTAGTTCAGTCTATCATCTCTTTTTCTTCCTTTTCTTTTACATGCACATGTGCAAAAACGGTTTCCTTCATGATCTTGTTTTCGTGTATTCTTTCCATGGAAATTCTTTTTTATTTTACACGTGAAAGATTACTTTCTTGGACACGTCCATATTAAGCCACAAGCATATTAGAAAGCAATAAAAGTTTGGCTGCAGAGCAAATATTGCCGACTTTATGGTAGAAACACCAAATCATTTTTATCTTTACATTTGCATAAAGCCATAAAAAAATTTCAAAATAAGAGCACCTAAGCTGCCCTATCTATAGGGTAGGCGCCCCACTTCTTAGATCTAATCCTATAAGTCACAAGGATTGAAGTCAATCAGACCCATGCCCCATGATAAACATTAATGTAATATATTAAAAAAAATCACGACGAAAAAATGCTTTTTGACTCTTATTCTCAATTTAATCAAGTAAATTAGCATTATTAAGAATTAAGACTGAATATTTAATCGCAGTTTTCGTGAAAATATTTTATTTTTATATTTGCATAAGAAATTTAAAGCATATAACGATGAAAATTCATTCTCAAAATACAAACTCTCAAAGTCATCTCGCCTACATGGCAAGCCATAAGTTCAACTTCTACACAAACCCAATCATCTACATACAAGGTAGAGTCAACAACAACTAGAACATGACAAATATTTAAATAAATTCAGCTACAAGTAAACAATGGATCTGATCCTCTTCTAACAAGCAAACAGAGTCAACAAAGTTTATAGCAACAACCAAAATTATAGAGTACCCAATAAATCCATAACTATTATATATATTGCCTAATCAAACTTTCACGTAGAATCACCCGGCAGTCTTTGCAAGAAATTTATCTTTTCTCCTAAGGGGTTGTTTGGTTCTGCATTTGGAATTTAAAAAGGAATATTAATAAAATGATTACTTTATAGTTGTTTGGTTGAGAACTATTCATGATTTTCTTTTTGTTTGGTTGACAAAATGTAATCTGAAATAAATTGAAAGGTTTGTGAATTCTGAGACCATAGTATTGTAAAAAATTTAAATAAATGAGCACGAGAAATAACGTTGATCACTTGTCTTATTTAATTATTTGGTAGTATATAATACTTTTAATGTTGATTTTCTTTCTTCCACGCACAATGTTACGTGCATTTGGAATCATGCATTGATCTGTTTCTTTTAAGAAGAATCTTTATGATTTAGCGATATTATTGTGAAGGCAGCTATATACATGTTGCAATATTAAAATGTTATTTGATGAACCTACCTTTAGTATTCTCTGCATTGTACCATTGCTCATTATTTAATTGGCTGAAATGTATTAGGTAACATAAATAGCAATGTTATCAATATTTGAGCTGTAGAATTATCTTTTTAGTATATAATTTCTTTTAATGATTCTTATAGGCAAACAATGTTGCACTTAGATACTTAACGTTGATGTTGTTTTTTTAATATTTGGTATGATACTACGCATTGATTATAGTGTTACATTTATTGAGTATTTTCAATACTCCATACTTTACTGGTTATGCCTAAGCAAGTAGGGAGTACAAATTTAGCAACTCACTCTTCAATATTATCATTGAACCAGCTCACAGCTCAACATCTAGTAATGGCATATTTAGTTGATAATTTTGGCAATTCTATGTTATGCCATTTTATTTGTAGTATCTTTAATTCAATATTATATATTAAGAGCACTTTTGATAGTTCTTGTCCTATGGAACTTGATATGGTTCCTCTTTAGTGAAGTATTCATAATTCACATCTTTGATGTTTCATTATTGTATATTGACATTTCTTATTTTTTAACGCAGAAATGCTTTGCATGGCCTTGATATCAGGACAATGTCATGTGGATCGGTGATACCATTCCCAAATCAACAAGACGGTGATCAAATATACAAAACTGGGAATAAAGATAGAATCTGAAAAGAGTAGGAAATCACCTCTAGCTTGTCGTTGACAGCACCCAAATTCTTATTCCAGGATAATCTGCTACGGGAATAAAGAAAGATCTTGAAACTGCAGGATGAATAGTGATAGACAAGTGGAAGGCCACCTCTTGTTCTGTCATGGAATACTAACAAACCCTTTGGAGTACCAAAAGGTGCTGTCTGAAATGGAAAACCGAGAAATTCCAGTTTGATGATTGGTGATTAGTTGCTATTAGGAGGAGAAACGAGGGATTCAGTGAGCAATGAATGGTCTGGATGGGATGGAGATGCAGGGCCAGTGGTTATACTGGGTTTGACGGCAATCTGGAAGGTAGAAATGACCCTGGAATGAAATTCTAGATTAAAAATAGCAGCTGGAGAAGTTTGACAGCGATGAAACAGCATTTAAGTTGCAAAAAATGATTGAAAATAGACATAGATATCGGTAATCAAAGGGGAGACGCAAAAATCATCACCAACAACGATTGAGATATAGATTTATCACTCAATGTTGAAGGATATAGAAAGAGTTTTAATCTCTAATTCAAAACATAAGCAAAGTCCTGCACCAATCCTTCAAAACAAATATATAATATTCTCAGTAAACAACCCTAATACTAATGCAGATAAGTAAATAAGGAAATCGGATTTTTTTGTCTAGCTACTAATGCTGGAAACCTTTTGGACTGTCTCTAGGCAACAGAGCCAGGTCCGGTTCTCTTTCGTCCCAGACTGACGAAAAAATCACACTAACGTCATTCACCTCGGATTGGAGGGATTTTTTCATCATCTCTTAATGATCTGCTTCCTCTCCTGAACCTATTGCAAAATCAATCGTCCAATTACTATACTCCTGAAAGTGAATCTTCTATGGACCAATGAAGAGGTGCTTCTTCATCTGATTCTCCAGCTCTTCTTCATGAATCAGAGATGAATCAACACATTGAATACCTTTCCTTTGGACATGTATGATATCAACCGGTGATCCCTCTATGTCCTATTTATATAATACCAACAGTGATAATCTCGTTGGTGCCTCCCTCTTGTCTTGTAGCAAGGAATGATCAAATCTGATTTGATCTCAAGACCTCTTTAAGGTAGTAATATAATATTTTTCTCATCTTTGGTGAAAGTGTAGGTGCTCTAATACTCATCATGAAGAGTTTTTCTATCATACTGTCATAATCTACCTAGCAGAAAGTGACAGGCATCCATAGGTACCACATCACACCATACCTGATCCTGAAATCTGGCTCTAATAGAGAACTCCACTGGGCACCACTTATCAACACTGATATTGTTCCTTTTCTTCAACCATGTTAGTATGACTGAGGGTACATCTAAGTAGGGAGGTCTAATTTTTTTGCTGCCTGTTCTGCCACTACATTCTCACAAATGCTCCCATCAATGATGTGATGTATACCTTCCTTTCACCATGCCATTGGTGTGGAAGATATTGTGCCTAAGCTATGGTTCCTCATCTTCATGCTTGGACTGAAGGACACACCTCACCACAAGCAATTTTCCTTCATCAAAAGTCAAGCAACATTCTTCTTCTGCTACTTCCACCACAAGCTCTTCACTAAGCTCCTCTTTCATTGTTTCTTGTTCAGCAAAAGATCTAACTCTTTTTTTGGCAATCAAATGCAATGTACTCAAAGTCATGGCACTTGAAGCACGTCCTGGCTATAGAAGTTGGGGTCATAAGTCCATTATTTTTGTGACCCTTCTTTAACTCTGAAGTGACACTACCATTCTACGTGGCTGCTTTTTACACTCCCTGAAAATGTACTTCCTGATCCTGTGGACAAACTCTGACTAGGAGGAGGAATGAATCTGATGTACCTATGTTGTCTTTCCACCTTTAATGACAAAGTCTGTACATCTAATAAGAATCAATAGGGTGGTAGATAAACCACATTGCTGATGGATGTCTTCAGTCCTCCCAGATACCTCGCAATGATGTTCTGCTCTGACTCCACTAAGTCACACTTCAATATGAGTTGCTCAAACTCATTGCATACTTCTCCACACTCAACTCTCCTTGCTGCAGATTATGAAACCTCAAAAAGAAACCCTCCTTGTATTGTTTGCATTATAGCTCTTTCTTCATTTTAGACTACGAAGTGATTTTGCTTCTACTTTCACGCTACCACACATGCTTCTAAAATTCCAACCATACTGAAGTACTCTTCTTAAGCTTAATATCAACCAATTTGACTTTCTTGTCATCTGTAACCTCTTTATATTCAAAATCCACTATGCAGTTTGAAACCACTCAATTAAGACATCCGTAACCATATACCCCTCAAAATCCGGGATGTCAACCTTCACCCTTAGATTATGCTCCCTTGTGCAATCTCTTCTTTTATACGCAATGCTCAGCGAGGCATAAGTTCTTCTTCAGTAGAGTTGGCCTGGTGGAAGAGATTTTTTTCTTATTCTTCATCGATTGGTCACTATGGTGGCCAATTTGGGCTTTGGTTTGTTGTCTCTACAAATTCAGTGAGCATCCACTATAATTGGAGGATTTTCCACTGCATATCTTCCAAGGTAAGGGTTGAATACCCTTTGAGGATTTCTCCTTGGTGGCATGGTTGTTAGATGAGGTAGGGTTTAGAGTTTAAGGGAAAATGAGAATTTTTGAGATGTTTTTGGATTGAGTTTTGAATTGGAAAAAAACGAAGTTTGCCGTCCAAAAATTTCAGAGAAGGTTTTATAGATTTGGAGGATGGGTGAGATAGTTTTGGAAGTGGGAAAAGTTTCCCAACAAAGATCTAAAATAGATCTAGCTCTGATACCAAATGATATTATTCTCGAATTAACGAAATGGTGATCAAATATACAAAACAGGGAATAAAGATAAAATCTGAAAAGAGATTCATGGAAAATCACCTCTAACTTGTTGACAGCACACAGATTCTTATTCCAGGCTAATCTGCTGCAGGAATAAAGGAAGATATTGAAACTGCAGGCTAAATAGTGATAGACAAATGGAAGGACACCTCTTTAGAAGTTGTTCCATCCCGTAAAATACCGACAAACTCTTTAAAGCATAAAAACAGGATATCTGAAACGGACAACAGAGAAATTCTAATTTGATGATTGGTGATTAGTTGCTGTTAGGAGGAGGAGCAAGGGATTCAGTAAGCAGGGAATGGTCTGGATGGGATGGAGATGCAGGGCCAATGGCTACACTAGATTGGACGACAATCTGAAAGGTAGCAAATGATCCTGGAATGAAATTCTGGATTAAAAACAGCAGTTGGAAAAGTTTAATGGCAACGATACAGCACTTAAGTTGTAGAAAATGATTGAAAACAGATTTAGACATTAGTAATCAAAGGGAAAATATAAAAACTACCACCGATAACGATTGGGATACAGATTCACCATCCAATATTAAAAGATACGGGAAGAGTTCCAATCCGAGAATCCTGGAGACAATTCTCCAATTCAAAATATAAGCAAAGCCCTACACCAATCCTCAAAAAACAAATATATAGCTCTCTCAGTAAAAAAACTAAATACTAATGCAGATAAAGAAATAAAGAAATAGGGTTTTCAGTCCAGCCACTAGAGCTGGAAACCTTTTGGACCGGCTCTGAGCTAAAAAGCCTGGGTCCGATTCTGTCCCGCATGCACCTGTCCCAGACCAGCAGAAAAATGACGCCTGTGTCAATCGGGGTTAAGATTTAATTATATCTCAAGTTGCCCAGACTAATGCCATTCTGACCAAAGCCATCGCATTATAAAAAGAGATTGAGAATATAGTTAAGTTGGCGAGTGGAAAGCATATTGAGATATAATACTAAGGCATAGAATGCTGACATCTCAGCATTTTGATAGTTAGTCCTTGATGAGTACAAACCAATATGTAAAAGGTAACAAATAAATGAATTTAAATTGACAATAATAACAACTATGATAATAGTTGACAAGATTTCAGTTTGTCGTTTTGGAAATAAGATAGAACACATGGTTAGTTAATTTATAAGAAATAAAAACTACATGCTTCGGGCAAGTTACAAACTAGACACAATTCTATCAATATTCAAATTATCAAGGATTAATATAATCTTCACTTTAAGTACACATGCATATATAGATGGATTTAGATCATGAATAAAACAAATCATTGCAAGCTTACTGGATTGTCCACTAATCTATTTCAACAAATGTAAGAAAAATTCCTCTCTAAGATTCAATTACTGGAAATAAGATAGAACATTTCTATATTTTTAAAAAAATTCAGCATGCATAAGGTTCAGGCGCTTATGACAAAAACATTTTGCAGAATTGAAAAGTCGTCTTGGAACTTACAATATGCCAGCCAAGTAGCCAAGTACATGCATGCGTGCAGAAGGGCCATAATTAAACACATAAAGTGTCTCGTACAAACGCCTCAAAACCTGTGCTTCCATCATCAGAAGGACATATACAGTTTTCCAAACCTCAAATCTGCGCCTCATTGGAACTGTTGTGCTTTTGTGAATAGAAAGCATATGTGAACCACCAGTCAAGTGGCTGGCAATTGTAGAGAACTGTAATGGTTCACCGGCTAATGGGGTCATCTTTTTATATGCATAGAACCATGTAGAAACAACTAAGAAAGTTGTCAAAAGCACAGCAATGACGTAGAAATGCAGGAAGAACCTATGTGGAACAGTTAACTGCAATTCATTAAAAAAAAGTCATGCCTAAGCCACCAGACCAAAAGAAAGAAAGAAACATGCATAGAAAATCAAAAAACACTTTGATCCAATCAAATCTGCATCGCAGCATGCAGCAGGGAGTGGCTTATAGCACTAATATGGGGCAAGGAGGGGAGTTCAATCAGCATTTCCTCTAACTTTGACAGAGAAAAAATTCATAACATCCTAAACAACTAGTTAAGTTGCTTTAAAATTTCAGCATCTGGAAGCACTTTTTGACTAAAATATTAGTGCAATTACCTTGCAAACATCCCGGTGAACTAAGCATCCCTAAGTCAAATATCAAGAAATAAAAATCAAATATTTTTGGTGAGTGTAAAACAAACATAAAGATGACTTTGCAGCAAACTAACCTCTTATTCACTGCCCGATGTTTGGCAGTGAAATAAACTGCCCCAAGGCATATAGAAGACAACCTAATGCCATTCTTCAGTGTATCCAAAGACCCATAACCTTTCTCGTTATTCAATTTAGTTATGCACTTGAAGGCTTGTGGAACTGAAAATCTTAGCATTCAGGACAACTCGCTAGATTAGTTCTTTTTATTGCTTAATAGTTTCTCACCTGCGGTAGGGACCTCTGAAATGCAATTGGAAGTTAGATGCCTTGTGCTTTTGACAGGATTTGAGGTTGTCAAGGCTTTATGAGATATATTAGTTAAGTGTAAATAATGCTTAATTGTTTTATCTTATATATACCACTGTTTCGTAACATTGCTTATTGTGAAACACAAACGCTTTAAGTATGTGTATTATAATAGGTGTTAAACCAGGCATTTGAAAAACACAGTTGTATTTGACAATTAGATGTATAGCTTCAATGTTCCATTTTATGAACATAGACTGTGTAGACCAATATGACGCATTATTGATTATTGTGCAGTTCACGGCATATAACTTTGGTGGCGTCATTTGGAATGTGCGTCAATCTGTGGCTTAACATTTCAGCGTTTGGTTAAGTAAAGTAAAATTCATGCATTTAATCTAGAATGGTCGGTTTGTATTTGGAATTCAAATCGCGAATTAATCAGAATAAAAAGTAATGAGGTTCGTTGGCGTAGGGCCCGTTCTGGCGCCCGCCCGCCGCGTCACCGGCCGCCAGCCAGCCGCGCCCGTTGCCCGCCGCCCGCGATCTCAGACGCCCATTCATATGTCAAACCTTGATTCTTTTTACATTTCTTGCAACAAAAAAATCAAAATCGTAATTTGTAAATCTCTCAATGAACAACTATAAAATCCTTTTACGAATTTCTTTAAATTCTTTTATCTGCATTCCAAATGAAGGCAATCAAACAGCCCCTTAATATAACAGGCCTTTAAGTCATGACTTGATAAGTTGTATTTGTCAAATACATGTATAGCTTCATGTTCTATCTTATGTTGTAATATTGTTAATTGTAGAATATAGACACCTTAGGTATGCACATTATAACCGATAATAAACGTAAAACCAGGTATTTGAAAGACGGTTCAGAAAGTTCAATGAGTTATCTCCAAGCACGTGATCGCTAATCTCTTACAAGCAGCATTGGGAATCCAGTATGTTGCCTCAGGTTTAAGGTTTGAGACATATATCATCAAATTCATGCTGTGAACATATAAAAGTACTATTCTTTGAATAAAAATTACTGCACTAAGAATTATTTTGCTTGTATATAAAATTATTATTCATATAATCAAATAATGCTGCACTAAAAATTATTTTGCTCGTAGAATGATCAATACAAAGAAACAAATAGAACACAGAATTACTGAATCTGCTGCAGGACACTACTGTGATCCAAGAAGGTGATGATTAGAACATTAGAAAATCTATATGAAACTCATAAACAACTATGTCTGAGAAACCTGTTCAACTATCATTACCAAAGGACTCTTCTATAAAGTTTTTGGTTTGTATGATATCAAAAAATCTGTAGTTTGGCCCTCCAAAGTAACTTTAGCTTGATATAAATAAATTTTTTTTCTTTTTTGTGACTTGAAAAATGGCACTTTGAAAAGCTATAGAAATATTTTGGCACGTATATTTCATAATAACAGCAATTCATAATGGAATATTGTATCCTGTATACTATTCGTTGTTTCAAACAATAGCTAGTAGATAGGAAACAAGGCATTATAGTCAAATTAGTTATAACTATTTATCTTTTAAAATATTAGCATAGTTAGGTGAAATGACAACAAATAAACTTCGAGGGATTGCAACATATTTGCCAAATGAATGAAAAATCATAAACCATTGAATAAATTGTACATATTATTTTAAGTTTTAAAATAAAAAATTAGACTAAGGTTTAATGGTTATATCAAAAAGTCTAACAGCTATTGAAAATAAGTGATGTGAAACTTGTGGCTTCCTTCTCTATATAATTCATGGTGAAATTGTTGTGGTGCCCCTGTGACTACCCAAATCCAACAAAAATGAATAAACACTATTGTTGAATTTAAGTGGTTCCCATTGGAAGGAATTTTGAGCGCTTCAATAGTTTGTCAGCTTTCCTGCAGGTTTGATGGTCTTCTGGCACCATTTTCAAGATTTTAATGTATAAGACATGTAGGTACTTATCTCATTTCCTATTTGCAACTTTTATGCAAATTTATACGCCAATTTTTTTCCAAGCGTAAAAGGAATTCAAAAGATTTAGAATTTATTCCTAGTTGGATGAGCTACTTTACATCCAAGAGTAAACTCCTCAATCAAGGAGGAAATCTAAAGTTTTTTTTAGAGATATTATCTTATTCTATAACGGCGAAGCTTGATTCTTTTAATGTTTATTGATTTATCTTCTTCCACGTTATTACATTTCCTCTAAATCTTACAATTAGTTTGCGTGAGTGACTGAATTTGTTCTAGTTTGAAAATAATTTGGGTTTCTAACGAGTGTATAGACTTAAATAAGATGTATTATTTTAATGACTTTTAACTTCCATGCAATTTTTCTCGAATAAAAATATTGTGTTTTCATACACTGGATTTCTTCATATTATTGATTTTCGTGAGAGCAATAAAAAGTTCTTATAATTAAGAGTTTGTGACCTACAAAATCTTATGTATGTGTAACATTATTTTGCACATGTCATACCAGGTTATCATTAAAAATACTATACCTTAAGGTATCCTTTATTAGATTTAGTATCAAAACTTAAAGTTGCATCATAACTTATTGCAGATTTAGGATGTAATATCACAATCAAGTAACAAAATAGATGTATTTTAAATAAAATAATTTAATTATGGTTCTGGACAATCCCAGCATGACCATCATGAATTTAAAAATTGTATTTCTACATTTGGTGGGATGTATCAAGATATTTTTTTCAAATTGTATAGAAAATATAAAAGACTTCTTTGAAATATATAATATATGATTCCCAAAAAGTTTACTTCCATAAACCAAAATTATTGATATTTTTAATATTTATGAAAGAATGTTGCTTGCACAACAAAAAATGTATAAGTTATTATAAAAAATAAACTTTAAGAATGGCATTTGTCATTTAATAATTATAAGGACTAAATAATACCAAATTTAAATACTATACACAAAGTTGCTATAGTACATTTGAATATTAGAGTTCAAGGTCTTGAAGCCTCATATTGTTTGCCTACAAGATTATTTTTTCACCACAAAATGCTTTGTTAAAAGTAATAATCAACAAACTAAGCTTCAATTCTACATAAACATTAGATGTCGCGTTGTACGTAGATATTGAGTTAGAAAATATTACTATCACACTCATTATAAAATATTACTATCGCCCTCTTGTTAAAATTATTATACCACAAATTAATATTTCTAAATTAACACCGTAATTAAAACATGTCAAACACATCAACATAGCTATCTTGATGATCAAATATGATCTTCTTGATGATATTGTAGATTATAAATATTCTTTAAATAAAAAATTGAATACAAGAGAAGCATCATAAATACAATATTCATAAAATTTAAAATTTCACTTGAATCTACAATAGAACTTGATATGAGCTTAAACTGAAAAATAAGCAAAAGTTGATATCTAAATTTGAAATTAAATTCAACCTAGGAACAATTATTAAACTAAACTTCAATTAGAAATTAAATTATATATTGGAACTTGAACTTCAATTATATCATTTGTGAATGTGAATTGAACAAATAGTGTATGATGTTGTTAATAAATAAATAAAATCATCTAATAACATAATTGTTGATGAAGTATTTATTAAAACTAGCTTTATATCAATGAATAAAACTAGAACGGATTTTATTTTTATTCTTGATTTCTTGTTTTATAAATTCATTAAAAAATCAAGCGGAAAGTTGAATTGCATCAATAATTTAAAGATTTATTAATGTAGATTTCCTTAAAAATTTTAAATTTAAAAATCTATTTATCTTGGTGATTCAAAAATTATATAATTCATTGCATCTAAGTTCTTAACCATTAATTAATTTTCTTTACAAAGGTTACTCGTTCATATGGCATACACTTCAAATTTTTGATGTTTTTTTTTCATTATCCAAAACAAATTTTATGAAACTCAATTGATATCAATTTTAAGTTATTTTCATCATTTTCTCCTCTAAAAATTAGTTTACGCATGTTTATTAAAAGCATGTAGGAAGTTTAGTGCAAGATTTTATAGTATTATTCATTAATTATATGCATGATGAAAGTATTTGTAAGGAACTTTTTAATTATCACAAACTATAAGTACACTTCATAAATTAATTAAAGATATGCCAAATTCAAATCAGGTGATGAGGTAATGGTTCATCTGAGCTATAAAATATTTCCTATAAAAATTATTAAGATATTAATTGCTAAAAAACAAAATCATATAATATCACACAATAAATTGGGAGAAATGTCTATAAGTTAAGATGCCATAAAACCTAATAGTAATCAAAGTATTTAATGAAACTAATTTAGTGTTATATCAAAAGAGAAAAGAGACAATCTAATGCCTAGATTTCACCGACTTTCCGCACTTGAAAATTCAAATCCAACAATCATTACACAATTCTCAAACTTTCATATATGTCTTATTCATGAAGTTATTATATGAGCTAAATGTGTTTCAACTATTGATGAAGGATATAAAAGATGTCTTACATGATAAATTAATAGACTTATAGGAATTATGTTGTAATCCATCAATTGAATTAATTTTAACTAATTAATTCTTCAAAGTCAAAATTTTCAAAGTTTGTAAAAACTATGTGCAAAGTCAAACTTTTCAAAGTTAACTTTTTTGGTGAATAAGGAGTCCAATGAGTTTTTAATATAAATATAAATACTTAGCTTGATATAAAATTCAATCTATTTTGATTTTGAATAATTTTTTACATGAATGTTCTATTCCTTGCATTGCTAGTAGTCAATTCCTTGATCAAGAAGACATGGAGATTTTTGAGAGAGAAAATCCTCTTATGCAAATATGAAACTTGATTTGTTTAAATATTTGATAACATATTTTCTTTTGGTTTATTTCTTCTCCTCCAAATGTTGTTTTAGTTTCATGATTGAATTTAAGCTAGATATAATTTGGGTTTCAAAGGAGGGCATGGTTTTCATGATTTTTGAAGTTTACACAATGTTTCTAGTAGAAAGCTATTAAGTTGTCATCTACATTGGGTTCCTTCATATTTTAAATTTTTGTTAATAGTTCATATGGTCAAGAGTATGCACCGATAAAATTTATTGTAAATATCACATGATTTTGTGCATCTCCACTTGATTTACTGTAGAAACCTTAGACCTTAAGACATACTACATCAATAAAGTGGCAAAAAATCTTCAAAATTTTATATACATGCAAGTGAATACCATCTCTAATTGCGTGTCAACCAAACAATTTCCCTAAGACTACAAAACATAATAAATTCAAACTCACGTCCTTACCTTAAGAGAAAGTATAACAAACTCACTGAGTTGAAATCTTCAAAGTTATCCACCCTCAAATGTTGCATCAATCAGTTATTTGTGCAATGTTATCATGGAACTTAATAAATCAATCAACTAAGTCAACCTAAATAAACAATCTTTAGAGGACTTGTTAGATAATGACAAATCATGCAGTGCTAACTCTCACATACTAGTGCCAATCTGAGAAAGAATGGATCAAGTCCCCAATTGAAGTTTTGTCATAAACCCCTAGTACTATGGTTGTCTCCCTTGATGCAATGGCATCAGCTTATAAGAAACCACTAATTTGAGGTTTATGACTCAAAAGTATTCATCTTGCAAAGGATTACTAAAATTATGATCGATCTCAATCGGATGGACTACTATCATCATCCACACAACCAAATAGATAAAATGAATGCATGGAATCCCTTACCTTCTAGATGATGGATAGATAATTGCAAACATGACCCAATCAGAGGAATATTAAACAAGAGGAATTTTATTATATGTATTGTCACTGAATACAATACTATTAAAAATCATAGCCAAGAATAAGCAAGTTGTTATCACTATACCAAACACAAAATAGGCAAGTGAAGAAGGTCATAAAAATTCTCGATGATGGTCAAATTGTAAAAACAAATTACAATAAGAGGAAACACCATGAGAACAAAACCCTGGCATCCTAATATGGGGCCTCACAAATAAACAACTTATCTAATGATGACACATCAAAAAATAAATAAAAATTATAGGATCCTTATAAATTATTAGGATTTATGATGGTTAATAAATATGCTTAGCAAAATTTTTACTGCTAACTTATCAAGCAATTAAATATATAGAACAAGTGAATATTAAAATTATCTTGGGTCACAAGAAAAAAAATGGAGGCTCTTAGTGGACAAAAGTATCACTTAAATCTTTACCATGACATCACTATTGTTGCGTCTTTGAGAATTTTATTAGGTAGATCACGAGATCTTGTCGTGGCAAAATTATCAACACAGGATATGACAGGGTTTATCGTGGAAAACCGTTAAGGGAAAAACCACGGGCCATGTAGAACTTTCACTATGTGTTGAAAGATCTTCCTTGTTTCGTTAGTTAGAAGGTGTTTACAGGCGGAAACAATATTAGAGTGTAGAAAAAATCTGATATCGGTCATCCGACCCGAGGAGAAGTTTCTAAAAGCGGCGAGGCGATCTTGGGGAGCAACAATCTTGGGAGAAAGAGGTGGCCCGGTCTTTTCTAGTCCCAGGGTGATCTCTAGGCGAGCCTCGATCTTGAACCTTGGTGGTGGTAGCGGTGGTGATAGATCGGCGTTAGGTGCCAGGTGGTTCTCGAGCTCTGGTCTTCATCGATTTGGTCCCCTCAGGTGAGAATGAAGCTGTTATAGATTTTGGGAGTGGCCTTGTAAATCGTGGAAAACTCCAACCACTCCCATGGACGGGCGATCCCCGATCGGTGTATTTTGATGCATGCCTTAATGATGGGTGATCTTGGATTCGTTGGATTCGTCTTGGCGGCCTTCGATCGTATAAATATGTCGATTTTGGACCATTTGGAGATCGGATCCTTTTCATCTCGATAGTTTGATCGAGTCGATTAATCGGATCGGATCTATGATATTCTTATGTTAGTCTCGCCAGAGCGGTCATTTTATTGTAAGTTCTGAAATCGGTGATTAGATCATTTACGAAAATCTTGAGATTCGTCTTGATCGATTAATTTTACGAGGATGTATCGTTCTATTTTGGATGATATTATCGTCAAAATATTTAGATCTTCATAGGGCACAATTATATGAAGGCGATGCGAGACAAATGCATGGGTATATCGGTGCGATATTGAGATTCTGGATCGATCCGGTGAGCGAGGTTATTGGCGCATGGCGCCGGCAAGCGTCTGGCGCGCCAGCTCAGCGTCGTATACGCCAGCTATGCATGGCCTTCTGGCCCGGCGGAGTTCGCAGCCGTGGCAAGGCAGTCAGTCAGCGATGAGGCCGCGGGGAAACCGGGTCGAGGAAGCTTGCATGGTGCAATGGAGTCAGCGGTCCATGGCGGTTCTGTAGTCAAACGAAGCGCATGGCAGGTTGTATGATGGAGCCACGGGCGAACCCGCGTCGAATAGCCGGTTAAGCATCGCGATGGGGTTACGTCGAGTGACACAGCGCCATCCGACCATGAGGACAACCTGAGATAAAGGTGGGCCAGGGGAAGAAAGTGAGTGAGTCGTAGGCGTCTTGTGCTGAGCTTGTAGCATTTACATGAACCAGTAGCCATGATGAGTACCCGAGTTCTTCGGCTTTAGCGGGTTTGACAGTTTTGGGGGCTTTTACCTTTTACCCATGGCTATAAAACCCCAGGTAAGGGAAAGGTACTTCTCATCTCTTCTTCTCTCTCTTCTTCTCCTCTTATAGCCCTCCCATGGGAGTTTGGGCCTTTTGGATCCCTCTCGAGGAGTCATAGCCTCCCAGGTGGGACTCTTCTTGGATCAACCTCCCTCCTCCTCATGAGTGAGTGCTAGCCCTCCCCAGTGGGAGTTTGGGACTCTTCTTGGATCAACCTCTCTCACCATCTACCAGGAGTCTAGCCCACGGTGGGAGTTTGAGCACTCTCCTTGGAATAATCTCGATCGTACGAGTTGCCGGTGTTTGTAGATGGGTGAGAATCTTTTGAAAGGGACACGTCCAGACCCAGTGAGGCGGCGGGAAGCTTAAAATGGGAGGGCGAAGATTCGAGTCGATCACGGGAGACACATTGATGTCTTGAAAAATATTATTTTGAATGATTTGGTTCTTAAGTGTCAGAAGAAGTCGATAAACGATGCGGGATATTTCACTTACGAGATGAGTTTGGGCGGATTGGTTTCATCCCGAGATGATATTTTTGATGCGGTTTGCATTTCCGGTTTTGGCGAGCTGGCGATCGTGATGGGACTTATAGTCGAGCGGTGCGACGCGACTGATTATCTGCGGATGTGCAGTTTACTGCGATGCATGTATCCTGCGAGTGATTGACCTCGGGAAGGATCCTCCAAGTTGGCAAGCAGTCTTTTGTGAAGAATGGTCTTCGAAATGGGAAAGCGAGAGATTTACCCATTTCCTCTGGTGTGATGAAGATATTCTATGAGAAATTCAGAATATTGAAGATCTTGATTTGAGATTCGATATATCCAGATTTGTGCGGGAGAATCTTTGTTGAGAGATGGGGCTTTATTCATCCGGCGGTCTTATCGATTCGTTGAAAGCGACAAAGAGGTTTCAAATCTCCGGCGTCCTCGCTTCTTCCGTGAGAAGGAGCCGTCTCATAGAAGAGGAAAAGAGCGAAGAGGTGATGGTGATATCGAGATACGAAAAGTGAGACCGAGTAGTCATCCGAGATCTTCATTCACGAGGGCGTGTTGAATCATTCTGCGTAAGTGCGGCATCAGAAGCGTAACAATCTTCTTGCGTTCATCATCTTTTATTTCCCATTTCATTCTTAACGTAATTTTTCTTATTTGATCTTGAAGAAGCAAAACTTGACAAAATGAACATTGTCTTTGAATATGGAATTGAGTTAAGTGAAGGTCAGTTTCTTTGTGAATATAAGCGGTAGAAAGTAAAAGATCAGTGTTGGAGAATCAACTTGATGAGTCGGAGGGCAGTTGGCTCAGCGACTCTCTTTCTTTTGTCGAAGTTGAGCGGACTCGGGGATAGATGGTGGAGAAACGAGAGGTTGGTTCTTGGAAGGATCGAAGATCTTTTGAAGGTTTGTGGAGCAAAGTTCTGCCTTCCTTTTGAGAAAGAGGCGCTATCTCGGGTAGAAGAGCGGATCATGAGCGTGGAGGACAAAAGGCCTTGAGTATCATCGAGATCATTTCAAGGCGGGACCACGGTGAAAACTTTGGCGCGTGTGTTGATGAAGGTTTCATCAAGGTTTCTTGAAGGGACAATTGGCGTATCATGGAGGCTGTGTTGAGGTCACTCTCCTCTTCGACCCTTAGCGGCGATGACTGAATGTTCTTCATCTCTGATGAGGCATCAGTCTATGTGTAGTTCCTTTATTCGATTGTTGTGTTGTATATTATTTTACGGTTTGATTAGCGTATGTTACCAAGAAATATTAATAATCCAAAATTATTTGTGAATAGGAGTTGTGTTGTGTACTTTCGATGATAAAGATTCTAGAGATCATGGAATCCACTGGGATAATTTGATCTAAGATCATTTCTGAGGCGTTACTTGCGGAAAGCGGAATATATTTATAGAGATTCTCTACCGAGAACACTCGATCTCTGCATCTGGTTGTGTATCGGGCGTTTACGATGATGATGTTAGCGCTTTGTTATGGAGAAAGTTGTAAAGCGTTCATAGAGTTGTATGACTTATCGAGTTGTTTATCGAGGCGTACTCGGCGATGTTAACCCGTGTAGAGGCGTCGGTCAATTCAGGGATCGATACCGCAGAATCTGAATAGATAGTTTACGTATCTGCTTGAGTGGTGTTTTTTAAAATACAAGCATAAGTAAGAAAAAGTCGCAGATATGTATGAGAACTTTTCGTAGATGTGAATGTGCTGCTGTGCGTGCGTTATCGGTGATGATTTTTTTCTTTGGAATGCGAAGCGACAAATATTTTTCGGACAAATTGCTTGGCATTTGTTTGGTGATTTTGGCGGTTGACTTCCCCCATTAATCAGCGGCCAAGATTATGAATTTTCGTTGCCGGTGGCAATGGGAAAGTCCCATTATATCCCCATTGAGCAAAGAGCTCTAGTGGTGAGATGGTATATGAGATTGGAGATATAGCGACACTTGTTACACTTCTTTACAAACTCAATCGTCGCTTTTCATTGTAGGCGGTAAAACCTTATCATGATGATTTTGAGGCGGGCTTTTCCTCCCGAAATGTTACAAATTCTGAATGATCTCGCGTTGCATAGTTAGCCTCGAAGGTGGTAGACACTTTAAGTAGGGCCCTAAGAAGGACCGCTTGTAGAGTTCGTCACCGATTATGGTGAAGTTGATTATCTCACGTCGGAGGCAGATAGCATCGGTGGGAATACGTGTGGCAAACTTTGAAGAAAAGGACATGATCGGGTCAATCCATGAAGATTCTTTTGGGTCCTCGGAGAGTATCACCGAGGGCGCTTGAATCGGGAAAGTGGATGTCTCTATGTATTTTCTCTTGAAAAGATCTGTCGTTGTTGTGCTAACTTGGAGAGGCATGCTTTCCGTTACGCTCCGCGAATATGAGTCTCGATGGGTCGATTACGGCAAGTGACTTTGCCAAAAGGCGTCTTGGCTGGGATGGCGAATCGTCTCCTTCAACTGTGAGGCACTGTGAGTGTCAAGATGGCTAAGTTACGGACCTCTGATCAATGGCGAGCCTTAGTCACCTTTCTGAGGGCCTCATTTTGCTGACATTATTGGTGGCAGGAACTTTTAGTGGTACTCTAAAGTTATTTTACTTGGGAGATAAGCAAAATTCACTCCACGGAAGTGCGAAACATGACATATAATGTCCATTGATTTGTCATGGAGTGATGAATGATGTTCGGTGGTGATGGGATGTACATTCTAGAAGTCGTGAGCACTTGTGACTTTATATCGGGGCGTGGAAGAAAATGGATGTCAAACTCTCCAAGCTTCGGCCAGACCACTTTCAACCTTCGGATACATCGAGCTTTTGCGAATAGTTCTTAATGGAAGATGAGTGTAGGCGTTGATGGTGTGGGCACGAAAGTCTGCAATTTTAGTGCGAGAATGCACTAGTTATTGTCTTGTCTTAGTGGATGGCGTCCTTGATTATCGAGAAAGGATTTTCTTTGACAGTAAATGGGGTGGTTGCAATGAATTCTCCTCGTATCGACACGGCTTAATGAAAAGAGCGACAGTACGACTTCTCTCTTGGATGAGCTTTGATAATAGGGGAAGCTAAATAGACTGAAGTTGCTCAGCGGTCGACATTCATGTCCGGAATCCATTTCCTCGTGCACCCAAGATTTTGAAGAATGGTAGATACTTATCTCTGGCGGGAAGAGAATCGTGATAAAGTGCAATCCTTCAAGCGCGTTGGACTTGATCGTTCTTGGAGGTGACATGTCGCGAGTGCTTTTATCTTCGGGGTTGGCCTTCATCCGTGTGACCATGAAGGAATTTCGGAGGAAACTCAAAATGCACTTACTTGGGTTGAGCCGCATCTTGTAGTGTCGAAGAATGTCAAAGCAACATTGCGGTCAGAAATATCTTTGATATTTCCAAGCTCTTCACCACATATCGACATACACCTCCATATTGTGCCTATAAGATCCTTGAAGATCTTATTCATAAAGCGTTGATATGTTGCTCCGGCATTTTTTAGTCGAATGGCATGACGATAGCGGTATAGTCCACCATTTGTTTGGAAGGATGTTGCTTCCTCATCATCTGTTTGTTCATCGATTTGATTGTAGCGAATAGGCATCCATGAAGCTGATGTCGATGTCGATACTAGTTGGTCGATGAGGAAGGGAAGCTATCTTTTGGGCATCGATTAAGGTCGGGTGTAGTCGATGCACATTCTCCGAGCGTTGGCCTTCTTGACTAACACTACGTTAGCCAACCAGGTGGGGTAGTAGACTTCTCGAATGAACTTGACTTCCAGAAGTTTGGTGATTTCTTGTTCTATGATCTGCAATCGTTCAGAAGCGAAGGTTCTTTTCTTCTGTATCACCGGCTTGTAGGTTGAGTCAACTTTGAGGGAGTGCGTAATGACTTGGGTCAATGCCGAATATGGCTGGTCGCGCAAAGATATCTTGATTTTTACCGAGAAAATCTCATTATTACGATTTTTGATGATGCGAACGATCCCACCTTCACCTTTAGCGATGGATCAACTTACGAGATAGAAGACAAATTACATCTTGGAGAAGCCCTTTGAGGCATCCTCATCTCGTCGAAGTTCTCGATGTTGAGATTCTTGGCGTAAATGGTGGGCTTGCTTGATATATATGCTTGTGCTATCTGTTGATTCCACCATGCCGGTGGTGTCGGGAATTTCATCTTGAGGTGAGAACGGATGTGCGCCGAATATAGGCTGGAGAGGTCTCCCAAATATTGCATTATGCAGCGGACTCGGACTTGACACAATGTATCAGTGGGAAATTCTCAAGTTACGGGAAGGCGATTGTCCCTTCCCTTCTGGTCGATTATCAAATCCATGATTGGGCCGGCGCGGGTTGAACTTCTCTCTTTCCATACCCATGAGGAAAGTGGGTAAAAAGAACATCAATAGAACTCCCATTGTCGATCAATATCCTTTTAATATTGAAGCATGGATGGACCCACCTTTGATGAGGGGATCTTGATGTGGGATCTGAAGCCCCTCTAGATCTAAATCATCAAAAGGTGATAGAATGAATTGACAGAGACTTCTTGACTCACGGCTCTTGGAAGGCGGCAATGAATATTTGTTGAATAAGCAGCCCTCTGCATTGTTTATCTCTCAGCGGTTCTCATTTGGTTGCCCCATTTCTTTGAAGGCCGGGTTGGTTTTGTATAAGAATACTGACGTATTAGTCTTTCAATCTCCTTTGATTGGTGGCACTCTTGATGGTGTGCCCTGTTTGCGGTGAAAGTGGCGAATTTCTCTTGATTTCAATTCCGGGCTTTAAAGGTGTGACCAGCCATCATCTTCTTCGAATAGGATGTTTCCATGGCGTGTTGAGGTATATTTCTCTCGATTGAGTCATCGAGTTTATTTGAGGAGGTTTTGGGGGAGGTTCTTTGCCTCTCTTCTTTTTTACGAATGTTTGAACATCCTTTGGGAACCTTCTTCCGTCTTGGTGGTTCAAGCTGCCGATGAGCAGCGATAGCCGTCGTGAGATTTGTGCCTCTATTGTGGACAGTCGACATAGGAATGGATTGTCTCCGCGTTAATGATGAATAAGTATCTGGCGGAGTCCTCAGAAGCACACCTCAAAGTTACGGATCTACTCACGGCACGGCGGGCTTGAGGAGAATCTGCGGAAGTATTCTTTGAGGACTCTCCATCGTTACGGCGGATTCAGGATGTGATGAATCCACGATGATTCTCTTGAGGGAGCTGACAAAATCTGGCGAGCTCTCTTGATGACGGACCCTTAGCGGCGTGAATAGAACCAATGCTGAGCGTCCTTTGAGAGTGGGAATACGACCTGAAGGAGTCATTTGCAGAATGTGCATGATCGTTCAAAGTGATCGATATGCTCGTCTGGATGGTTGTGCCATGGGTCCATCTTTGGGAAGCTTGAATCTCGTCGAATGGGGTATTGTGAGATGATCTCGTGAGGGGCAGGCTTTGGAAGAAGCGGCGGAGAATGGATCATTAGATTGTTTGGGAACTCTTCACCGGTCGTAAGTAGTTCATGCGTATAAGATGGCGTGGAGTTTCCTAATCTGGTGAGCCATTCGTGTGGGGTGAGTAAAGCGGCGATTATCAGGAAGTTTAGCATCGGATGTGGTGCAGGGTTCTACTTGTTGATCCGGCATTCGGGTAATCATTCTCGGGAAGAAAATGGATTATCTTTGAGGGCGTGGCAAGCTCTTCCAGGCGTGTTGGAGCGTTTCTTAGGTCCTCTGAGTCGAAGAATTCGTTAGAATCCTCCATCCTTTGAATCACGATCTTCCAAAGGGGCTGATGGACCTTGAGACAGTCGTTATGTAGAAAGTGTTGGAGACTTGGCGTGATCACGATAATGAGGAGTGTTGGGTTGACCAGTTGATAATATTGGAGATATAGTAATGGGGGCTATTTTCCATGAGCGGTAGCGTCATTTGAGAATTTTATTTAGATCGAATCTTGTAGCCCAAAATTATCCTGGCGGGGGGATATGAACGAGTTTATCATTGAAAAACCCGTTAAGGGGAAAAATACAGGCGCTGCCGGTTGTAAACTTTTTTATGTTGAATCTAGTCGCTTCTCGTTCGGAGAAGAAGGTGTTCTGAGGCGGAAATGTATTAGGTGTAGAAATCTGATGTCGATTCCGGACGAGGAGAAGTTTCACAAAAGCGGCGAGGCGATCTTGAGGGCAAACATATCGGGAGAAAGGGCGTGGCGGTCTTTAGTCCCAGGAGTGATCTCTAGGCGACTCTCGATCTTGGTAAGTGGTGGTGGCGGTGAGTGATAGATGTCGGCGTTAAGGTTAATTGGTTCTGCAGTGCTTCATCGAATTTGGTCCCCTCAGGTGAGAATGGCTGTTATAGATTTTGAGTGGGCCTTGTAATCGTGGAAAACTCAACCCCTCCCGTGGACGGGTGATCCCGATCGAGCGGTGTATTTTGATGGTCAGGGCTAATGATAGTCTCGAATTGGGTGATCTTGTTGGATTCGATGCTTGTGCGCCGTCAGCTATAAATATATTTGGTGCTTTGGAGGATCGGGATCCTTTTCCGATAGTTTGATCACGAGTCGATTATTTCGGATCGGTATCTTTTATATTGCTATATTTCGTCTCATCGAGGGCGGTCGGAAATGTAAGTTCTTTGAAAATCGTGATTAGATCGAGCGTTACGAAAATCTTGAGATTACGAGATTCAGTTAATTTTAGAGGATGTCATATCATTGACTAATTTTTAAAGAGAAATGCATCTTTTTATGTATAAATTTTGATGTGATTATGATATTGAACTATTATACATGTAAATATAAAATTTTAGATCTTATAAAGATATATATATATATATATATATATATTATAATATAAAAGTCTTGCCTTGGTAGACGACTGTATAGTCTTGCCCCTAGCAGCAAACCCCACCAAAAACCGACGAAAGAGGCCAATGGACCCAACGGGAACCAGGGCCACGAGTATCGGCAGCGTCGCCGCAACCCAAGCGACGCGCAGCAGAGGCACCATCCCAAACTCCATCAGAGCATGAACAGCGGACATGGAATTGCTAAGGAATAGCATAGGAACGGGGAGAGAGAGATTGAGTAAATCACAATAAAAATAAAATAATCTCTGTGAAGTTTCATGACAGGCAGCGTGAGCTCGAAGAAATACCAGTAGTAAGCAAAAAGCTCCATCGGCCCATTGGATCCGCGTGTCAGGTCCTCGGGCCCCCGCAATTGCTGCACGTGTTAGTGATTAGGCGGAATTGGGATGCGACGCCGGAGGCGAAAACCGCAAAGAATGATGGAGAAACGGACGAAGCGGAGCAGATGATATTGGAAGCGGATTGGAAAAGCAGAAAGTAATAGTGACGGCTCAGCATTGGACTCTAAAAACACGAAGGGGGTGTTTGTTAATAGATTTGATTTATTTAAAGTAAGACTTAATAAAATTAGTACATCTGAATTTAATAAATTTTAAATTATTAAATTCTGAAAAATATTTAATAACTTATTAGTTAAATACTACTAAATCTTGAAAGATATTTGATAAATTATTTGAAGATTTAAGTCTCTTAAAATTTAAAAAAAAATTAATCAATAAGTCATTAATATTACACAATTAAAATTAATTTAAATATATATTAATTAATCAATTAATAATATCAATATTAATTTAAAATACTATGTATTAATATTAACTATTAATTAATTAAAATTTATAACTATTAAATTCTATTAATAGATTAATATATTAGAAATAAAACTATATTAAAGCATGTGAAAAGATAAAATCTTATAAATTCTTTCAAAATTTTAATTAATTAACTATCAAATTTATAATATTTATAATTATATTTACTAAATTATAATTTAATTTTAATAACTTATAAGTTAATCTTAAATAATATTTTATTAAATCAATTCAAATAAAATTAAATTAAATTAAAAATTATCAACTTTTATATTAACTATAAATACTTAAATCTAATTAATAATCATAATTAATATTTATAATTAACTTATAATTATATATTAATAAATATTTAATAATATTAAATTAAAATTAATTTTATCATAATATTTTAATTAAGAAAATATAATAATTAAATGAATTATTTAAAATTAAGATTTTTTAAGAGATTAAAGAAAAAAAATATTTACATAGCACACAATTCTTTTATATTTATATATCTAATACTTAAATATAAATATTTACATATATAATATCTAAATTTCTATTATTATAATTTGTTTAAAGTAAAATTTAATTTTTAAAGTATAGAAAATATATTATATTTATAAATATTAAATTTTAAATATTATATATATAAATACATAAAATTTATGTGCTATATACATAAATTTTTTTAAAAAACTTAAATTTCTTTTTCATCTCTCTCTCGCTCAGCTCTCTGTCTCTCTCTCACTCGTGTTTCTCTCTCTCTCTCTCGCGTCTCTCTCTCTCTCTTTCGCCCAGTTTCTCTAAATCACGTAAATCCTATCTTCCAGTAGGATTTACTAAATTCGAGATTTAAGAGGATTTATCTAATTTGCAGGATTTAGCAGGATTTACTGAATTCCGGATTTAGTAAATCTATTTTTTATGTTTAACAGGATTTACTGAATTTAGCGGCCTAAATCCTAAAAAAACCCGAAGAGGGGTTACCTGCAGCCGAAATTGGCTTGTGGCCGCGTAAAATCTGCGATAATGGAGGAATATGAGAAAATAGAGGATACGGCGAGGATAGATTAAAGGCGGCGGATTCGTCGCCGAAAAGAACTTGCGATTCAAGAGCGCCAATGGTGAAGGAGGTTCAGAGGATCAGTGGCAATGATGGAGATGATCGTGATGAGGAAGTAGAGGGGAACGGGCAGCGGCCGAATATGAAGAGCGAGAGGAGATGTCGGGTAAAGAATAATTTTTTAAAATAAGTATTAAATAAAAATAATTATAATTTTAAGTATATATAAAAAAAAAATTTCAGGTTAGGTGCAGGCGTCCTATTAATAACGGCTTCATTTCATCATCGAGGTGGAATCGTCGATCGATTATCGAGCGAAAGCAGTGATAATCGATTAAATGTTTTGTGCAAGCCTCGACCTAAATATTTAGGCTGTGCTTGTGGTAGATCCCGCGCGCAAGTGTTTACTTCTCGATCAGCGAGTTCTTATGCATGCGGTCACCAGCTCCTCCTTTAGATTAGGCTCCAAGTCGCTCCACTGCGCACTAAAGGTTCACGTAGGACTCTCGGGTTCAGCTCGCACGTCCCGCAAAGTATATTTTAAGTTTTCCTAGTATTCTGTTTTTTTGGGTGGTGTAAAAAGAGAAAGTTAATCTTTGATTTGGTGATTGTGTATGTGGGAGGAATGTTCATTCAATGTATCTAGAGAATGAGAAAGGTGGGAGTTCTTCTTTCTCTTTGAGGGTTTTTGCGGTGTGAAACGTACAAGTTCTTCTTTATTTTTATTTGAAAAAAATAACAATATCATGTGATGAAGCATCAATTTTTAATATGTATAACTATCTATGCAAGGCTTGAATTAGCTTGATTGTATATGTGAGATTAAGATTTAAGTTGTGGTCCTAATGAAAACTATTATAGATTAAGAGAGGTACTTCGCAATGTACTACATTTGAATCATTGATGCAATAAGTTTGATAAGTGATGAGTTTGAAAATTGTTTTAGGATGCGTTAGAAATTGAGTAGATAATTTTTGAGATTAGTGAAATATCAATTTTGCATTTTGTTCATTCAACACTATAGGTTGGTTGCTGAGCATATATTAGGATGAGTCGGGAGCTCGTTTCCTTGATCCTCTTCTATGACAAGCGATGGTTGATGATCGTTATTTTAAGTTATGTCGATGGCAAAATCATCAAATCTTCTCGCGTCCCAACTTAGAAGATTTAAAGCAGAAAGTGTTTAGATCTACGTTATAATGTAGATAACTTCATAGTAGAACTAATGTGTCGTTTCCCTGTCAACATGAGATACATAACATATATGATTTCTGACGATGAAGTTTGCAGTACTGTACTGGATGAAGCTTCCCTTCAGACATTAGTTCTTTATGTGGAAGTCAAGCCACAATATACCGTTCGGTTGCGATCGATCTCATAAATATTTCATCTGATTACGCGCATAATTTCACTTTGTCAACAACTACTGTATCACAACACTACTGCGACGACTCAAAACAAAGGTTTGCAATTACCTCAACATCAGTGTTAGTGTCTTCATTTTATGGTTCATCATATCTTTTATTTATTTTAAAAATTTTGACTTTGTTAACATAACTTCGGATATTTGTTGAAACGATTGCATGAGCAACTTAATACAATACATAATGCGGCAGCCAATGTATGATGAATAGTAATACATCTAATGATAGCGATGCTGAAAAGGATTCTTCCCTTGGTAATACCAATTTATGTGACACCGATGTTGGTCACAAGCTTATTCGAAATATTTCAATCCTGAATTATTCAAATGATGATGCTATGATCTGCAATAATGACTATGTCCGCACATGTCAAACCATAAAAAATTGGGATGCAGACATTGTGTTTGATAGTTCATCTGATAGTTCAAGTTTTTCATATGACATTGAAGTTCTAGTTGAGCTATATGAAGGTATGTGTATCTCAAATAAGAAGGTTATGAAATCAAGGGGTTGTGTACTCATAAAGTGGACATAAAATGCCTTTTTCTAATTAAAATAAGATTTATATGCTTGACAAATAATTCTTATAAATGTATATATTTAACACCTAAATTTTAATATTTATAAAATAATACTTCTTTTATACATAATTTTTTTTTAAAAAGAAAAAAAGAAAATTTACATGCATATCACACGATTCTTATATATTTACTTGACATCTTAAATTATATATTTATGTCTCTAATACTTTACTATGATTAAAAGGGTGTATTTTAATTTTTAAAAGTGAGTGATGATGATATTTTTGATGTGATATTTAATATTAGAATATTATATATGTAAAAATTAAAATTTATGTGTTAAATATATAAATACAAAAGAATTGTATGGAATGTATGTAAATCCCCCTTAAAAAATTAATGATTATGCCATTTTAGATGTAATATTAAAAATTTATGTTCTATTTTTATTAATATGTAAGTTTAGATGTTAAATATGTAAATATATAAGAATTATGTGATATATATGTAAATGCTCATTAAAAAGAAATATGTCAACTTTTTATAATTTCTTTTTTTTTCATATATTATAATATTTTATATTTTATTGTAATTTTTAAAATATTTAACAAAGAGTACTTTTTTATAGTTAAATATGTTATAGTGTGATAAATATAATTAAATTGTAGTTATTTTTTTTAGGAAAAATTTATAATATTTATAACAATTAATTTCAAATCTACTTTTTTTAATAACTATTGTGCATCGATTTTTAAAGATAATTTACTCAAATCATAAATTAAAATAGATTTATTTTTTATTTTTTTTAATTGAGAGTCGATTCAGACCAATTTTTTCATAGTTTCTCAAAAAAAAATTGATATGCTGTCTGAGACCATGATTTATTTATTAAAATATGTGCATTTTGATCTTATTAGTAATTTTAATTTCAACTATGTATTCAAATTTATATTCTTTGGTAATTAGCAAAAACAACTTTTATAGAAGGGAGGAGGTTTAAATGCAATCATTATAATATATATAACTATATCTAGTATATGTAATATATATATAGATAGATATATATAATGCTAAAATTTTATGAACAAAAAAGAGATGATATTCATAACAACAACAACACAATAAGCCTTTATCCACTAAGTGGGGTCCACGCATAAATCCTTCCTCATTTGTATAATTCAAATTCTCATTTAATTCAAGTATACTAAGGTCAATTTTTATACATCTTAATCAAGCCTTTTAAGGTCTGCCTCCCTTCTTAACATAAAGCAAATCGATGGATATACTCTCATAAGTCATTGACGACGACGCTTTATGTGGCCAAACTATCTAAGCGACTCTCTCTAGATCTACCTAATAGGCATTTAGTATTTGGCCAATGATGAATATATTGCTTAATGAGCCTCCAATGAGGTTAATTTGATCGGACGTAAGTCAAACCGGAATATTGCGATCCAATTTACATGTATGTCTCGGGCATAAAGTCGATACATCAAATTTAATCGATCAACGAATCTCAAGGCATTTTGAAATGCTTATCTAATCACCGATTTGCAAGCCTACGGTCATGTCACCGATGAGACGGCATAGCATCAGCATAGTCGATCGAGCTCGATCAAGCTATCGAGCATGAAAATGGATCCTGATTAATGGTCACCAAAGCGACATATTTATATTATCGTCAAGACAAATCCAACGAATCAAGATCACTCAATTCAGACATCATTAAGGCACCGGATCATCAAAATACACCATCATGATCATGCGGGCGTCCAGGAGTGGTTGGAGTTTTCCATGAATTTACAAGGCACGCCACTCCCAAAATCTATAAATGAGCCTCATTCTCACCTTAGAGGACCGGAATCATTGGAGAGAAGACAGAGCTCACGAGAACCACCTGGGCCAGCAGAGCTGCTGCACGAGTGTCGAAGATGCTTCGCCTTTAGGAGATCGCTGTGAGGACTAGAAAAGACCAGTTGCCGCTCTTTTCTCCTGAAGATCAAGAGATTGCTCCCAGAAGATCAGTTCGCTTTTGGGAAACTTCTCCTTGGGTTGGAGTTGCCGATATTGTATTTTTTACACTCGGAATATTGTTTCCATAAACACCTTCTTCTAACTAACGAAGCAAGGACGTATCTTTGAACACATAGTGAAAGTTCTGGTGGGCAAGGCCGTGGTTTTCCATGGGTTTTCCGTATAACCCCGTGTTCATATCCCACACTTGTGTGTTGGATAATTTTTGGTACGAAGATCTCTAATAATAAAATTCTCTACAGCAGTTTGGCGTCTGTGGGAACAATAGTTCCCCATTGCTATATCTCCACTATGGTTGGTAAGCGGGGTTTCCAACGCTCCTCATTCGGGATCAAGGGCCTTGTCTCAACACTTCTCTACATAGCCGGACTTACGTCCCGGTGAAGGTGTCGGGCCCCTCTTTGGAAGATGGCGTTCAAAGGATGGAGGATTCCCAGCGAAATTCTTGACTCTCGAGAGGGGCCAGGCAAAGCGTTCCAACACGCTGGAAGAGCCACAGTTTGCTTGACCTCGGCATAATCGATTTTCTTCACGAGAATGATTGCGGGAATGCGGATCAACAAGTAGAGAACCCGCACCACATCCAGATCTTTGAACAGACCACCTCGGTTCTCACCCCACGAATGGCTCGGCCTATGAAACTCCACGTCACCTTATAGATGAACTACGACGGCAGAAGAAGTTCACGGCAAATCGAATGATCCATTCTCCGCCGCCTTCCAAAACTTCGTCCCACTTCGGCGAGATCATCAAATACCGATTCGGAGATTCAAGCTTCCCGGCATGGACCCGATGGCGTAGATCCGTACGAGCATATCGATCACTTTGAGCGATCATGCACATTCGTAAATGACTCATCTTATGTCGAATTCCAGTGACTCTCGAAAGGGACGGTTCGTGCCATTCTATTCACATTGGGGTCCGTCCGATCATTTGGAGAGCTGCTTGATTTTTTGTAGAGAAAGTTCTGGCGAACAAGAGAATCATCGGGGATTCATCACATCTCTCAGAATCCAGAGCGATGGAGAGTCCCAAAGAATACTTCGAGGTTCTCCTCACGAAGCCGTGATACCGAGTAGATCGGGAACTTTTGAGGCGTGCTTCTGGACTCCAGTCGGGATACTTATTCATCATTAATGCGAGGCATTCCTATGCTAACTGGTCCACAGAATAGAGGCACAAATCAGCCGGCTATCGATTTTCATCGACAGTTTGAACCACCAAGACAAGCGGAAGAAGGTTCCCAAAGATGATGTTCAAATATCTCGAGAAAAGAAGAGAGGCGACAACCTCCCCAAAACCTCCTCGGCGACCTCGGATGACTCGACGAGGAAATATACGACTCTCAACATCATGAACATCCTTGAGGAAGAGGATGGCGTCAAGTGGCGCGACCTTTAAAGCACAGGTGGAAATCAAGAGAAATTACGTCACTTTCCGCAGGGGCTGCAAAGTGCCTGGGAGGAGATTGAAAGACTAATCGTCGGTATCTAGGCCGTTTTATACAAAACCAACCACGTCCGAAATCTTTGAGGGCAACCCTCAGAGCCATGCGGTGGGAGAATAGAAACATTGCGGGAGGGCGGTGTTATCTAGCCAAATATTCATTGCTTCAAGAGCGAGCGAAGAAGTCTCGGGTTGACCATTCTATCACCTTTGATGATTTAGATCTAGAGGGCATCCCACATGATCCCCTTGTCATCCGGTGATCCGTGCTTCGATATTAAAGGATATTGATGGGAGTTGGTTGATGTTCTTTTTTTCTCCACTTTCCCACATGGGTATAGAAAGCTTCAACCCGCGGTCCTTGTATGGATTTGATAATGTCCATTGAGTGGAAGGGACAATCAGTCTTCCGTAACTCTTGGGAATTTCCCGACCACCACTTGATACAATTGTAGTCAGTCGAGTCGCGATACAATGCAATATTTGGGAGACCTCTCTATATTCGGTAGCGGTCACATCGTACCTCACCTCAGATGAAATTCCGACACCGGTGGCATCGGCGTGGTAAGTGGGAATCAACAGAACCTGGCGTGCTATATCAATATTTACATGGTAACCCTCAACATCGAGAACTTCGACCTACGAGATGAGGATGCCTCAAAGGCTTCTCCGGTTGAAGATGTAATTTGTTTTCCTATCTCGAAGTTGATCCATCGAAAGGTGAAGGTGGGATCGTTGTTTATCGGAATCAGAATTTACGCGTAAAAATCAAGATATCTTTGCACGGGCATCGATATTACGGGCATTGACCGAAGTCATTCGCACTCCCTCAAAGTTGACTCAACCTGGCCGGTGTCTGAAGAAAAGAACCTTCACGAGCGATTGCGGTCATAGAACAAGAAATCAAACTTCCAAAGTCAAGTCATTGAAGAAGTCTACTACCCGGTTGGCTAGCGTGTTAGTCGAAGGCCAAGCGGTTCTGGAGAATGCATCGACTACAGACCATTGTGCCCAAAGATAGCTTCCCCTTCCTCGTCGACCAACTAGTTGATGCCACATCAAGACATTAGATGCTTCATGGATGCCTATTGCTACAATCAAATCGGGATGAACAAAGCAGATGAGGAAGCAACATCCTTCCAAGCGATAAGGGACTATCTTCGGTCATGCCATTGGGACTAAAATCTTTGAGCAACATATCAACGCCTTATGAATAATATCTTGCAAGGATCTTAGGCACAATATGTTGATGTATATCGGTGAAGAGCTTGGAAATATCACGATATTTCGATGATGCTTTGACATTCTTGACACTACAAGATCAACCCAAGTAAGTGCATTTTTGGAGTTTCCTGGGAAATTCTTAGGCTTCATGGTCACTCGGCGGGATAGAGGCCAACCAGAAGATAAAAGCACTCAGGACATGTCACCTCAAGAACGATCAAGGAAGTCCAACGTTTATTTGGAAGGATTGACTTTATCGATTCTTGGCTCAGGAGATAAGTATCTACCATTCTTCAAAATCTTAAGGGTGCACGAGATTGGGGACGATGAATGAGTTTGAAACGAGTCTATTGCTTCCCTCTATTATCAAAGCCTATCCAAGGAGAAAGCGTACATCTATCTTGTATTTGTTTCTTCTCATTAAGCTCGGCGTCTGAGGAGAATTCATTGCAACATTATTATGTCGAAAAATTCTTTTCGATCTGAATGATCTATAGCAAGATAAGGCGGCGTTAGTGCTATTACGCGAAAGTGCTGCTGGGGCCCATCAGCGTCACACTCATCTTCCATTAAGAACTACGCAAAGCGATGTATCACGGAAGGTTGATGAAGTGGTCGATTGAGCTTGGAGAGTTTGACATCCATTTTCTTCCATCGATATAAAGTCACAAGTGCTCCGGCGAGTTGTAGAATGCACCATCCCATCACCAGATCATTCATCACTCCATGACAAATCAATGGATATTGTATGTTGATGGAGCTTCAGGTACTTCGGTGCGAGAGCAGGAATTTTGCTTATCTCCCAGTAAAATAACTTTAGAAGTGCAGACTAAAGTTCCGGCCACCAATAATGTCGGTCGAGGCCCCTGTAGGGACTAATTTCATATTGGTCGTTAGCCATCTACGACTCACAGTTGTGGCCTCAAGTTGAAGGAGACTTATGCATCATGACTTTCGATCAGATGCCGTCACTTCTTGCAGGATACATCGGATAACTCATATTGAGGCGAGAACAGCGGGTACCTCTCAAGTTAGCCACAACAACGGAGATCTTTTCAAGAGAAAATACATGAGGACATCCACTTTCCCGGTATTGAGATCTCTGAGGACCCAAAAGAATCTTCATGGATTGACCGATCATGTCCTTTCTTCAAAGCGGGGCCTTGCCAGACCGATGCTATCAGGTCTCGAAGAGCACTTCACCATAATGTCGGTGATGAACTTTTCAAGCGGTCCTTCTTGTATTTAAAGTGTCACCACCGGAGGACTTATGCTGATGCGGAGGTTCATTCGAGAATTTGTGGTGAACATTTGGGAGGAAAAACCCTCGCCCTCAAAATCATGAGGCAAGGTTTTCTTTACAATGAAGAAGACGATTGAGTTTGTAAAGAAGTGTAACAAGTGTCGGTTACATTCCAATCTCACTCACCATCGTAGAACTCACCATAATCAGAGCGTGGCCCTTTGCTCAATGGGGATCGATATAATGGGACCCTTTCCCATTGCCTGGGCAGCATTCATAATCTCATTGATTACTTAGTGAGTGGGCCCGGGCCAAAATCACGCAAACAAATGCAATTTATGCGGAAAAATATTATTTTCGGCATTCCAAAATAAAATCATCACCGATAATGGGGGGCACGTTCACGGGACATTCACATCTTTACGCGGCATATCGTTAATCCAAATATCCCATCCCAGGCAAATGGGCCAAGTCACCAATAGGACAATACTAAAATACGGCAACGAGAATGGTGGCTATCCAACTTTGGGCTTCTTTCATCAAGGACCCTCTTGGAGAAAGCAGCACAATCTGTTTGGGCGGTATTCGGTCGACATGGGGTCCGAGCCTAGAACCCAACTTTAATGCCGGCCAACGATAAGCGATTCCATGGATCTCTATAGACCCGTGACATGTCGGCCGCTTTCATCGAAAAGGATTGCTCGAGGTTTCAAGCAGAAGGGTAAAGCCGACCAATATCTGGGGGAGTCTCGAAGTCTCGACCGGGGAAAAGGCCACAACGGAACAAACTCTCCAGGTTTGGGAAGGCGTATGTGGTGGTGTCAAAAATCAAGCCGTTCAAGCTTAAGGATAGTATGGGAAGACTCTCCACGTGCACGGAATGCTACAAACCTCAAGTACTACCGGTGATGTATCGACTTTTTTTATTCTAGTTAATGCAGGAAAACATTATCATCGTGTATGTTTGTATTTATTGTTGTTAAACATTTATGATACTCATTTGTCATATTGTCCAACCTTGGCATCAAGTTGTTTGGATTTATGTTTTATCTATGTTAAAGTTCTCATACTTATTGTGACTTTTTTCTTGCTTATGCTTGCATTTTAAAACACCGGAGCTCAGATATGTATCTCATTCGAGGAGATCGATCCCAGGGTGATCGATCTTTCTATCGTTAACATCGAGTAGCTCGATAAACAACCTTAAGTTGGCAATCTCATAGGCGCACAACTTTCTCCCAGTTAACATCATCGAGTAACGCCGATACACAACCGATCAAAATCCTCCGGATTCAATTAGATCTTCTATAGGTTAACATCGTCGTTCGCTCGATATGGATAAGTTGGCAATCTCTATATCACGCCTCTCCATAAATCAGGAGTAAATCAGATACAGCTTGATGATAGAGGTCTGGGACTTCCCACTCTTCCATACAGAATTGCGTCGGCCGACAACAACCTGATAGTCAAAATCTGATTCATTGAGATCTTCCATCTGTTAACATTCACCGATAAACAACCGAGATTGACAATCCTCTATGACGCAACTTTCTTAATGTAGTAACATTTGAACACACAACAGATGAGGTTTGAGAGAACCTCATATAAATATATTCCGGCAGTTTGTCATCAAGTAGCATTAATGATCTTAGAATAGATCGAATTTTAAAGGGATTCCAGATCTTCTTGCGAATCTTTATCATCGAAGCTTTGACACAACTCAAATATTCAATTTTGTGGATTATTAATACTCTCACGTAACATATAAGTGATCAACCGAATATACAACACTGCTGCAACATAAAGGAACTACATCCACGATCTCCTGATGGTAGATGACTATCGAGTCATCCTCGTGCGTAAGGGTGGAAGCAAGGCTGGGAGAAAGGACCTCAACACCATCTCCTAGCTTGCAGCCAGCGTCCCCTTCAAGAAACCTGATGAAGCCTCATCAACTGCCGCTCAAAGCCTTCACCTCCATCATTGCGGTCTGGCCTCGACGTGATCTATGATACTCAAGGCTGAGTTCTTGAGTCCTCCGCTGTGATAGGCTCCTTCTGCAGAGATAAGGCTCTTTCTCTGAGCGGCTCTGGTTCCTCAGACCAAACCCAAAAGATCTTGGATCCTTTGCGCGACAACCTCTGTTTCATTATTCTAATTAAAAGCAAAAAAGAAAGAAAGAAGTCATGGGTCGTAACTTCATCTGCACTCATCAAGTTGATTCTCCAACACGGACATCTCTTTTACTCTCCACATAGCTTCTTCACCATGGAGAAACTTGACCTTCGAACTCAATTCAATCATTATTGATGTTCATTTTAAAGTCAAGTTCTTGCTTCTGATCTAAAATAAGAAAAATTACGTTAAACACCGAAATGGGAAATAAAAGATGATGAGCAAGAAGGATTGTTACCGGTTCTTGACATCGCGACCTGCGAGGAATGATTCAACACGTCTCGAATGAAGATCCTTGGGATGACTCGAAGGGCACTCTTTTGGTGTCGATATCACCATCACCTCTTCGCTCCTTTTCCTCTTCTCTATTGGAGGCGGGTCCTTCTGGGAAGAAGCAGGAGGGCGCTTGGGAGTCGGTGAAACCTCTTTGTTGGGCTTTCTCAACGCATGCATAAGCCTTGGGATGAATAAAGCCGCCTCGAACAAAGATTCCTCCCACAAATCTGTTGATATATCTCGAATCTCAAGATCTTGATATTACGGAATTTGTCATGTATCTTCATCACCACTGCAGGGGAATGGGTAAATCTCGCTTTCCCCATTTCTCGAAGACCCCGATCATTCTTCACAAAAAGAATCGCTTGCCCAATTCTTGGGAATCCTTTCAGGTCAAGTAGCGACTCCAGGGTGTCACATGTATCGCAGTAAACTTGCATCGTGCGAGGTAATCGTCGTCAGAATTATCCGCGAAAGACTATAAGTCCCATCACGATGCGTCATTGCCCACCGGGAAATGAGCTTCATCTTGATCATCTCGGGATGGGGAAAACGCAATCCGCAAACTCATCTAAGTGGTGAAATACCCGTGAAGAGATTGGGCTATCGACTTCTGGACACTTAGAATCAAATCATTGGGAAAATAATATTTTTTAAGCACGATCAACGTGTCTCCGTGATCAACGACTCCGAATCTTCCTCCCATTTTTTGAAGGTTTCGTCTTTTCTGGTTACGGGTCTGTCTCTTTCAAAAGATTCACTCACCGCAAATTACGATCGAAGCTTCGTTCGATATTTTGATGTGATATTTAATATTAGAATAATTTTAGATGTAATATTAAAAATTTATGTTCTTTTTATTAATATGTAAGTTTAGATGTTAAATATGTAAATATATAAGAATTATGTGATATATATATAAATGTCATTAAAAAGAAATATGTCAACTTTTTATAATTTCTTTTTTTTTCATATATTATAATATTTATATTTTATTGTAATTTTTAAAATATTTAACAAAGAGTACTTTTTATAGTTAAATATGTTATAGTGTGATAAATATAATTAAATTGTAGTTATTTTTTTAGGAAAAATTTATAATATTTATAACAATTAATTTCAAATCTACTTTTTTTAATAACTATTGTGCATCGATTTTAAAGATAATTTACTCAAATCATAAATTAAAATAGATTTATTTTTATTTTTTTTAATTGAGAGTCGATTCAGAACAATTTTTTCATAGTTTCTCAAAAAAAAAATTGATATGCTGTCTGAGACCATGATTTATTTATTAAAATATGTGCATTTTGATCTTATTAGTAATTTTAATTTCAACTATGTATTCAAATTTATATTCTTTGGTAATTAGCAAAAACAACTTTTATAGAAGGGAGGGAGGTTTAAATGCAATCATTATAATATATATAACTATATGTAGTATATGTAATATATATATAGATAGATAGATAATGCTAAAATTTTATGAACAAAAAAGAGAGATGATATTCATAACAACAACAACACAATAACAACAAGCCTTTATCCACTAAGTGGGGTCCGCTGCATAAATCCTTCCTCTACATTGTGTCCTATTAAGTGTCAAATTCTCATTTAATTCAAGTATACTAAGGTCAATTTTTATACATCTTAATCAAGCCTTTTAAGGTCTGCCTCTACCCTTCTTAACATAAAGCAAATCTGATGGATATACTCTCATAACCGGGTCATCGGACGACCGACGCTTTATGTGGCCAAACTATCTAAGGCTACTCTCTCTAATATGATCTACCTAACTAATAGGCATTTCGTCGTATTTGGCCAATGATGAATATATTGCTTAATGAGCCTCCAATGAGGTTAATTTGATCAGCGCCTTACGTAAGTCAAACCACCGATATTAATGCGATCCAATTTACATGTATGTCTCAGGCATAAAGTCTGATACATCCTCAGAAAATTAATCTGATCAAGTACGAATCTCAAGGCATTTTCAGAAATGCTTCGATCTAATCACCGACAAACAGCACAATAAATCAAGCCTCGATGAGATCTAACATAACATCAGCATTCGATCGAGCTCCATCGATCAAGCTATCGGCATGAACATGGATCGATTCGCCAAATGGTCACCAAAATATTTATAGATCGAAGGCCACAAGACGAATCCAACGAATCTAAGATCACCCAATTACATCATTAAGGCACCGGATCATCAAAATATACCGATAGGGATCGAGGGCCGGCCCGATGGGAGTGGTTGAGTTTTCCACGAATTTACAAGGCCCCGCCACTCCCAAAAAATCTATAAATAGAGCCTCATTCTCACCTTAGAGAATCGACCGATTGAAGACCAGAGCTCGAGAACCTCGACGGACGAATTTATCTATCACCACCGCTACCACCAGAGCTCAATATCGAGAGCTCGCTTTGTGAGATCGCCTCAGACTAGAAAAGACAGCCGCTTTTCTCTCAAGAAACAAGAGAGGTTGCTCCCGTAAGATCCGTTCTCGCCGCTCTTTTGGGAAACTTCTCTCCGGTTGGAGTTGGCCAGATATTATGACACTGAATATTGTTTGCTTACAGCAAACCTTCTCACTAACGAGGGCTTGTATCTTTGAACATAGTGAAGTTCTATGAGGCAAGCGAGCGTGGTTTTCCATGGCGGTTTTCCATTATAGCGCGTGTTTAGTATCACTCTTTTGTGTGTTGGATAATTTTTGAAATTTCGGCGAAGATCTCACATCTACCGGAATAAAATTCTCTAGCACACAACAAAGTCTAAAGTATCTATATTAAAATAGATGTTTATAATGGCATAAACATAGAATATTTACTAAAAATAATACACGATCATTCAAAACGACTAATAAAATATAGAAGCACTCTAAAATACTATCATAAATGTGAATGTATTCCAAATTTTGGGGAGACATAATCCAATTGTAACCATAATCATTATAATCTCATTAATTGATCTCATTATATTGGCCATACCATACAAGCTACACAAATATAAAGATACAAATGTCCATAAAATTTTAAAAAACTTGAGATTATATTAAGAGTATATAATTTATTTATTCAAGTTAATTAATAGCTTTACATTGGAAGGCTTATTTAAAACACTAATAATGAAAATTAATTTGCTAATAAGAGTGCAAAAGAATCAATTTAAGATAAAGTGATTAAACATTAAAAAAATAAAGAAAATTATATTACAAATAGTTTTAATTTATAAGTAAAATTAATATGATATATCATATGTGTATGATTAGTCATTAAATAAATAATTGATGTATACGAATTAGTTGTCAAATATATAAATAAAATATTTATACTTATATATTGAATTTAAGTTACGCCAAAGCGTAAAAGTAGTCGGTTCGGGGTTTTGTCTTCTCTGCTCTGACCGAGTGAATTCATGAGTGGTTCACTTTATCAAATACCCCTAAAAAGAAATTTAAGCATAAAAAAAATACATATTTGATGGGATAAAAAAGCACCACTCATGATTATAATATAATATCATGTTAAAAAATTAGTGTATTAAATAACTGAAAAATATATTAATTTAATATACATGAAAATATGCTTGTACATCTTGGCTCTAATCGTTGCCCCATATCCGGTTGCCAATCCCCCACAAGGATGCAAGAAGTCGAGAAGAGGGACCCCAGAGTTCAGAATTTCATGGACAGATATAGATAGAGAGGGAGGAGAGAGAGAGAGAGAGAGAGAGAGAGAGAGAGAGGCAGAGAGTGACTGAGTTTTTACGACTAGGGAGAAACTAGGAGCTAGTAGGTTTCAGAAAGCGGGAACGACGAAGAGAGAGTTGGAGGGAGATTCTTCACCATCGGAAGTAAGGGGTTTTTGCTCATCTTGCTCTTAGCGTCTTCCGCTTTCGAATCTCATCCATTCGTAGTCCTCTCTCTAGGAAGCTCGAAATATTTAACTTTTATTATTATTATTATTTTGATTTAGTTGGTATAGGTCGCTGGTTCTTCGTCAAGGTTACGCTCTATTGACTAACGGAAACTTGACCTTTCCTTCCAGGGTTATGGTTTCCAATTTATTGTCGTTTGGGGCTGACTGTTACTGAAATTCCTGAGGTATTAGTTCGACTCTTCCTTTTTGGCTTGATCTCTTTTTTTCACCTTAAAATTTCATAGGCGTCTGCGGTGAGAGCCATGGACATGGGCTGAAGCTTGGAATTATTCGGTAATGACTACGTTGGCTGGGCAATTATCTTTTCGTATCTAATTAGTAAGTGGAGCGTCCTGCTAGCTTCTGTTTGAGTGGTTTTGTATTTTGACATTTTTTATTTATTTTTTTCTGTTCAACTTGATTGTTCAAGAGCATGGAGTGCACTTAGGGTTTTTCCGAATGCTTTACTTCCTTTCACTGTTTGTAAAACATTTTCATATTAACGAGAATTTCTTTTATTTCTTCACTGATCAGAGACTCTCAATGCTAGATCGATAGTTAGCTATCGCAAACAATTAACATGTTTATAAAATTATTTCCACTGATCAATCAGTTTGTTTATTTTATGTTTCTCTACACTCCTTCACTCTCTGTAACACTTTTCTGTCATCATTGTTAGCTTAATAAGCTACTGAAATGTGTGTAATTTCCTACAAACCTGTTGCATCCCGATATTCCTTACAACCCCAAATCTTCCGAATAACCACTCTCATGACTGATATTCAGAGGCCTCTTGGTTTTAATGTTAGAAGTTTCAGCATGTGGCATCATCGATGATAAAATATATTAAAGTACAGCTTTTAAATTGTATTCTTTTGGGCTGCTGGTGATACTTTCTTGATCAGTGCTTCATTTTGGCATTCAGTATATGGATGATTGCACATGGTGACTAGATAAGTGAGAGCAAGGTGGGGATGGTCATCAGGCTTAGCATTTTGATTTTTCTGGAATATCGCTTAGTTGACAACCTATATGCATATATTGGAAGGCAAGATTTTAATTTGATTTTGTAGCTGACATGATGTTATATGTTTAGTTTAGTTGTTAAAACATATACATCATAGTGTTACATAGGCTTATTGGGTGATCGGTATGGTTTTAACTTTTAAGGTGTTAATGAGGGATTATTATGTTTTAGAGATTGAATAGTGCAGATGAGTGAAAATAAACCTTATTTTATTATAGTTCTTTTCCTCTTCATACTTTTTATTTTTTAAGTTGAGCTAGTACAGTGGTAAAAAAAAAAAATACTAGATTTCGATCATGATTTGTAAATCATGACATGTTATTGAAGATTCATTTTACTTTTTCAAATTTAGTTATGCATTGTTCCTTCTAAAGTCCTTTCTTTTTGTTGTGTAACTTTTATGCATACCCCTCCATTATCTAAATTTTGTTCATTCTACCTGCCCTTTGCATTACTTGATTTTATACGTGCATTGATACTTCACAATTTCATCATGTCTTAACACACTGACATAACAAGCAAACACTCTTTCTTATTTATATGAATCATAAAAAAAGAGTGCGATCAATCATCTACAAATTCAAGAAGTTGTGCGGCTTATGTGAATTATTTAAAAGCATTTTTCTATGCTTATACTTGGAACAAATCAACTTTGACTGCTATATGGATCTATGCCTCTTTTGTTTTTATTCTTCCATAAGTATTTACCAAAAAATGTAAATTTAGTCTTATGCTTAGTTCTTTTCTCATAGTTTAGAATGGAATGCTAACAAATTTTATAGATTGTATTGTACATGTGCATCTAGTGCTTTTAGCATGGTTTTTTTGGCACAATATTAGATGCTCTGACAATTGGTATTTTCTTGATATTTTAATACCTTGTCAATTTAGTCAATATAAGAATGCTATCTTATATGCTTAAGTACTATATATAGATGTGGTATGCGTCTTTATTTTCTATTCTATGAAGCATAGAATCAAAATGAAATACGAGTATAATATGACACAATATAAGGATGTGGAAAATTGTAAACAGTGAGGGCACGACCTTCCACGTATGCTTTATTTTCTTTTATAATTAATTAATATAAAATATGCAATTAAAATACCTAATTTTAATTGTTTCAAATTAAAACATCATAAAATGAATCATAATATCATATTCGTCACTTAAAACTAACACTAGTTTACTTGTAATAGCATTTTAATATTTCATTAAGTGCGCTTAATTATCAATAAAAAAATCAACATTGATATTAATACTTAGACATGACTATATTAATGTCAATATTATATTTCTCATAAAAAATACAAAAAAAAAGCATAAAATCATCAAAATAATGCATTGGAGTGAATACACTTGTTGCTATGATCATCATTACCACCAACATCTATGCTCTCTTTAATAGCATCGCCACCATCATAAAAAAAGCATGATTTGGAAAGCCAACCTATTGATAAGAGCTATAGTTTTCAAAGCTGTTCTATTAAGAAAAATGTAGTTTACTATTATCGTCTTAGCCATTTCTTTGTAGTGCCCAACTAGAATTTTGGAAAAATAAAGTTAATGTCATCAAAGGCAAGTTAGACTTGCCTAGTTGCTTAGGTGAGGAGAGGCTCTAATACCGTAGAAGTCATCCCATGCAGGACCATCACTGAAGTGCTACCCCAGTGAGTGCCTCATTGTAAGGTGTTAGAATTTTTGACCGCTTGTTTTTGTTGCGAAATTTTTTATTATTTCTAAAACAGACACAATCATATTATAAGATGGAGGATTATAAATCAAATTACTTGGAAAATAATGTGTGTGATAAGGAGGATAGATAGTAGTGAATGTTAAGTCAATCTCATGCTAATATCCTATGGATGCTACCAACTTAAGTTCAATGACCCATTAGGAGAGTAGAGGTCTTAGATTTGGCCTATGTTAAGAAAGGTAGAGGTAGACCCAAAAATATTTGGCTAGGAAGTATAAAAAATGACTTTAATTTATTAGGATTAAATGAGAATATGACATTTAATAGGACACATTGGAGAAAAATGATTCATGAAGCCGACCCCATGTAGTGGGATAAAGGCTTGTTGTTGTTGTTTAAACATAACTTTTGGGCCTTATATGTACTTTATTTTAGATAATAAATTTATCAAGGATTTTTCATTTACCATTTGGAATGGCACAAATCTTGGAAATGTGTTTATAACCACATTTAAAGATTTTACTGGGATTTTTATTATATCATACTCTCCAAAAATATTTTTTATGATTAAATTAGGTGAAATTTTTTAGTGCCTCACTTTATGCAGAAAAGCTCTTAGGCTGATGCTTTGTGCTTTTGCATTAAGATGCAATGCAACATAAGGGCGCCTTGACCCTTTAATAACATTGAAGAAAGAAACCATATTATAAGATGGAGGGATGTAAATTTATTGACGTGGGAAATAATGTGTGATAAAGAAGATAAAATAGGTAGTAGTGAATGTTAATTTAACTTTAGGCTATTGAAGCCCACTTTATGCTTGAAACAAAACTTTGGATCTTCCATGCACTTTATTTTAGACATTATATCTGTAAAAGTTGTTATTTGGAATGATACAATTCTTGAAAATGTATTTTTTATCAAATTAATTTTTTTTATGATTAATTTAAGTGAAATTTTTTAGTGTTTCACTTCATGTAGGTGAACTTTTAGGATGTGCCTAGACCTTTTAATAATGCTAAAAAAGGGAAACACTTAGAATAATCTTAGATTTTAGTGCATGCATATGTCCAACAAGTGTTCAACACAAACACAAGATTTTTTGATTTGTCTATTTCATAACTAGTATTAGTATTTGACAATCAATCAGTGTTGAGCTGACATTATAAGCTCCTCTTGATGCAAGCTTTGTAATATGATGGTATTTTTCAACATTATTTGTATTTTTTTCATTTTTTTGTTAGACATCTTTTTTACAAAAATCAAGATTTTTAAAATGCTTTAATGGTGTTCAAAGAGGGAAATCAATTCATCATCATCACAAAAAATCTTGGTTATTGAATTATGCTTTCAAAGAGAGATTATTTTGGGAAAAGATGGAAGGGACCACAATGTAAAATGTCAAAAACACCTAAAATTGATACAACAACAACAACAAGCCTTTTCGGGTGGTTCATTTCATGAATCTTCGTCCATTGTGTCCTATTGTGTCAAATTCTCATTTAATTCAAGTATACTAATGTCATTTTTATACATCTTAACCAAGTCTTTTAGGTCCTCTACTTTTTTAACATAAAAAATCTAATGCATCTACTCTCTGCAGGGTCATTGGGGGACGTTTTATGTGGCCAAACCATCTAAGTCGACTCTCTAATCTTATCGCCCTGGACCTACTTCAACTTTTTCTCGTACTCATTTGGCATTTTATCTCTAAGAGTAAAGCCACTCATCCACCTAAGCATCCTCATCTCTACACTTAACTTAGTCTTATGCTTCTATTTTATTGGCCATTGCGTAAGTCATTCATTGTCTTACCACAAATTTATAAAATTTTCCACGAACTTTTCTATCACACACAAATTGGATGCATTCCTCCACTTCAACCATCCAACTTGAATTTAATAACATCTCCATCTATTTCACCATCATTTTGAAATAGAGCCTAATATCATCGCTCATTCTTATTAATGACTTGTTCACCTAATGTCACTACTTCTAGAACTACAACTAAAATTACACTCCATATATTCAGTTTTAGATCTACTTAAACGAAAACATTTAGACTCTAATGTTGACCTCCATAATTCAAGTTTCTCTCGGACTCCCTCTCTAATCTTATCAACAAGAAGAATGTCATCAGCAAAAAGTATACACCAAGGTACATCTTCCTATAAATGCCTAGTAAGAACATCCATAACTAAAGCAAAAAGATAAGGGCTTAAAGCTGATCCTTGATGTAATCCAACTGAAATAGGAAAATATTTTGTCAATCCTCCTTGTGTTTGGACACAAGTAATAGCTCTAGTATACATATCCTTAATGACTTGAATATAGCCAATATTAATAACTCCTTTCTGTTCTAGAACTCTCCAAAAAACATCTCTAAGCTTTCTCTAAATCAATAAACATCATATGTAGATCCTCCTTACTTGCTCTATACTTCTCCATCAAACCTCTTAATACATGTATAGCATCCATGGTAGAGCTAAGGATTTTATTGGATGTATCTTCCAGGCTTATGATTTTAAACCTTGGATGCTTTTTTGATTTTCTTTGCTTTCAAGATTTTTAACAAAAGATATGAGAAGGGAGTAGAGAAGTAAACCCCCCCCCCCCAAAAGAGAGGGAGGGATTGGCTAGCTAAAATATGCTAAAGAGGAAAGCTAGTTGTTCCAGAACTAAGTTTTAATCAATATCATTAATCATTATTATAGCGATAAGAGTTCCTTATTTATATTTGTCCACACGAAGTAATAATGAAAAAGGAAGTAAATAAAGCACACATTGATATTTGACCATGAGGGTTGCCTGATGCAAAGGCTGGCCTCAAGTTCCAATTAAGATAAATGTTTGATTGCTAGTTTCAAGTGCCTTTGCTCATGCTTGGCTTAACTCTTGACAATTTTTTTCTGCTGACTCATATTCCTTTAGCAGTCTTGTACTTTGGTCCAATCTAATGTGGTTTGTTTCACATCAATTTCCCTTTAATTTGAAGAATTCTTTTGCAATGAAGTAGAATTAATGTGCTATTCAACTTTATATGGGGCAATCTATTGGAGATTTTCTTGGGTCATCGAAGAATTTTTAAATAGTGGTTTATTTTCTCCATCTAATATAGTACCTGTGCTTTACATCCTTCCTCAATTGATCTTAATGTTGATGATACCTTCATTTCTAAAAATGTTGGAGCCCTTGGTAGAATGGACTCATGTGTAAAAAAATTACCACCTATTGATGTGTTAGTTTCCATTTCTCGAGTATTGAAAGTATTTTGGTAAGTTATTAAGTTTTAATATTAAAAATATGAATAATAAACATATGAGACAAAGCTTTAGGGTTCTATATGAACCATGGTATAATTACTTTGTTGTACTTGTGAGTTTTTTTAGCACTTGCATCACTAGAATATTTTTAATTGATTTCAATTTATTTTCACATTTTATGAAAATTGTGAAATTTTGTGTGAATGGTACAAAATAATCATAAAATGAATCCATGAATCAGATAACCAAGTCTGCAGGCTTTCTATAATTCATTTCAGGTGCAATCTTAAATGGAGATTTATAGAGCATGGAATTATGGACAAAGTTGTACTCTTGAAGGAACACAACTCATTACAATTGTTTCATGCTCAACTTCTTTTGAGAATTTATGAATTGTGATTAGAGATTATAATGAACTCCTTGGTAGTAGAAAATGTCACCAATGATATAACTTATAAATGAGAGCATAAAATTCATGATTGTAATTTTAATACATCTGTTTTAGTCTCATTCTATTTTTCACTAGTCGCATTCTATTTTTCACTAGTATCATTCTATTTTTCACTGATCTTACTGATTAAGGACTCCTATGTTCATATTAGAGGCATTGCAAGATACCTCAAATGCTTTCCCAATAACTAGGAACCTCATATAATGAGTGGCCATTATCAAGACCTTATTATGCTTAAATGCATTTTCACTAAAAGATTTCTAAGTAAATTTATCTTTTTTGAGGACATTGGTGAGTGATTTGTGGTAAACGATGATTATGTTTGATGGATATTGGTGTTGCCCAGTCGATTGTGTATGTAAAATTTGTGGGTTTTGTCTGAGATTTTTAAAACTTACCATGAATTATATAAATAACACTTGTGGATACAAAAACATGCTGAGACATCATATAAATAACACTGGTGGATACAAAAACATGTTGAGACATCAGTGACTTTAGTGAGGCTGTCATATGTCTAGATGGTTCATTAGAAGGTTTGTTGAACCTTATATGAGGTGTTTAAATCATAAATTGCTTTGGTTAGTCAAATTGGAGGCTTAGCTGAACTTGTTGAAGGTTGGGTACTTTGGTGGTGTCTTGAGAAGGTGTCTAAGCATTAGTATGACTGAGCAAATTGCTATTGGTGCTCTTGTAGGCTTGACTTAGGGCAACCTTTGTGGCAAATAAAAGTCACAAAGACTAGGCCATCTAGTTTCACAAGAATAGCTTTGTACTAGAATCATTGAACTTGAAGAGATATGAGTATGAAACCTATAATGAATGACATTCATATCATTTAGAGTTATTTCCGTTAGTTTCACCATACATTGTTTTTGTTGCTACCATCTAATTAGGAATAAGACACTGCTGAGTTATTGAAATTTAATTTTAATTAGCCAACGATGCATGATAAGGTGAAAGAAGTGTCATAGAAGGCAACTCAATTAGAAGTGATATCGCATTTGAGATGGTGTTCATTATACTACCTCCTTCATTGATGTGTGTCTCTTTTAGTATGTGGTACTCGTTTTTCCCATCACAAGAAGAAATAGTAGATTTAATTGATGCAGCTTTTCACCATGAACGGTTTATTAGACTCCTCATAAATTGATTCTAATCAGAAGGATTGTTCCTCCATAATAATCTTGATCGAGGAGAGGTTTTGTTGTTGATAATTCATGTTGTGCAATGTTTTAAAAAGTGAAAGTGCATAGCGAAGTGTTTTATCTCTATGTAGACTGAAGTGTCAGCTTCAGAGCACAAAGCTTTAGCTTTATCATTTTAATATTTTTATATTTTAAAATATTAAAATATATTATGGTGATATAAACTAAAGAAATAGAAAAAAATTTCATACCTAGCAAAATAGAAGTTTTAACCATTTTCAATTAGCCCATTAATGTAACACATCAAAATTTGATCACGTTAACATGAATTTGGTTATGCAATATGTATTTATCGTGAAATAACATCGTTATAATAAACAAGTATTATGTAGCAAGCTTAAAATGAACTCAGTTTACTAATAACAGGCACATGAAGGCAAGTTAAGATCAAAACCTTTAAATTATTGGTGTGTTCCACCATTACAGCAGAGGATACTTATAAAAAATAGGTGTTATGTGCCGTACTTGGTTAATTGAGGAAGAGAATGGGGTAAGTAATCTAAAAGAAAAAAAAAAACTAGCAATGTGTAAAGTTGATGGGAAAAGAGTGTAGATAGAAAGGATATGATGAGGTGTAAATAATATAAAGCATTTTTGCCTTGAAGCTAAAAAAAGGGGATCTTGGGTTAAGTTACTTTTTTTGCTTTTTGATTATTTTATTTTCTCCACATTTTTTTTGGATAGCCCAATTGGTTGAATTGGATGTCATATTCAAATAAAATTGAAGTGTAAACTTTTCACGCATCAAACAACATCATAAAGTATAACATCCTATTGAGAAGTGTAGCTATATACTAGAAACACTTTGTTGGCCATGCTTTAAGAGTGTATTAGTACTATGCTTTTACAGTACACTTCTTTATGCTTTAAATCACTGATGTTGTGCCCTTTTTGGCAACATTGAAACATGTCACTTAAAATGGTTAGAGTCCTATGTAAAGGTGGTAGTAGGCTTTTGAACTTAGCATGGGCTGGCTGTAGAACTTTGAATCAATGTCTGTTTGAGTGGCTTATTGGTGGAATCCTCTTGGTGAGGATGGGGCAGAGAATTTAGACAACTTAGGATGTGAAAAAGAAGTGTGGAGTAAACTGTTTTGCAGAAAACATCCTTTATAGATTTGGTATTTATATTTTAAACTTCTAAAGCAAGGTCTGATTGTCGGTTGTTTAATTTTGTAGTCAAATACCACTCAAACTCATCTAGATCATAATTACTCCTCAAATCTATTCTGAGTAACTCAATGACAGTTTGGGTGCCTTGTCTCAGATCGAGAGAGCTTCAGTTATAGCATGCTTATGGTGCAACGGACGCTAATTTTGTTTCAAGAGATCTTGCATATGATCCCAAGTTGAGGATACTGCAGTTCTATGCTTTTTCCAGGCTGGTGATCAAATATCATTTGTCTACAGCAGTAAGTTTCTTATGTACAAATGCTTAACTCATTTAAGATTATTCATTTCATGCCACAAGAAGAAATAGTCAAGATAATGTGCCTGTCCAATAACTTTTTCTGGCCATGAAAGTCATCAGATGAAGGGACATCAATTTTGATCGAACTAATTGAATCATAACGCTCAGTTGTATGTCCACTGAATTTAGAAACCGTACATGCATAAAGACAAAAGGTGTAGTATAGGACGTGGGGACTATGAAAGTGCCATCATTCAGCATCAAGTGGAGTGCAACCCCAGACGGAGTTCTGCATGCCTATTGTCAGTGAGACATCCCCGAAGGCATCAAGACAACAAGTCCGAAAGTGATACATCAGTGTTATGAAGCATAGAGATTGAGGTAGGATAGTCTAAACATTTCTAAGATCAGGGGTTGTTAGATATGCTCTATTGTTATGAAATATACCGAAGACAATTTTCATGACCCATAAAATAAAATTTTAGCCACATTTCTTTGTAATTAAATTTCTATTTAAAAAGTAAATAATATTTTTATCGTACTCTATGAGAATAAAATTTAGTTAAAGCATAGTGAGAAGTTGTGAGATACTATTGCTTCAATTTTTTTGAGCAGACGAATGAGCTTTAAGATGAACCAAAATATGTTATTGTTGAGTAATGGTGGAACATTAAATTATCTAAGATTCATTAGATATGATTGTAAATATTTTTATTAGTCTAATTGTTATTTTAAGGACAGGTTGAAGTAACCACACAATCTTATTTTGAATTATGGAAAATGTTAGTGTCGGTCCCACAAAACATTAAAATACTACACAATGAAGTACAGAGGAATTTTTATTTTAGGCATTAGGGGTTACGAATGCCAAATATAAAGGAGTGAGTTATATGACTCTTAGGTAGTGGGTCCCTCACCTTTTTTCGTTTCATTTTTTTTGTTTATGCATTAAAGAGTTGCTTCCTAAGCACTTTTTTAGTTCGCAGGTATGGGAATGATACACTGACATCTCTTTATATGAGCATATCATAGGATTGACATTGCTGTTTAATGAGGGGTTAGGTCTGGGAAAGAAAAGTTTATTTCCCTCCTACTACTTGTACTGTATATATAACATTCGTTAAAGAAACACTTGTGAGACTCCATTATTTGATCTATTAGATTCTGATAGTTCTTATAATTTTATCTTATTTTCAATGGATGCAACAGAATCCATACAGATCTTTGAATACTTTTTTTTTCCACATCTGAAGGCGTTACTATAATCAGTTTTGAATTTATGGTGGACTTTCAATATCTTGTCTTTCTGAGTAAGGCAGTGTGGAATTATCAGCTCCAAGTGGTCAAAGATTTCAATCCTTTCAGAATTTCTAAATTTTATTGTAAAACCAAACTTCTCTAAGCGTTGCTAATTTGTCATGAAATCAAGCTTCTTCTCTTGGCACAAGTCTGTCAGCTACAAAGTTGAATGAATGCTTGATCTTATTCTCATCCATCCACAATGTAGGAGCAGTTATAGAATTCTTGTTGGCTGATAGAAATTTTTTTGATGATAAGCGCTTCTTGTTTCTATAGGTGAAATTCAAACTTTCTACTTAAATCCTGTTTGCTTGTTGAATGAATCACTTTGAGTTATTCCTTGGTGCATGCATGCAAAGAGTCGAAGTTCTTTGCATATGTATGATTGAAAATGCTTTTGCAAAATATAGTGCCAAGCCTTAAATTTGTGCTTGTTATTTGGTCTCGAATCATTGAACATGATACATACATACTCACGTTCTAATTTCATTTATGTAATTTAGTGTTTATTTCCCTTAACTCTATTATCAGATTGATCATTGACATGTTTTTGTTCTTGAAATCCAGTGGTGAATGTATGCATGTATGCACATTGCCATTCATCTACCTAGACATATAGGGTGTATGTTGGTTATGTATGTGTCACTTTGTCATATATGTGTATTTGAATAAGTATAGGAATTCATTTTGGCATTTTAGTCTCCATTACTTCTCAGGAAGCCCTACATTTGAATCACTTTTAACTTACTACGACTTTTGTTTTTGTCCAAGTGGATAATTTAAAGCCATGTGTAGTCAGGCCTACATCTTTTCCTCCATATTATTTCAACTTTTAACTGTTTCCATTCTCCATAGTGGTTCATTTTATTCATTTGGTGCACAAGATTGAATCACATCTTTTCTATTTTTATTGATGTTAATAATGATGATAACCTACTCTGCAGTGGCTGTTATTCTCACACACTCTTAATAGAATAATTTTTGCACTCTACCCTTATTTTTATGATATTATTTTAAACTTTTTTTATTCTGGCACCCTACTATTGGTTGAGAATGACCTTTTTGTTGCCCGACACTCAATATGGACAACACAGTATATCTTTATTTGTTTTATTATATTTTTTTATCTCAATGATATTTTTTTAGCACATATTAATTCCATAGTGACATCTTTATTTTTTAATCATTAATCACAAAACTTCAATTTTGTAGGTTATATCTTCATCTGTAGTTTTTTTATTTAAAATGCATTTAAGCTGTCTGAGCTTAGTACACTCATGTATTGCTTGATTCTTAATCTTTTGTTGGTTTATTGAACAGTGTTGTTTAAGCATATATTTAAAATGCATAACTTACCTACTAAATCTGTGTTCTACAAAATTTAAGTACCTTACTATAAGTATTCTCCTTTATCATTCTTCCTTCTCTCTCCTAAAGACCACTAATTATTTGGGTCATTTATTGAACAAATTTGAAATGAGATGTCTAAGAAAATCCAAAACAAAGGCTCCGTTCTGCACAGCAGACAAATTCACTCGTATGTTCGTGAAGTCATAGAGAATGAGCAGAATAAAAATAGTGAAGTTGTAAGCATAGTTCTCATATAACCAAAACTACATTTTGAAAAGGTTAAAAGAAAAAAAAACAGCTAAATGAAGCTTTTTAGTCACTTTTATGATGCTTTCAAGTCTTTCACATATATCTTTATCTCAAAAAAATCTCTGCGTGTTTATTTCTTTATTTGTCATTCCTTACCTTATTATTTTATTTTGTTGTTTACTTTTATTCTCGGACATATGATTCCCTCTATGTTTTTTCGCTAATTGTACCCTAATTCTGTTTATTTAGTATTCTTGATAAATAAATTTTATTTTCTACTATTCAATCATAAACTTTTGTTATTTATGTTATCCCAAAATTTGGAAAAAAACATTCCATTGAATCCAAAGTTACTTCCCATGAATTTTGTTTTTCATGAAATATAAGCATTTGAAATAGGTTGTAAACCATTTCTAAACCCGTATCCACTTTGCACATGTGAACTCTGACTAGTATACATGTGTATGCATGTGTGAATCTTGAGTTATGAATCTAAGCTTGGTATTGTTTCTTTCTTCTCAATCTAGGGGATTATTATGTTTTACTATTCATTTTTTATTTTGTCCTTTCATTTTTTTCTTGAAAAGAAGTTTGTTTAACAGTCTATTTTATGGTTGATTGAGCAGCTCAAAGAGTATTTTGCCATTATTGGGTGCAGTAATGGATGATAATGGGCACAGGGAAAATGGAAGGCATAAGGCAGATCATTATAAATCAGTTCATGCTCAGGTATGGTTAATTCATTACATAAGAATATCTTTCTTATCTTGCCATCAGTCTTATTATACCAAATTATGCTATACATCTCACAGATTTTATTTGAAGGCTTTGTGTTGTTTTCTTTTAGGTGAGAAAAAGTTCATAATGGTCTCATGCTATTGTAAGGGGCTAGTTTAGTTCAAGACTATAAATGTGTTTAATTTAGTCTGTTGATGACTCGAATATGATATAAAATAGTTCTCTAATTGATAGTTTTGGAACAGTTTTGAGAAATTAATGGACTATTTTGGATTAGATTTGATGAGTCGAGGGATTAAATTAGACATATTAGATAATCTGGGACTAAATTGACCCTCCATATATAGTCTAGGGACAATTTTGACTTTTCTCCTTCTAGACATTTGAATATAAATTTCTATGATGTTTATCATGCATTGATTAGCTATGGATTTGTCTAATGTGATTTTGGTCAAATTCATGTGTTTGTTTCCACTTAAAAGTAAACTATAACCATCACATGATTGTGCTGGTCTTCTCATGTTAGTCATGACAATCTATTTACGTCAATCTTCTGATCTCCATATGCATCAACATTTCCTAGGTCATGGTGTTGTTCCTTCGATGAATAGCTCCTGATTTCTTAGTTCTGGGGACTGTTGATGCACAAATTATTTTATTTTATGCCATTCAGTGAATTATTTTGACATATGATGATTTGTGCCATGTTTGGCACATTGAATATCATGGAACTTCAGAAAAACTACATGTATGGGAGCTTTGTATTTTTCATTCTGCATAATGTTATACTCTGATCAATCCCTTGCATGAGTTTTGTCGGATAGAATGTTAAGCCAATTCATCTACAACTTGACTTGGATAATAGTAGAAGAAATTAAGTTCTTTTACTGAAAGTCCATGGATGGGCTTCTTTTCATTCAGTAACCACGCTTCCAATATTTGATGCCACCTTATTTTATTTGTAAATTATAAGATTGATGAAAGGTCTTTGCTTTTTAATCAAACAAATCAGCACAGGAACGTTTGCTGCATTCAAACAATTACTAGTTTTCCAAGAGATGGTAGACCTTGTTATTTTCATCTGCATTTGAACAATCACTACTTTGGTATTCTTGCTATTGCTCTGTGTTGAACTTTAACATTCTGAAGAGGAATGGGGATATCTGTGTTGCTGTTTGCTTTGTGTTGGTTCTATTGTGGCTGAAGAAGTTGAGTCTCCTATTATACTGAAGAAGAATGAAGAGAAGAGAAGAAGACAAGTTGAACAATCCTTCATGGACTTAGTTATAGAGGATTTTTCCGCCCGGCCATCTCCAAAACCACCAGCATCTACCGTGACTGCACTTCTCATAGATAAAAGTCCAACCAACACATGACATCGACACTTGGGACATCCATCCATTGCCGTCTTATCTAATCTTCTTAAAGACATCTCAACCCTTGTTTAAAATTGCACAATAAAAAATCCGCCTCAGTACCCACCTTAGCGCTTTTTAAAAAAAATCTCAATGAGGCTTATGCCTCACATGATGTGAGGCCCACCTCGCCTCATTTTTTGTGAGGCTTATGCTTTTAAATTTATGTTTAAAAAATTAAATATAAAATTTAATTACCCAAAGAATATACACGCTCTAATATACACACAGCTAATCGCGAGATAAATATTACCCAAGCGTTTCTCCCCCCATACCCTCTTCGCTCCTTATGCACAATGTTGATCACCATTGCCACCATCATTACTTGTGAGACACTTTGATATTGGATAATTAAAGTGGTAGAGAAAAATTTATTACTTTAAACTTATTTTGAATTCTTACATCTATAGTTTTTAATTTTATATCTTATATTACTTTGATATTAGTATAACACTTTTTACTTCATGGTTCAATGTCAAGATATTAATATATTACTTTATACTTTGTGCAATTGATTAATTTTATTATATTAGAATATAAAAATATTTACATTTTACTATGTTAATATATTAGAGAAAAAAAATATATTACTTTTTTGCTTTGAATTTTGATATGTATACTTTACACAATTTATTGATTATGAGGCTTACGCCTCAAACGAGGCCTCATAGAAGAAAATGCCTCAATACCTAATTGCGTAATTTTAAACTTTGCCCTAAACTCTGCAAACTTACCAAATTTTCTTTCTACGCTACTTGTAAAATGCCTAAAAGCTATCATTTACCATTCAATACTTTAATACTACTAGTTCTTTATTTTTTCAAATAATTCATTGTGATGTTTTGGGTCTTATTTGATACTATCTACTTTTTGTTGGTAATCACGCAATTCCTGTATTTTTCTTATGTGAAGTATGAAACAACAACATTATTTCTTGAGTTCAAAACCCTAATTGAAAATCAATACAATTCTCGTATTAAAATTCTCCAAATTAATGGTGGAGTTGAATATTGCAATTCTACACTTCAAACCATACCAACCAACTCTGGCATCTTACATCAACACATGTCTTTACATCCCTGAACAGAATGATGTGGCTGAAAGAAAATATGACCACATTCTTGATAGAATTCAACACTTCTAATCAGTGCTGGCCTACCCACTACATTCTGGATTGATTCACTTCATACTGTCATTTATTTAATCAACCGCCTACCATCATAAACTATTAACAAATAATCTGCATACCAATTGCTACATAATAAGAAACCAGATTAGTCTATTCTTCAGACATTCAACTTTTTCTGTTTTTCTTGTCTTACGCTTTACACTCCGAGTAAATTTGCCCCAAGATCAACTCTCTGTTTTTTTCTTGGCTATCCTCTTTCCTCCAAATGATATAAGTGTCATAATATCAGTACCAGGTTCTAGACATGTGACTTTTATTGAAATCAACTTCACATACAAACACACCAACACGTCCCTATTATCATCCGACGACATCATAAACTTTCCTCGAACACTTGCACCTACCTCTTCTATTATTCCATAATCTTCTTCCTTGGCTACATCAACAACTTTATCTCAACCTCTCCACAACAATTCAATCTCTACTCCATCTACTATACAGCCTCCAAACATTCCTTTCTGTTGACCTCCATGTATGTCACATCCATCGAGTCGAGCTCGCAAGACGAAGTCGACGGACTTCGGGTGCAATAGCTCGCAAATCGGAGCTGAAATACATTCGACGATGTCGCCGAAACTAGTCGAAATGATCTTTGATCGACGAACGGGCTTTGTCATCGCGTTCATAACGTTGAAATTGATCAGAATATACATATCGCATTTGATTGACGATCGAAGGAGGATCGTCGATCGACGCATATATAGTTCGGAAGCGTGGCGCGCGACCTCCGTTAAATCGATCGCGCCGTTAGCGTCGAAACATCGAAACTTTTCAAATGAGATTGTTCACGCTAAATTTGGATGAGTCTGCATGAATGTCGAGCGGTCGGAAGCGACGATGTGTAATTTCGAACTGAAATTGACCCGATTCGGCCGGCTTGACCAAATGACTGACGTCCGGCGGGTGCCGTTATCAAACTCGGAATAACTTTAAATTGATATATATATATATATTAATTATATCATGATGTTGCTGCAAAAAGTCCAATTAGGGTTGATTTGATTATTTAAAACTCACAAAAAGGAGCTCTATAAAAGCATATGCTAACACCTAACCCTAGGGATTCCTATTCACATCCCTCGACTCCTCTATTCACAGCCGCAAGCCCCCTCGCTTCTATTTGCACGTAGGGAACGAAGCATTCCCGCACCAGCCCGTCCGTTCATGTTGCTAATCGCGGCCGCCTCCCTCTCCATTCGGTCGATCCCTCACTGTTCACACACATCGAACGGATCCCATAGCCGTGACGCACTCCCAACAGAGGAAGTCGAGGCTTCCTCTCTTCTCTTTCCCACTGCCAGCCGGTCTTCCGTCCTTGTAGAGGACGAACTGAAGCCCCCCTCTAGCCGCTCCACCCGACTTCCCATCCGTGAAGCTACAACTGTTAAGTCGCACAACCAGCCCTCCTTCCGTTCTTCTTGATTAGTCCAAATACAGCAGCTGAGTCAACCAAGTTACAGATCAACTGCAATTCCTCTATACTTCAACTCAACGCAAAATCTAGCCCCTTTTAAGCTCCTTTCGGTTGTAGTCCAGCAAAAACAATAGCATCCACCTCTTGCGTCCAGTCACCAGCAATCCTAGTGCATCGCTAACTAAGAGAAGGTAATATTGTTTTGATGTTTGGCATGAAACGGATATGATAGAGCTTGGATTTGTTGGGAGTGTGTGATTCTCACTTTTGTTTGAAAATTTGAAGTGTAGAAGGTGGGTGAAATGTTAGGATTATGTGTATCCCAATTTTGCTTGTGCTTTGCTATCAAATTATTGTTGCATTTATTAAGCTTGAGAAGAATGGTAGCTCCTTAGTATTTGGAATGAGGGGGAAAGTGAAAGATAAACCTGTTGAGAAGTTGTGGTTGTCATTATTACTCGACAAAGCAAAAAAAAAAAAAAAAAAAGAGAGGGATGGGTGAGATAGTAGTAGGGATTTCGATGTATTTGGATGATTTCATTTGTATTCTGATTGCCTCACCTCTATGTATTCATGAAAATAAAACTATAAGAAATGCTATGATCATAAGTACCTATTCGTTGCTCAGGCAGATCAGGGAAATTTGCTAGATCTAAGTACTCATGCATGCCGCTTTAGCATGTCGAGGAAATTAGGACGCTATTTACACAGGTTTGAAGGCCTATGCGACACTTTTCTTAAACATGGTGGGTTTGGAAGACTCTTTAAGCTGCATTCTCGCAAGACACTGACTATGCATGCTTTCTTAAGCATGGTATGAAAGCAGCTCTAGCCCACATGTGAGGACGGCGTCAGAAATGAAATTCATCAAATAGAGATTGATAATTAATGAATAAATGAAATAGTAAAAGAATAATATTTAAAGCTTAAACGAGTAACAAGATCAATAATTGAACTAAGTCTAGTATACTAAGTTGTTGAGATAAGATTGAACTTTCAATTATCTGATTAATAATAGTTTACAACAAGTTAGATGTCTATCCAATATAAACAAATGAATATTAATCTAAATAATTGAACATGAGTTGAAACATTTTCAATTATGACATATCGCAGCGAATAAAATCGTTAATTAAAACTATTGACTATTACACATTGTAAAGTATGATTAAAACTCAAATTCAATGTTTTAAAAGTGTACAAGCATTCTTAATACATTGCATGGGCGACCTACGGATACTTAAACTTAATTAATGCGAGGATCTTTGCTTGGCGGGTTGATTCTGGTTGGGTCTTGGGGTGGTATGTGTTAACAAAATCTAAAAATCCAATAATAATATTATAAGAATTTCAACCTATTAAAATATCTGAGAAGCTAATTATCACACGATGGATCGATCTTATTATTAAATTAATAGTTCAAGCGATCGAAACGAAAATAATACATCTATCTTGTTGATGACTGTGTTGAATGAAGATTTCAATTGGAGGGAAAACTTTCATCAATATGTGATTGTTATTTCAAATCAAATTAATATAAGTTAAATTTCAATCCAAATGAGAAATCTGATGAATTATTAAGTTCAAAACGATTAAATGAAAACCATCAAGTTAAAAGACTTAGAGCAAAATTCAATTAATCAACCTTCCGCAATGTTTTTGGAGGTGACAAATAAGAAAATTCAGCTGAAAGGAGCCAATGAATCAAGTACACAATTATATTCATTCTCATTAATCTCACGCTTGAAGGGCGTGATCAGTGTCTTCTGCATTGGCTTGGCCATAGGCTCAATATGATGCGATTCTGACCGAGTCCTGATCGGGTGGTTATCCAAATACACCATTATATCACTCGCGTAGTTCATATGCTCTTCAATGACTGGCTTGTGAAGCTATAGGGTGAACTTGATAGGACAAAAAAAATCTCTCATTGGGTGGACTTAAACTGCTTGGACAAACACTTCAAGGTTCCGAATGGCCAACCATGCATTAATAAGGATCCTTTGATCGGGTTGGGTCATTACCTCCCTAAGTAGACTAGGGCGACACTGGGTTGATGGAACCATGGGATCTAGATCGGATGCGTCATCGTTCTCCAACCATCCGTTTTGAGTTAAATAATGATGAATTTCATAAATTTTAAACTCCACATGCTACTACTATATGCTGACATTTAGCGATCTAGCGTACCTTAATGAAAGTTCTCTCTCGGTGGGAGGTAATTAATAAGCTAGGAACTTAACTAGATCTAAAGTCCTCACAAAATGAGGGCAAAATCTGTGGTAGTGTCTTATCTACTATTCCATCTGCGTTTTGAAAATTTCACTGATATTTAATCCACTCTCTTCATTGAGAGGTCGGTGTGGAAGCACATCTCCCCTGCACGGTCAATAAACTTCGCACAATACAACTCCCAATCTACCCTCTATATCCACTAGACCAATCTCCACCTTCAAACAATCTCTCAAACATTAAATTCCTTCAAAACATCCCAATCCCATGCTAACTAGATTACAAACGAACATCTCAAACCTCAATAAATAGTCTACCTCACCCAACACTCCTCTTAACTACAAACAAGCTATTTGTTATACTAAATTGTGAGCTGTTATGAATGAGGAATTCCAAGTTCTTTCTCAATGCACATGGATATTGTTCCTCCCCCTACATCTCATAAATCCTTGGATCCAAATGGATGTTCAAAACAAAACTTAACTCACATGCCATTGTTGCATGATACAAGACCGTTTACTAGCTCAAGGCTGTACATAAGAACAAAAGTATTGACTATGATAGAACATTTAGCCCAGTTGCAATGATTCCCACTTTTCGGCTTTTCATCTCAGTTGCATACTATAACGGCTAGTTGATCCATTGTTTAAAATTGCGCAATTGAGTATTGAGGCATTTTTCATTTGTGAGGCGTAAGCCTCACGATTAGAAAATTATGTAGATTAATATATATATATATATATATATATATATATATATATATATATATATATATATATATATATATATTAGATAAAATATATTAACACTTAATATAATAAAAAGTGATAAATTATGCTTATATCAATTAATGAATTATGTAAGCCACAAAATATCATGTAACAAACGACACAAAATAAAAGTGCAATGAGGTCAAAACAAACTAGTAAAATAAGGCATAAGATAAGTTTAATGCAAACATCTTGTCTGTCCTATTCTCTAACACAATAGCTTCCATAGATTAGAAATATAGAATAATTCAAAGCCATCAACACTCTTACACTCGAAGAGTTTCCATTAGAGTCGTCATCATAATGAATAGTTTTCTCTCCTACATCTTCTACCAAGTCCAAGCTCTTTCATTTTTCCTTTTTCTTCTTCAATTTCAATTATTTTTCTCTTAATCAATAATAATCAACAAGAAATTAAAAATATTAATTAAAATTTAAGACAACTATGAATAATTAAGTTTTTATAAATACTTTTTTCTTTATATCTCTAGTTGCCTTGTGTTGGATGTACTAGGCTTGCTTCTATCTCCATAAAAAAATCCACGTTCATCTCTTTTTAGAAAACTTTCTTATCTTTCTTATCAAAGATAAAACTTAAGAATGGCTGTTAATGAATTTGTAATCTTCTTTGCTTTTAACAAGGCATTTTTATGTTGAGGCAAGTCACCAAGCATCTCCAAAATCAAGTTAATGCAGTGTGCAACCATAAATATTTTCTCTTCTCCATCAATTTATTCCCAGCTGCCCTATAACCTCAACTGGCGAGACGCATCTCACTATTTGTGAGGTGTGCGCCTCATACCTGTGTGCGGGAGGTGAATGCTTTAAGGCTTTTTTTTGCCCAAATAGTGTTGAAGTGCCTCCTATTGCACAATTTTAAACATTGGGTTGATCAAACAACTCGACATGTCTAACACATTTCTACTTTGACATAATTGTATATATGTGTCACCCTCTTGGCATTGTCAATCTGCAATATACTTTTCATGTTTGCTTTCTACACAAGACCATCTATAATCTCAAACAATTTCCTCGACAATTGTTTGCCACCTATCTATCTATCTACAATAGTTAGAATTCTCACAAAGTCATGTTGACCCCTATCTTCTCATATAGAAGAAAAATTATGCACTCTTTGTTTAATTGTATGTGTGGATGATATTCCATTAACCAAAAAATGATATCACACTCATTTCACAACTTCTAAAACAATTACATCACAAGTTCAAAATGAGAGATTTAGGATCTTATCATACTTTCTTGGCATTCAAGCTATCTACCTATCTTCAGCTCACTTAAATCAAACAAAATATGCTTTGGACATTGTACGCTGAGCAGGAATGTAAGATTGTAAGCCTCTACCTAATCCTACAGCCACTAAAAACAATACCACTACAGTACAGAAGATAATCTCCCGTACTCCAATCCAGCTTTCTATCGCCAATTAGTTGGAGCTTTACATTATCTTACCATCATACATCCATATCTGTCTTTTGTTGTTAATTGTTTCTGCCAGAACATGCTTCACCCACTTCAACTGCATTTTCAACAGCTCAAGCGAATACTCCGATACCTACAAGCTACATCTACTCATGGTCTACTAATTCAACCACAAAACCTACAACTACAACCCTAAAGTGTTCCGATCATATATCCACCACTGACTACTGCATTTTCTTGATTTGGTTTTTATCTCCTGGGCTGTTAAGAAATAATCCACAGTGGCTCGCTCAATTGAAGTGGAATATCATTCTTTAGCTTTCACTACCGCTGATGTTCTGTGGATTCAATTTTTATTATCCAACTTTGATATCAACTCATCTCAACTTACCTCATTGTGCTATGATAGCTCTTCTGCCATTCCCTTATGCTTGACATAGATTATCATTTTATTCCAGAATGCATCAAAACAACAGAATCACTGTTCAACATATCGATACAAAACAACTGGTTGATACCCAGTTTCATCTACTTCGATGCAAATTGACCCTTCTAGATTCATCAATTTGAGGGGGTGTGATAGTAGATCAATTATGAGTGAGCACTTATCTCATCATCTTGATCTAACACGTGGCCTCACCCTCTGACTGCATCTCTCCGGCAGCAACAAATCTGACAAATTAATTAGATGCGCTCTTATAAATATATGTATTGATATCACAGTAAAATAGAATGAAGATAATAGCCTGTTCCTTCTCATTTTATTTTTGAGTAATCATACTTGTATCAGGTTTCTCTTCATTTCAACAAAAAGATGGTAAGTTTTGTTGTTGATTCTTTGTAAATCTTCTTCGACTATACTTCAGATATGGTAGACCAACCTCCCATCATTTGTGATAGGCTTATCCCAGCTGTGTAGGATTATCATTTTAGATTCCTTTCCCCATTCATTCTTGTTTAGCAGCAAGACTTATCTCGATTTTCTGGGAAGTATTATCGCATTTGAACAATTTCTAGTTTGTCATAAGTGATGGTAGACCTTGTTGCTTGCATTCTCATTATTTCTAAGTCTCCTTAACTATAGTTTTTGAGATGGTTGCCAACGCTTCATCCACGGAGACTTATCCTAGCTATCTAGTATCAACCTTTAAATTTCCGTTTACCATTTATTCCTGTTTACTGCAGACTTATTTCGATTGACTAGAATTAACTTTTAAATTCTTTCGCAATTGATTTTCATCTCATCTTATGGCTATGTCGAATTTCATGTATTTCAAACCTTTAACTATGTTAACAATGGCTTATTTGTTTTAATTTGTATTCTTAGACATTAATTTCAAGCTCGTCTTTTTATTGGGTGCTCTCTTCTTTGCATTGTACATGTTCAAAACATCTGTGTTATTTTATTTTACCACCATATCCTCGAAATGATGATCCTGCCCATGCGTTTGTGCATCCCTTTTGAAAGCCTAAATTGTACATTATTGAAAATGCAACATAAAGCAGTAAAATTCATTGAATTAGGTTGGTTGAAAATTTTCTTACCGCAGCGCTTTTAACCATTTATATTTTTTCTTCTTTTATTTTAACCACACCCGAGGTCCATTTCCCCTCTCCAATCTATAATAGTTTGATTACATGTTAATCTGTTTTAAAATTTGATTTGGTGCTAATTTTTAATAATTAATTTACAACATTGTTTTGAATTTATTCATGTCCAAGAAGATAATTCAAATAAAATTGTATTCACACCTAAAATTATATTTTTTTAAATTTGTGCTTAGTTTTGTTTCCAACAAATTAATATAGTGGGCCCCACATATTAGACTTGGGGCATTCCTCTATACACACACACACAACACCTTACAGGGCAGGGAAATTGGACTTTGTTTCCATCACTGCATCGCAAAACGTCTTTAGTTGTAAATGAATCTATAAAACAAAACTCAATTCAGATGTTTCCTTTATGAGATATACAAGACCCGATTGATTGCACTAGGCTACAACCAAGTATATGGCTTGGATTGCACGAATACTTTCAACCTGGTTGTTAAACTACTCACTATTTACTTTTTACTTAATGTGGAAACCACATAGAGGTGAAAAATTATTTATCTAGATGTCTCTAAAATATTTCTTCATGGCTAGTTTGATGAGATAGTTTATATGTCTCAACTTCCAGGGTTTAAATGTCCGAAACACTCTAGACATATTTGCCTTCTCAAAAGGCTAGCTATGATCTTACAAGCACCAAGAAAATAGTTTGCAACATTCTCTAATTATTTATAGAACCTTGAGTTTAATTCTAGTATGGTGGATCCTTCTTTTATATAATCTACATAATGTATCCATCAGTATTGTAATTTATTTTTGAGGATCTTTTTTTTAGACTGCCTTTGCCGGGTCTCATGTCTTGGATGTGAAAAGTGTAGGTTTGCGATAGGCAATCGATATTTAGCGTAAAACTTGTTGAAATAATCATGACATGAATCTTTTAAAATATCTGTTACATCCCAGACCGTATGACCAATCAAAAAAGTGGTCAGTATCGGCTGGTGTAAAATAAGCAAGGATCATGAAATTAGAATTAGGTTAAGAACTTGGAATATAGGTACTATTGCAAGTAAATTAATGAAATTAATATATATTATGGTTCTTTGGAAAATAATTATTTTATGTATTCAAGAAACTAAAAGGGTTGTGGAGAAGGCCAAGGAGATTGATAGTTTAGGTTTTAAACTTTGATATTCAGGTAAAAGTCGAATTAGAAATGGTGTATATGTGATTATAGATAAAAATTTGAATGATAATGTTATGAGTATTAATAGGATTGGAGATATAATTATAGTTTTAAAGATTATTGTTGATACTAAGATTATCAATGTTATAAGTGTTTATACCCTCAAGTAATGTTTGGAGAAAAAAATTGAAATGAAACGACTTAGATTAATACAAAAGATACCTTAAAAAAAAGATATTTATTGGAGATTTAAATGAGCGTGAAGAGTGAGAAGATTTTAAAAATATTAATGATTCTATAAATTTAAAGTGCTAATAAAGAATGTAAGCTATTAGATTTTCTTTACATGATTTCATGTAATACTTTATTTAAGAGAGATGAACATATTATTACTTATAAAAATGGATCTAAGAAAACACAAATTGATTTTTTTTTGATAAGAAAATTAAATCATTTAGATTGTAAAGATTCTAAAGTTATGGTGAAATTTTACCTAAGCGATTATTTGTTTTAGATTTTAAGATGAAGGATTGAAGATGAAAATAAATCAATTATTCTGAAATTAGATGAGGTATTTAAAAACATTAATAAAAAATTTTAAGAGCAAACTACAAAAGGCTTAGAATTTGATATTATAAGTTAATTTTAAAAAGAATGTGAAATTAAGAAGTTGAAAAAATGTGTTTGGAGAATCGGGAAACCTTTTTTTAATAAAATAATAGTGAAGTCAAATGTAAGAAGAAAGAATAAGAAGATTATTATAAAACTTGGTTTAGATGTAAAATTGGAGAATGAAGAAAGATATAAAGCCCATGAGATTAAGAAAGAATATATACGCAAAAAATTTATTTAGTGATTTATCTGACAGATAGATAAATAAGAAAGATATTTGTATAAGTTATAAACCAAAGAGATAGTGAAATAAAGATCTAGTTCAAGTGATGTGATAAGAATGAAAATCATAAAAGATTTTTTTTTAAGAAAAGATATTGTAAATAGATGGATGATTTTGATAAATTTTTCAAGGGATAAAAATACGATTGATTTTAACAACTTTAATACCCTAAATAAAAATAGGGAATTTCATTTTTATCGTTGTATTAGTAAATTTGAAGTTGGAAAAGTTTTAAAGAAAATGAAATGTAGAAAAACAATAGGTGCTGACGATATTCCAATAGAAGTGTGAAAATGTTTAGGAGACCAAGGAATTTTTTGGCTTACAAATCTTTTTAATATTATTTTAACTAAAAGATCAAATGAGTGGAGAAAGAGTTTGTTATTCCTATATTTAAGAATGAAGGTGATGCACAAGAGTGTGCAATCTATAGACTAATTAAGTTAATGTGTCATACATTAAAATTATGGGAGAGAGTAATTGAGAATAGGTTATGATGTGGCACAAAAGTTTTTTAAAATCAGTTTGGTTTCATGCCGTAGATCTATTATAGATGTTATACATTTGTTGAGAGGTTTGATGGAGAAGTATAAAGAAAGTAAGGAGGTTCTACATATGATAGTTATTGGTTTAGAGAAAGCTTATGATAAAGTTTCAAGGGATGTTCTTTGGAAAGTTCTAGAAAAGAAAAATAATATTGGTTATGTTCAAGTCATTAAGGATATGTATATTGAAGCCTTTACTTGTGTCCAAACACAGGGAGGATTGATAAAATATTTTCTATTTCAGTTGGATTACATCAAGGATCGGTTTTAAGCCCATATCTTTTTGCTTTAGTTATGGATGTTCTTATTAGGCATTTATAGGAAGATGTACCTTGGTGTATGCTTTTTGTTGATGCATTCTTCTTGTTGATAAGACTAGATTAGGGAGTCCAAGAGAAACTTGAATTAATGAGGTCAACCTTAGAGTCTAAAGGTTTTCGTTTGAGTAGATCTAAAATTGAATATATGGAGTGTAATTTTAGTTGTAGAAGTTATAGTGGCGGTGTTGTGACATTGAGTGACCAAGTCATTAAAAAGTGTGAGTATTCAGATATCTAGGCTCTATTGTTCAAAATAATGGTGAAATAGATGGAGATGTTAGTAGTAGAATTGAAGTTGGATGGTTGAAGTGGAGAATGCAGCTGTGTGATAGAAAAGCACCGCTAGAGGGAAAAATTTTATAAAGGTTAAGACTTAGAATGATTTATTGTAATGTATTAACAAAAAAAGAGAAACATAAGACTATGTTAAGTGTTGCGATGATGCTCAGGTGGATGAGTGGATTTACTCTTACAGATAAAATGCAAAATGAGTATGTTCGGGAAAAAGTTGGAGTAGCTTTACTGGTAGATAATATTAAAGAGAGTCACCTTAGATGGTTTGACCACATAAAACATCAGCCGTCTAATGACTCGGTTTGGAGAGTAGATGTATTAGATTTGCCTTATGTTAAGAAAGATAGAGGTAGACTTAAAAAGACTTTGTTAAGATGTATAAAAAATGACTTTAGTTTACTAGAATTAAATGAGAGTTTGACACATAATATGATACAATGGAGAAGGATTCATGTTGCGGACCTCACATAGTAGGATAAAGGCTTGTTGTTGTTGTTGTTGAACTTTTTTTTTTTAAAGAAAATAACGATGAAATCATTTGATATTGCTGCTCAAATTATACCCAACAATTTAACATGCGCAATTTGCATTTGGTGTCATTCTTTCTTGGCATTGAAGCTCAAGCTGCTCATTATGGGCTACATTTGAATCAATCTCGATATGCACAAGAGGTAGGATTGATTGTAAATCTATTATCACCATAGTCTTAACCACGTCTTCTATCATAGACACTGAAATGAGCTATTTTTTGACCCCAAACTCTACCAATCTTATCATAATATTTCATAATAACAAAGCCAGATATCTCTTGTGCTATCAGTTAAATTTATCAGCGTATGCATTCATTGCTCAATATGTATTTTCAACTTCTCAAATGACTCCTTCATTACGTTGAAGGGATCTTACATTATGGGCTAACTATCTACTATTCTAATCTTACTCTTCATGCCTATGCCAACTTTTGATTGGATAGGTGATTTGTTAGACCAAAAGTCCACCAATTATTGTGCATTTATTGGGAATTCACTTATTATATAGTGCGCAAATAAACAGTCCACTGGAGCTTGTTTTTTTATTGTAGTGGAATGTAGAGCTCTTGCGATTGTTGTGACATATATCATTTGTTGGCATTACATTGTAGAATTTGCACTATCAATATGCTCACTAAAGTATATTGTGACAATGTTTTAGCAAGCACATTGAGATTGATTTTCATTTCACTTGTGATTGCATAAAATCCAAAGACGTTACCATGCATCTTAGCTCTACTTCAGAATAGCTTGCTGATATTTTTACTGAAGCTTTATCTTACACGCTCTATACTTTATTACGAGACTAGCTAATGATTTGTAATATGACCTTTAACTTGCGTGATGATGATATGCATCATTAAATTTCTGTACTCAACCATTATACTCTTCTCCGCTGCTACTAGCTTTTCATTATCACCATCCATTGGCAACAATTCTTAGCCACAGAATCGTGACAAACTCTGTTTTCAGGCAGAGATTATTTCAGCTATATATGTATATATCATACATTTCAATGTTGTAAAATGTTGCGCACATGGTGCGACATGACTCATCAAAATGGAACATGCTATTTGCGCCATGCATGGATAATGATACATGTGTGCTAAGTTGATTATATATATATATATATATATATATATATTCATTCGATGACTAAATTTGGAGAGTTGAGGTATTATATTCGGCCTATGTTAAAAAAGGTAGAGATGAATCTAAAATGACTTGATTGAGAAGTTAAAATATGAATTTATTTTATTAGAATTAAATGAGAATATGACATTTAATAAGACACAATGGAGAAAGAGGATTGATGCAGCTGACCCTATATAATGGGGATAAAGGGTTGTTGTTGTTGTGTGTTTGTGTGTGTGTGGAGAGAGCGAGAGAGAGTAGCAGTCTCTATGCAGTTTTTTCTACTTCTTCTCAATGTAAGTAATCCTCTATTTCAACACACCCAACATCGTTACTTCACTTTTTCATGGTGGTTTAGCTGCCTTCTGTTCTCACAAATTCCTCACCTGATGTTAGCCTTGGAAGCTAGGAATGTAAATTAAAGCAAATGCCTGCAGAATTTTTATTGTACGAGTCAATTTGTGAAAGAATTATTAACAGAAATAATGTACATGACTCCATAAAGCTTAGCATGGATTCTTTACGAAACATGATGGTGTCAAACCTTATTCCTTATTAGCTATATGTCCAAATCAAATATCCAAGCAACTTCTGGTTGCCAGAGTATCAAATATAAAATTTTGACTACTTCTTGGATTTGTGATTAGGCGTCCATGTGGCTATGCCTGCTCTTGTAAGTGCTAGACATTGTTTTTTAATTGAGCTAGCTAGCATCAAGGTTGATTTCTTGATTTCCTTTTGGTTTTGCTGGATCTTAGTGGATGATGCCTCAACATCAGATCAAAGATGGTCATGCTATGAAGGTCATGGCCATCATGGCGGAGCGGGACAATGCCATTCAAGAACGCAATTTAGCGCTTGCGGAGAAGAAAGCTGCTCTTGCTGAGAGGGACATGGCTATTCTCCAGCGCGATGCAGTCATTGCGGAGCGGAACACTGCTATAATGGAGCGTGACAATGCCCTTGCAGCATTGGAGTATGCTCGTGAAAACAGCATGAATGGAGACAATGCCTCTGGATGTCCGCCAGGATGTTCTGCTCCACGTGGGACGAAGCACTTCCACCAGCATCAGCCACAACATCTGCAACATCAGCTGTCGCAGTTATCGGACACGTCATACATTCATGGACGAGAGATGCAGGTAACTGAGGCGTACCCCATCTCAGCTGCTTCTGAAGGCGTAGTAAAGATTCGAAAGGCTAAGCGGTCGAGAAAGGAGACCAAGCCTCAGGCTTCTAATCCAACAAAGAAGGCTTCAAGGAAAGGAAAGAAGGTCACTGGTGGTGAGGACTTGAACAAGCAAATAACTATTGTGAAGCCACTGAACCAGTGGAGGGGTAATGTTAGTGGAGGTGGGGAAGACCTAAACAAGCTGGCTATAGTAACAAAGCACCATGAATGGAAGGGCCAGGATCTCGGTCTCAACTTGGTGACATTCGATGAATCGACGATGCCACCGCCGGCGTGCTCATGCACGGGGAAGCTACAACAGTGCTACAAGTGGGGGAGCGGCGGATGGCAATCGGCCTGTTGTACGACGACACTTTCGATGTACCCGCTCCCAGTGATGCCAAACAAGCGGCATGCTCGAGTCGCTGGGCGTAAAATGAGCGGCGGTGCTTTCACTAAGCTGCTTAGCAGATTGGCTGCAGAAGGCCATGATCTTTCTGCTCCACTTGACCTTAAGGATCACTGGGCTAGGCATGGAACAAACAGGTACATCACTATCAAGTGAATGATATTTACCAGGGTTTCTATAATTATAGTATATTTAGTGTGAGGAGGAAATGGAGCTTTAGATGGGTGAGACTTTATGCTGTATCGGGTCGTTATTTAGGAAGAACTGTTGAGGAGGAAAATGGGTAGTGCTGTGGGGTAGTCCTTGCTAAATAGGGTACTTCTTTTGAACATATTTTGCATCCCTTTAAGCCCTTCTGATAATATTGTAAGTTGTTAATGAATGTAATTCATTTCTTTCAGGAAAACTGTTGAACTTCTTTCTTTGTGGTTCATTCTGTTAATGATTTTTTATTTTTTGAATATTTATATTTAATAAATGATGGAATTTAATAAATTTATCTTTAAAAAAAAGTATTTTTAACTCAAGGTAACCAAATGTTCCTTCTGGTCGACTATGTTAAATTAAGGCAAGACCAGCGCTATTGTGCAGCAAATTCTTACGAAAATTTAAGTTCCATGGACTGCTAAGTTGATTGGTTTCAGGCACAGAAAAGGATCTGAGGTTTTCTGCTGCCTCTGTTTTCTCTGTATATTGGTAGAATTATAATTCTTAACGGCTATATTTTGGTAGTATTGTAATTCATTTTTGATGTTTGTGATTTGTTCAGTCATATATAAATCCATCAGTTTTTGTTGGAATAAATGAAAATTATTTAAAATAAAATTTAAGTTAAAGATGTGTTATGTAATGTATATGTATAGTTAGTTGCTTATGATAATAAGGGAGTATTAAAAGTAAAAAGATATTTTGAGAATATATTAATATATAGTGTTAATATGGGGCTAATTTTATTATATTATTTCATTAATTCATATTATTGTTTTTTTATTGTGTTTATATTAGTGAATATATAATAATTTAGTTCTCAAGTTTTATAATTTAATTATACTATGCTTTAATAATATATAATAATTATATTACAACTTTATTTATTTATATTATGTTTATATTTGTGGGTATTTATCTTCCGTTTCGCATAAATTAAAAGGTTTTTAATTTGAAATCTAGTTATTTAGTTTTTATATTTTAATTCTAATTGGTAAAAAAGTTAATAAAAAAATACAATTTTCTAATTATTATAAAGTTTTTAATAAACTAATAATATTTAAGAACAAAAAGGTATATTGTTTTTTAGATGCTAATGTACGATTATAGTTCAATTAAAAAAAAAAAATTCTCTTTCTTTTTATATGTTTAATTTAACTGAAATAAATTATATTATATATTCAATTATTGTTTTATTTTATACAAATACCAATTTCTAAGAAAAGTAATCTCCCAATCATTTAAAGATCTAAATTAATAGCATATACATATTTTAATAAATTTATATTTAAAGAAAATTATTATTTTAAATATCTGTGATTATATGTGAGGCACACAACCTTTTATCGAATTATTTTAATCACTTCATTTCTTAAATAGAATTTATAATGTGATACAAGTCATGCCATCCTTTTAACATTATATTAATTTTTAATAAATTTTATTTTATTATTATTATTATTTTTTATTCTTAGACTTTCACTTACGAGATAAAAATAATAACAGTCAACTCAAATGATTGTTGGTAGCTTATTTATAAGTTGATGTTTATTAATTTTATATAATTTCTTAGATAATAAATATAATAAAAACTTTATTATTATTATTATTATTTTTTGCAAAAAGTAATGCGAGTAAATGACTACCGGACCGGTCTCCATCCCAGCGGGCCATAGGGTCGGTTCCCTGGCCCAATTCGTGGTCGTGGGCCCAAAAATAAGAATAAACAGAAATTGTAGTTCACCAAAGAGATAGACCAGAGTTTGGGACCCTAACATCTTGCCTATATTATTTCCGGGTTTCTTCGCGAGGTCTGTACGAAGTCTCGTACAGATAAGTATCACAGCTTTTCTTCCTCGGTAGAACTCACGGTTGTCCTCTCTCTTTCCCTTTCTTCTCCTTCGAATAAGTTGTGGTTGCGATCATTCGATCGACCGTTACCGAGGTCAATGCCGGCGCTTCTCCGATTGTCTTCCTCATTATAGGATATATTTCTCGCTGCTATTTTTCGGGATCTAGGGTTTCCTTTTGGCGGAGACTTTAAGGTGAAAGGTGTTGGAAGGGAAAAGCGACGTTTGGGGGGGTTCAATTTCTTTTTTGATTTTTTATCCTGGTTTTTTTGGGCTGATTAATCTCCGGTAGAAGCGTGTCCCCTTCTGGGGACTGTTGAGTAGTTGGACATAATCTATTAATGATATGATGGTTGTGGAATCAAAGGGGGGAATGGGAGATGCGAATGGGGATTTTGTGAGGTTGCCGCATAACTATGATGGGGGATCGGAAGTGCAATTGCACTTGCCTAATGGCAAGTGGGGTTCCTTGCTATGGTGGATGAAGGTTGTTTTCCTGTGCATTGTTTTGGGAGCTGCTGCGGCTGCTCTTGTCATCTTTGCTGGCCCTTTGGTCATAAGGAAGGTCCGTCTCATTTCTTTATTCTTGTTGTAGTTTTTTATGTTGTGATTTTGTGGAAACTTTTAGCACTAGAAGTAAAATATGCAGCATTGTTATGGAGTTTGTGATAGCGGTGCAATGTTTTATGTTTTTGGACTCGAAATTGCAGTTATGTGGTTCATCACAATTATTTAAACGTGTATTGACCACAATCTATCATTTGGCGTACTTTATTATTGATTTGAAAACCATCAATAAGAATCAGATTATTTCTTATTCTGAATTCATGTGACATCAACTGGTCAGAATATCAGATTACCCTGATCTACTTTCATGCAAATAGACCAAACGATAGCATAGCTATAGAATTTTGGTATTATCTATTTTATCAAAATTGAGCACCATGCTGTTCACATGAGTTTTATTTCTGCTTATAAAATTCAGAAAATTTACTCTCCTAAATAATTTTCAAAGTAGATTATAATAAATAAAAGTTGGTAACCAACTAATTATTCATACTTTAATCTTTGGATGAACAGATTCATGCCTAAAATTTATTAAGGTTGACTAAAATAGGGGAAAAATAGACTGATAAAGTTCATTCTGCAAATATGAAACATAAATGGAGTTTCCTTGTACAGGACTAAACTGAATGAATTGCCATAATACATATGAAATGTGATTATAAGCTTGAAAACTGCTTGAAATTAATCTCTACTTCCTAAGAATTTAATTTTAATGCTTGATCCATTTCTTGACTCTAGGATCTACAAATAGAAATTCAGTTTTAGATTTAGCTTGAATTATACTAATAACATTCCCATCTATTTCACCATCATTTTGAACAATCGACCTGAGATATCTAAAACATTTACTCTTTTTAATCATTTTATCACCCAATGTCACAACCTCACCACTAGATCTTTTACAACTAAAATTATACTCCATACATTCGGTATTAGATCTACTTAAAGGAAAGCCTTTAGATTCTAAGGTTGACTTCTATAACTCAAGCTTCTCTTGAACTCACTCGCTAGTCTTATCAAGGAGAAGAATATCATCAACACAAAGCATACACCAAGGTACATCCTCCTATAAATGTCTAGTAAGAACATCCATAACTAAAGCAAAAAAAGATATGAGCTTAAAGTCGATCCTTGATGCAATTCAACTGAAACTAGAAAATATTTGGTCAATTCTTCTTTATTTGAACACAAGTAATAGCTCTAGTATACATATCCTTAATGACTTGAATATAAGTAAAATTAACTCCTTTCTTTTCTAGAATTCTCTAAAGCACTTCTCTCGAAACTTTATCATATGCTTTCTCTAAGTCAATAAATATCATATGCAGATCCTCCTTCTCTCTATACTTCTCCATCATACCTCTCAACAAATGTATAATGTCAATAGTAAACCTACCTAGCATGAAACCAAACTGATTTTAATAAATTTTTGTATCGTAACCTATGTTCAATTATTCTCTCCTAATTTTAATGTATAGCACAAGTTTTAAAACTTTTATTATTATTATAACGAGCTTGAATTATATTAATCATAACACATCCATCAACATAACCTAATTATGTTACATTGCCTTTGCTGGGTCCCAAGTCCTTGATGAGAAAAATGGAGGGTTGTGTTAGGTAGTCAACATCCAATGTAAAATTTGTCGAAAAACCATGACTTCATACAAAACCCTCTTGAACAAAAACATTAAAATTCATCCCCTTAACTTTGTCAAGTGAACCACAATTGGACAAATATTTTCTCACACAAAAATGCTCTTAGAGTATTCATCTCCAACACAAGGTGGATTAGTTGGTATGTTTTATTTATTTTATTATTATTTTGAGGGAGGGGTTTGAGATTTTTCAAGGAAAAATTTCTTGTATCTATCTCCTAATCAAGAAAGATGGGTGGGTGAGGGTGAGGGTATTTTGTTTTATATGATTGTTTGTTTATGTGTTTGTGGGGGTTAAAGAACTAATTCCCCAAATTGGATTGCTTAGAGAAACCTTGAATGGAGGGGTTGACATTGGTTTGCTATTCTAGTCTAAATTGTTCTTGGTTTCTTCCGAATTTTTAATAGAATAACAATAATGTATAATATTTAGATATATGCATATCTAATATATTAACTACATAACATTTATTTTCTTAACATATATATATTTCATTAATTTTCATTATGCATATTATTTATAGATTATGGACATATTATTTTTATCACTTTCACTTCCATTTATAAATGAGTTGTCTTGAGTAAGAAGAAAATGTAAATTGAAGATTTTTTAGAATTTAAGAGATTTAGTATTAATAGAATAAAGGTTGGGAACTTGATATAGATGTGAATTTGATAATCAATTTCATTATAAAAATTATTCCTAGGTGTGGTAGTTTTAGGCTTCTTGTAGCTAGTTTGCAAAATAGGTGAGGAGTTGACTTCTATGGTAAAATATGGGCTTTTAACATGAAGATATGATTCATGAGTGCTATGTTATACGAGATTATCATGGATGGTTAAATTTAAATTTAGCAAACTATAATTAGATTGGTTATAGTATATGAACTGAGTGTTGGGGAACAAATAAATCATTGGTAGTCAAGTCGAGTGGTGTAAATGTTAAGATGAATGTTTGGTAAACTAATAGAGATGGAGTGAAAATAACTCATATTAATGATAAAATAGTCGAATTATATAATTTCACTTTGTACATTGGAGAACATAAGATTCACTAATAAGGCAGGTAGATATAATTAATGTTGTAGAAGTATGAAATAAAATAGGTAGACAGAAAAATAATTTGGCCAAATGTTGTCTAAAAATACTCACATGAATTAGAATTGATACATTATGTAACACTCAATAGGAATCATCAAGGTGGGTTTCTTAGACAGACCCAAATGGTTGGGATATTGCTAATAATGGGGATGGCATAATGTTTATATTGAACCCAAAGGATATAGTCTTATTATTTGGTGGAATATTGACCTTGTCTGAGCTTGGTCCAGGCATATTAGTTCTTAGACTTTCTGTTGCTTAGGTGTACATGTAATTTATCTCATGGATAAGGTGGTGAAAATTTGAATTACATGATTTCCTTATACACAAGAACATAAGATTTACTAATAATTTAGGTAGATAGAATTAATGTTTTAGGATTATGAAGGAAAGTAGGTTGCTAGAAAAAAAAGGCCAGAAGTTATGTAGAAATACTCGCGAAAACTAGAATTAACACCTTATGTAACACTTGGTAGGAATGAAGAAGGTGCGGTTGAAATTCAAAAGATAGTCTTATTGTCTGGTGGAACATTGATCCTTGTTTGAGCTTGGTCAAGGTATGTTAGCTCGTAGACTTATAGCATAGGTGTTCATGGTATTCTATGCTTGATCAATTGGTAAATAGGAGCTCCACCATGGCGCCATGACTTGAATTCTAGATTGTTGGATTTGATGCTAATTTAAACTCTAGTAACAATGCCACGTATGAGTTGGAGGTCAAATATGAGTTTACGTTCTTTGAGTAGTTTTATTGTCTTCTTTATGCAACTCTCTCATGCTTTGAAGATGATCTTGTCAGGTAGTTGTGCCTATTCTGGACTGGGAGACATCAACATTCAGCATACCAACTCTGGGACTCTTGCTTTTTGCATCCATTTCATTGTTCCCAACTGTTTTCCTCCCTTCTTCACCTTCCATGTGGATAGGGGGAATGACATTTGGCTACGGTTATGGATTTCTGCTTATTATGGCAGGGGCTAGTATTGGCATGTCACTGCCATATTTTATAGGTTCTTCATTTCGTCACAAGATTCATGTCAGTTCATCCTTCTCAAATCCTATGAATTTTTTGTTTTAAAATGAAAATAACTTATTGCCTTATATAGAAATATGCTTTACTTTTTTTTTTAAAAAATTTTGTTAAATGCAGAAATGGTTGGAGAGGTGGCCAAATAAATCAGCAATTGTCAGATTAGCTGGTGAAGGAGATTGGCTTCACCAATTTCGTGCTGTTACATTGATAAGGGTCTCTCCTTTTCCATATATTGTTTTCAATTACGCCTCTGTGGCTACAAATGTGCAATATTGCCCTTACATATGTGGATCTATGGTGGGAACAGTGCCCGATATTTTTATCACTATTTACAGGTTCGAGTCCTCATCTTAAAGCAGTTATTATTTTACTGATTTTTTTAAACGCTTTAGGACTATCATCGCATAGCAGTTTTATAGATCTTTGATCTAATTTATTTGTTAGCTGCGGCAATCTATTTCGTGATGACATGCTTTTAATAGATTATTTTACCTATAGATGCTGCTCAGTTCTCTCAATCTGTTTAATATGCTTGAATTTAGCTATTATTGTTTGCCTTAAAATCAAGTTAAACTTAATTAATTGGGCTTGCTGGTGTACTTTAGCGACTGTAGAGATGAAGATAAAATGGAAGCCGTTGAATAAAGATATCATTTTTTTATGTTATTGTTATTGACGTCTTTAGTGTTAAACTGCTATAGGCACATGCAGAAACTTTATGAAATGCTATGGAACAATATATTTTGTCATTTAGTTATTTCCATGTGGATGCGGACTGGAATAGTAAAGTGACAACAATGTTATCATCATTCTGAAATGTTGGTGGATTTCAGCTGGAAATGAATATATAAAGTGAAATAACGGTCCATGTTTTAATGTTACAAGTATAGGGAGAAAGTGTTGTTCTTCCATTAGATTCCTGGAAAATATTATATTACTGGGAACATTGGATGTATGTATTATTCTTTTGGGAACCAGAAGAGTCAAATGAGTCAGCAACGATCCATGTCAAATGTTTATTGATTTTCCATCATGGTCAAACATGAAGTATCACCTTATTTGTGACCTTATTGTGATCTAAGATGTTTTAAGTTCTAGGTTTCTAATGCATATGTAACATGAGATTCAAACATAAATTCATTACAAATTCTTGAGAACAAACTACTGATTCAAGATAATTAGTGACTATGTTGATGAAAATAAAAAAATTGATAGAAATTAATCCAAATGAATGCCTTTTGATCTTAAACTAAAAATTAGGGTTGTAAGTGAGCTAATGTACTTGATGATTAATTTGATACTCATTTATCTAAGGTTCCTTTACATTTGTTTATTTAAATAGTTGAACAAGCTTCAACACAATTTTAAAAAAACTCATCATATAAATAAACATATAAGTTATTGACCTGCTTGTTTGTTTTTGTTGGCAAACATGCTTGTTTGCTGTTTAACAAGTAGTTTGCTAGGAATTCAATAAAATACTCATTTAATGATAGTTTAATTATTTATTTGATGACTTATTCTATGCTCTTGTATTAATTTTTCTATATCTTATGCATTTAAAAAAATATTTATGTTGTTCGAGGTATAAGTGTGATGTACATATCATATAAACAATTAGATGTATAGATTAAAATGTTTTATTATTATTATTTGAAGCACCAAATTAGTCATAAAATAAAAATATTATTGTTAGCACTCGATTGTTTTTTGCTCGATGAGTAGTTTGTTTTTGATTATTTTTTTGACCTTGTATGTTTAGTGAGCTAAATATGAACATGATCATGTCTGATCGCGTGTTCAGATCAATTCATCATAAATTTTAAAATTAAATTCCAAATGTACTCCTTTATATAATTCAAAATCAAACAGCTAAACTTACAAAGCTCTTTAGTAAATTTTCATCATCACCATCTTCATGCATAATAGGCGGGTGATCTAGGATTTCAAATTAAATTCATCTAGGAATAGGAAGAAGAATACTAGAAGTTTGCCTCATTACGAACTTTTAATTATTTGGACTTAGAATCTAAGATGTAAACCCATATGTTTTAGCTAACAAATAGTGGAAATAATTGTCTCTATATAGAAGACCTTCAATGACCATCTTTAATTAATGATTGTTTGAATTATTAAAAATAAATAAAAAATTAAAAAATCAAGATGCTAATTGCTTTGGCGTTTTCTTGAAAACCTCAAACCAATTTTTATTTTTTGTGAAAGTGCTTATTTCGAAAACATCTATAAAAAATCCGGTCGCTTCTATATTAACTTTTTGTGGGAATGAAAACAGTGAAGTAAAATGAAAATAGCAAATAATGATTTAATTTTATCTGGGGACCAGTATATTTGGAAAGCCAATATCATTATGTGAAAGGTTTGCTCAATATATCGAGTTTGTGGATGTGGGGCTCTTCTTCAACATATGTCCCAGATGGCTTATTTAGTTGGTAGTCTTCCACATCTGTATTATATTCATTTATTAGTTCGACACTTCGCTAAACCTATTCGCTTAGTTGAACAGCAGTGACAACAGTTACACCGAGGATTATTGCAAAGAATGAATTCTATATAACATTTGATGTAGTTTTTATGTTAAGTTGGCTTCAACTAAAATTTTATTCTGTGAAAACTCTTTAAATTGTTATGAATGAATGACAATTAATGTGGGATTGTTGTTTTGTTGCAAGGGAAGGCCTTCTAGCTTCACTAATTGATATAAATCATTTCAAAGTAGTTTTTATTCCGTTTTGTATCCTGCAGACATTTTTCTTACCTTGATATTTTGGCGATTCTTCAATTTTAAACTGGTTAGCACAGCTTTTCTCAAGAGAAATCAAAACTCTTTCCTTTTTTTGGTGTTGAACTCCGGGGTCAACAAATTCACATTCCATAGTTAATTAGTTTTAGGTTTTATTTGCACTATCCTACCTCTTCAACGCTTGAAGACATTACAAGATGGTTATCATACCATTTATTATTCACTTTTTTAACAGGGCATGTTACTTACATACCACAATTCTTATATATTTACACAAAATTTTAGTATTTGTATAAATAACATTTAAATTTTTAATATCACATCATAAATAACACCATCATTAACTATTTAAAGTGAAATGAATCTTTTCATTCATAAGAAAAATGTTATACTTCAATGCTTTTTCTTGTAATTCTTTATTTTTAATATTTAATGTGATTTTTGATGGAATCTGAAGCTCCATAGAGACCACTAACACCACAGTACGCACACCATTTGATCACCCAGATTGTGATGATGAACTAACCCTACACTTCTTCTTGTCTTGCTCCGAATCGATTTCCGCTACAGCGGGAGGCTGCTCAGGAATCTAGCCGATGCAACCGACCGCGGCGGCTTCCTATCATTGCAGCAGGTTATCTACGATGTCCTCGGCTTCTCCGCCGCCTTAGCCGCCACCGTAGCCATCACCATTTACGCCAAAAGGACTCTCCAGACTCTTCAGAACGAAGGCAAGATCTATCAGAACTGCCATCCAGAACTCGAAAACCTCTCTTCGCAACCTCTTAATCCTCATTTAATTTCAATCCACCTTCAAAACTAACTGGTTTCTATCTCTAAATCAATCAGTTCATGATTGTGCGATCGAAGCAGAGCTGGGAGTCTCCATCGCAAATCTTCAACTTTTTTTTTTGGCCAATTTAATAGTTGAAAGATAGATAGGAATATATGCTTTGAATGTGTGCTGAGGCTTCATATTTGGCAAAAGAGAGGGTATTCTATTACTATCACAGAGTCACATGGAATGATTCCACCCACCTGCACCAAATTTTATTACAATTTAAACAAAAAAGTAGCTGAAAATCTTCAGTCTTTTGCTTTGCTACATATTGTTTTTAAATTATGTTCTTGGAGAATATAGCTTTATTTTACACTGTATTGCATCATTTGCATGTGCATTATCACTTTCTTTACTAATATTTGAATCAACCTTGTATTTTATGTTGTTTCTATTGTTCTTCTTTTCTTATACAACTGGGCTTTCTCTTCATTTTCTTAAAAAATAATTTAACAAATAATAAATTAAATAAATTGATTGATCGATTGATTAAAGCCAAAAATTCTCATATGTATCCTCGTAATGTGATTTTCTATTTTATATTAATATATAATATAATTATTAATATCATTGAAGATATTTAATGTGCATAACGTTTAGTTAAAACTTTTATCATTTCTAATATACGTGTTTTTCCATTATTTTAATTTTATGATCATTTTAATAATATTTTATTGAAGCAAAAATGGTTAAAAATATACTAATTAATCATCATAAATAAAACAAAGAAATTAATTTATTATAATTTAAATTTCATATATTCTCATTATAATTGAAAACTCGTCAATCTACATTGATTTAAAGCGTGCTTTGTAAAAATCGTAAGAATGTTATTTATTTAACTTAATTTTTATATTCTTAAAAATTATTAATTGTATAATAAATTTTATTTCATCTTTCACTATAGAAATATTCCTTTTATCTTAAACATTTATTACAAAATATTTAATTTTTAAATAGTTAGATTATCTGTCTTTAATTTAATTTTTAAATTAATACAATGTTTTTTTTTAAAATCATTAATTATTATTTTCTACTATTTTGCAATTATATGACTAAAATATGATCAAACGGGATTTTTTATTCTTCCAATTTTTTTAGTTGGATCACTAAAAACATGCCACATTATTTCAATCTTACAATAGCTTCGCATTAAACAAATATAACTATTTTAAATTTAAGTCAAGGCCGGCTGTTGAGTCACAATATCATGCCATCTTTAATTTTTAATTTCATATAATCAAATAAATAAAAATTAATTTTATTAATTTTTAAATATTTAATCAATAAATTCACATAAATAAATAAGTGACAAATGCTGTTTGATAGACTTCCTTACATATGTTATTTAAATTAAAGATAATTAAATTCATTGCTAAAATTACTTATGTTTCAATTCATCTAAAATTAAATCTAAGTAATTAAAATAAATTTGTTTTTTTTAATTTTTAGAAATTTTTTATTTTTAATATTTTATAATTGATTTAAGTAATTCATTACTAAAATTACTTATGTCTCAATTCATCTAAAATTAAATCTATGCAATTAAAATAAATTTGTTTTTTGTAATTATTAGAATATTTTTTTAAAATTTTTTTATAATTGATTAAAGTAATTCATTGCTAAAATTAAAGGTAATTAAATTCATTGCTAAAATTACTTATGTTTCAATTCATCTAAAATTAAATATAACTAATTAAAATAAATTTGTTTTTTTTTAATTATTAGAAATTTTTTATTTTTAAAATTTTATAATTGATTTAACTAATAATATCATTAGCATTTTAGAAATTCATTGCTATAATTTTATTAATCATTTCATTAGCATGCAAAGGGTTTTGAATAAAGGGTAATGGCAACAAAGTTTATAATTTTAGATAATTTTTAAAATGAATATTTAAACCTTAAACATTTGTCAACACACACTATTCCAACTCAGCAACAAGAATCTCCGACGACCAGACACAAAATTGACCTTCTTCTAAATGTTTGCCACGTGTCAAAGTACACCCATTATTACACGTGGCACGCGGTGGAAAGTTATGCACGGTGCAACTATCTTTAACCTCCTCCCTTCATCACTCTGTCTTCGTGCTCTTAACTCCCGCACGGCCATGGCTTCCTGCTTTCTTCTCCCCGTTTTTTTCTCTCTTCTGCTCTTCTCTGCCTCTTTTCCTCTGCAAAACTCGCGGTATAATGTAGTCTTGTCCTGATGCAGCAGTTGGCGGTAGTTGAAGCTTCGGAGGAGCAATGAATGCATTTAAGAAGAGGTGTACGGTCGGGATCGGATTAATTGTCGAATCACTGTATTCGGAGGCACAGATTGGCGTCAAGTGGAGGCGGGGAGAAGTTCTCCTCCCCGTTGCTCGCCGGAGAGAACTCCCTAGAGGCATTCGATGAAACCGCTCTTAGTTCGTACTTTCTCTCATTTGGAAGGTTACCATGAACGGTCTCGAGTTTCTTCTTTTGCTGTTTCTGGTGTTTAGATCTTTGCGGAGGCGGCGGCGGATGACGTCGGAGAAAAGGAGGTTTTGTTGCAGTTTAAGGGGAATGTGACGGCGGATCCTCGCGGTGCGCTCGCGTCGTGGGCTGTTAGCGGAGATCCGTGCAGGGATTTCGCAGGAGTCACTTGCACGGATGCGGGGTTCGTGGAGAAGATTCTAATCCATGGGGCTGAGCTCGAGGGTACGTTGTCGTCGTCCGTCGCTGGACTACGTGATCTTCAGATTCTCTCGCTTTTTGGGAACCGTTTTTCCGGCGGGGTGCCGGTGGAATACGGGGGGATTGGAACCCTAAGGAAGCTTAACCTCAGTCGGAATGAGCTCTCCGGTGAGGTTCCGGAGTCTCTCGGTGACATGCCCTCGCTTCGTCTCCTGGATCTGGGCGGGAATTCCTTTTCTGGTGAGATTCCGGGCTCTTTGTTTAAGAACTGCTTCAGGACGAGATTTGTTTCTTTCGCACATAACCGCCTCTCGGGCCCTATTCCGACATCCATCGCCAATTGCTTCAATCTGGTCGGTTTCAACTTTTCGTTCAACGAACTTACGGGAGGTTTTCTGCCGGAGATCTGCGCGCCACCGGCTATCACATTCATTGCGCTGGGGAACAATTCTCTGTCAGGGACAGTTACCGATAAGATTTCATCCTGCCAGAGCTTGGAATTTCTCGATCTCGGAGGCAACTCGTTCTCAGGAGCAGCGCCTTTTGATCTTCTTTCTCTCACAAATCTGAGCTACTTCAATGCTTCCTTCAATCGATTCCAAGGAAGCATCCCGGAGATCGGTTCCTGCAGTGATAAACTGAAGTACATTGATGTCTCCGGGAACGATCTAAGCGGAGAGATTGATCCGAGCATTGCGAATTGCACAGGATTGAGGTTCCTGGATTTAAGCTTCAATGGACTTACTGGAAACATTCCGCCCGAGATTGGATCCATTAAGTTCTTATCAGTTCTCAGATTGGGGAGCAATGCCATTACGGGAACGATCCCAGCTGAACTTGCAGAAATGGAGCTAATCCAGGTCCTAGACCTGCATAATCTTCAGCTTTCAGGAGAAATCCCACTTTCCCTGAGCAACTGCCCGTTCCTTCTCGAACTGTAAGCACTATAATAAATTCAAGGGAAAAGAAACAAAAGCTTCAATCTTTGATCTACCTGTAGTTTTATTGCAGAGTTCTCAATTCATTTTGTAGGGATGTATCAAGAAACAAACTGCAGGGAGGAATCCCCGAAACATTTTACAAAATGACCTTCTTGCAGCACCTTGATCTTCACCACAATGAGCTCAATGGCAGCATTCCATCGACCCTCGGAAAATTGATCCGGCTTCAGTTCCTTGACCTCTCTGAGAACTTGCTCACCGGATCCATCCCTGCTTCCCTCGGAAATTTAACTCTACTAACCCATTTCAATCTCTCCTATAACAATCTCAGTGGCGCCATTCCTTCTGCTCCGGCGATCCAGCAATTTGGCTCCTCCGCATTCTCTAACAACCCATTGCTCTGCGGTTCTCCACTTAACATCCTCTGTGGCGGACACAAGAGAGCAAAAGTGCTGAGTGTTACTGTTATCATCGCCATAGTTGCAGCTGCTTTGATCCTTGCAGGAGTATGTTTGATCACAGTGATGAACAGAAGGGCTTCCAGGAAGAAGAGTTGGGAAGAAGAGATACTCGTTTCAGAGAGCACAGCTCCAGCTTCCACTAATTCTAATATCATCATAGGAAAGCTGGTTCTTTTCAGCAAGAGCCTACCGTCGAGGTACGAAGACTGGGAGGCTGGCACAAAGGCCCTCCTCGATAACGACTGCCTGATCGGCGGCGGCTCGATCGGGTCGGTGTACAAGGCGAGCTTTGAAGGCGGAGTCACCATCGCAGTGAAGAAGCTGGAGACACTGGGAAAGATCAGAAACCAGGAAGAATTCGAACAGGAGATGAGCAGGCTTGGAAGCATAAGACATCCGAACCTGGTGACTTTCCAAGGGTACTATTGGTCCTCCACAATGCAGCTGATTCTATCAGAGTTCGTCCCCAACGGGAGCCTCTATCAACATCTCCATGATTCTAACTTCTCGAGCAGCAGCCGAGGCGGCCGAGGGCAGCTATTCTGGTCAAGGAGGTTCGGGATAGCCCTCGGAACAGCAAGGGCTCTCGCCTATCTTCACCATGACTGCAAGCCCCAGGTTTTGCATCTCAACATCAAATCCAGCAACATTCTGTTGGGTGAAGCTTATGAGGCTAAGCTATGCGACTATGGTTTGATGAAGCTTCTGCCGATTCTCGGCAGCCGCGAACTGACCAAGTTCCATACCGCCGTCGGTTACGTCGCGCCGGAGTTGGCTTCTCAGAGCTTACGATACAGCGAGAAATGTGATGTTTACAGCTTCGGGATGATTCTTTTGGAGATTGCGACGGGAAGGAAGCCTGTGGAAAGCCCTGGGGCGACGGAGGTGGTGCTGCTCCGTGATTCTGTGCAGGGGGCTTTGGATGATGGGGATGCTTCGGACTGCTTCGACAGGAGCCTGAGGAGATTTTCGGAGAAGGAAGTGATTCAGGTTCTCAAGTTGGGGCTTATATGCGCCGCGGATGCTCCGGCGAAGAGGCCGAGCATGGGGGAGGTTGTTCAGTTTCTGGAATCTATCAGATCCAGCAACTCCTGATAATGGCAATAAGATCAGTAGACTCTGAAATCGATTTGGAGTCTGGAAAGCTCACATTTTTTTTAGAGTTTGGAGCAAAGTGGTTTAACTTAAACATTCTTTTGTCAAATCTTTGTATTGTTTGACATTGTTATTATGATTTGTTTTGTGAAAAATAAAAAAAAATATCATTTTTTTTATGATGATCATTACTAGGCCTGTTAAATAATAAATTTAAAAATTAGAAGAAAAATAACAAAATAATATGATTTAAGAGAATGAGACATAAGTTTAAAATATATATATATATTTAAATTATTAAATTTTAATAAATTTTAAATATATTTTATACTAATATTTATTAATTGAGCTAACTCACATACTAATGAGTTGAGTTAAAAGTTGATTTAAGTTTAATTTATATTAATTCATCTAATTTGATTCATGAGCTATTTATAAAGTTAAGTAATATGTGCTTACAAAATATTTAAGAAGATCTAACGTACACATTACATAATTTTTTATATATTTATATATTTAATATTTAAAGTTAGATATTTATTTATCTAATATTTTTTTATCCTAAATAAGTTGTATTTTACTCTTAAAAAGTCAATGATCATGATATTTTTGATGTAATATTAATGATTGAGTATTAAATATATAAAAATTAAAATTTAGGTATTAAATATATAAGAATTGAGTGATATGTATGTAAATATCTTAAATATTTATTGATATTTATTTATTTATCCTGGAAGATAAAAAAAAAAATATCCATGTGATTTGATTTTTTTTTTTTTTTGAAATGAGTATCCACTCAATAACTGCATTTTTTAGGTGAGGATGTCATTGTGATTAATTCCATAGGAACAATATCACATTCATTATTCATACGTATTGAATCTTCACTTATTTTTTATCAGATATTTTTGCTCTAAAGGAGAAATTGAATGTGGGCCAATCACGCTCACCTATTAATCAAGCTAAGAGATATGAGTTGTGATTTGAATTTTTCTTATGATGAGTCCATGAAGCGCATTTAATTCAGACCTGGATTACTCTGTGGGCCAAATACTGGATCTTTTCGCAACTCAGATTGCCTTTTAATTCGGGTTGTTGACCGTATCTGACAGATATTGATCCCATTGTTCACGAAATACAAGAGATGTTATCCCGACCAATAATTCACGAAGACGGAAAAAAAAAAGTAATTCAATTATTAAATAATGGGTTACATTTACCGGTGTAAACAAGTAGAGTCCAGTTGAGTTTTAATTAAATTAAATTAAATTTATTTAAACTTTATTAAGTTTGAATTTGAGCTCAATTATTAAATTGATAATATGATATATGATAATTATAATTTGATATTATATAAATTAGTCAGCTCGATAAACTATCGAGCCGAGTCAAATTAGGCTCGAACTGAAGCTCAAAAAATTTTCGAACTTGTTTACAAGCTCATAGCTCGATAAATTAGATTAGCGAGCTCAAATCAGCTAGCGAGCTGGCTTGACTCACACCTCTAGTTGCATCATTAATAATATTTTAAAATTTTGAACCATCGAGATTTATTGGATGGTCCATATATATATATATATATTCTCATTGGCCCCCATCTAATTTATTTTTATTTTAAATTATTTTTACTTTAAATTTTGCTCAAATTTGAAAAAATAATAGCAGGTCCTTGCAGAGGCCAATTTATGGAGATAGACTGTGTTTGAGTGAAGCTCAGGTTATTATTGGCTTTGATTTAATCCGATCCAGTCTGCCTGATGCCCAAATATGTGAGATATAAAAAAAAAATTGAAAAACTCATTGCTCCACTGATTTTAAATATTGTAAAATTAAAAATAGAGAAAAATTTTGAAAAAAATAGAGGAATTTCAATTATTAAAAATAAAATAAAAGTGCATTTCATTCTACATCTTATAGTGCTTAAATATATAATTATATAATTTTGGCTAATTTAAATTTCAATTATTAAAAAAATATACATTAAAATATAGAATTCGAAGGACACCACCTGGGTTAAGGTAGACGATTAACATAAAACATTGGGATTTTCAAATAAAAAAAGGGTTAAAGAAATCGATTAATAAAAATAATATAATGGAATCAAAATTTCGAGAGGCTGAAAGAACACCTTTTTTATATAGTTCCAAATAATTTCGTCAAAATCAAATAATTTGGTCTCCAGATCTCAAACAAAAGAGGATGGAATTCAAATAATTTTAAGCAAACTGAAAAGAAAAGAAGGATGAAACTACTCCTTGAATGAGGTTAGGGTTTTTCTTCTGCTCCTTGCCGGCATCCTCTTCCTTTTCCTCCCTACCTCTCCTTAACATCCAATCCTCCCCCTTGTTTTTCCCTCCCACTAAAATTGCCCTCTGACCTCCGGCTTCTTGCCGTGGGTCAGTTTTCTTCCTCAGATACATTTCTAATGGCTACCTCAAGTAATATGTTCCCTCCTTTCGCCACTTCTACCAGCTCGACAGGTGGCTCCTATGGGTCCTTGGAAGGATTTCTTTGGCTGAATGAGAAGAGTAGGGAATTTCCTTTATCCTTCATTCCCCCGGTTTCTTCAGAGGTTTCTTTTTCTGAGGAAGATTTGCTCGAAGGTCAAAGGGAGTGGAATTTATCCCTGGTCGGTCATGCCATAGGAAAACGCCCTTATTACGGGTCTCTTTTGGCGGCGGTTAGGAAGAAGTGGAGGTTCAAAGGGACCTTTGAGTTGCTCTCCCTTGAAGGTGACTATTTCCTCTTCAAATTCTCATGTGTGGAAGATTACGAATTGGTTTGGCATGAGGGACCTTGCTTCTTCAGTGGTCGGCCATTTATATTTCAAAAATGGACTTGGGATTTCCGTCCATCCAAAGATCAGGTAACCGATATTCCCTTGTGGATCAAATTGCCTAATTATCCTCTTTGCTGTTGGAACGAGCACGGTTTCTCTAAGATGGGGAGTATGATAGGGTTCCGTTAGCCGTTGATAATCTAACAGCTTCGAAAGCACGTATTACCTTTGCCAGGCTCTGTGTGCAGATCAATACCACTTGATACCCCGATTCTATCCCAATCAATTTGAACGGCAAGAAGATCGACCAACCGGTGGTTTACGATTGGAAACCGGCTGTACTAAGTGTCACGTTTTCACATACTGAAACCTCTTGTCCCAAGAATAAAGCCCAAACTCACAAGCCAACAATTATCGCTGCTTCAACTAGGGGAAGGAGTGGAATCGCCAACCTGACGCTTTGGATATTACAAACAACTTCTCTTGTTTGGCGAACAAGGAGAGATCATAGAGGAGGATTTGGGAATCGGGTAGAGCATCGAGACTTCACTGGTAAGCTTCCTTCCTTGATTTAAACCTCATTCCCTCCTTCTTCTTCTCCTCTGGTCATGAGGTTGTCTCCTCTCACTCTGAGGAGGTTCTTGAGTCGACTGGTCAGGTGCTCACTGCTCCTCCCAAGCGGGTGTGGTGACTAGATCCTCGCTTCACCAAAGCAGGACCTCGGGCTTGGCTACCTATGGGTAATGATTCACATCACTTGGCTACTAATAACCATTTTGGTGAGGACCAAAGTAAGTTCTTCTTTGGCTATCTCTAATCGAAAAGTAAGAACAAAAGGGTAAAACCCCTCCTCTTCCCTCTTCTTCTCAATGACTTTTCCGATTATAGGAAGTTGGAATGTTAGGGGCCTATGAGGGCAATTTTGGATTGCAAAAGACTTATGAAAGATTTTAGTTTGGATTTGGTTTGTCTCTTGGAAACAAAAATCAATCCTTCTACATCTCTAAATCCTTTCATGTTGCGTAAGTTTTCCATGTTTCCATATGAAAATTGCTGTTCTAATTTTGACTCTGCGTCGGGTGGCCGTATATGGATTAAATGGTGTTCGACGCGTATTGATTTTGTGCCCCGGGTTGTCTCTAATCAATTCATTCATGGTGATGTTATATGTGCTGGTCTCCCCTCTTTTTCTTTGACTTGTGTTTATGCTGATAATGATCCTCTCTCTCGGAATTCTCTTTGGGATTCCCTCGAGTATTCTATTAATATGACATCCTTGGTTGATCATGGCGACTTTAATTCTTTGTTTAGCAAGTAAGGAAAAAAATTGGAATCCCTTTATCTTTTGCTAACACAAGCATTCAATTGTTGTATTCAAGGCGTGAATTGATTGATCTTCCAGCACGGGTTTATTCTATACTTGGTCCAATCAACAAATTAATAACCCTATTTTTTTTGAAAATTGATAGGGCTCTTTGCAATGTTCTTTGGTTGGAAAAATTTCCTCCTCTTTTATAAAGTTACTCCCCTCTTTCATGGATCACTCTCCTCTTGTTCTCTACTTAACACATATGAGTACTGGATTACCCGTTTATGTTTAAAATCATTGGGTGCTTTCACCCGACTTTTGGATGTTACTAGAGAGGCTTGGAAGATCTATTTGAGGTTGGTGACCCAATCTTTGTTCTGGCTAACAAGCTTTCCAATGTCAAACGTGCTCTAAAGGATTCAATGAAATGTTATTCTCAGTTGCAAATAAAGTTAGATGAAGCTAAAAGGAATCAATTTGATATTCTTGGTAAAATTGAAAGGGATCCTAATAATTTGCAGCTTAGGGTTGAAGCTAAAGCAATTAAAGACTCTTATCATTCTCTTCTTCAAATGGAAACTACTTGGGTGAAGCAGAGAGCTAAGGCTCATTGGCTAACATCCTCAGATGATGATCTTAAGTTTCTTTATTTCTCTATTAAGGAAAGGCATAGTTTCAATTGCATTAGAGAGCTCTCTACTGAAAATGGGGTGTTGAATGATCAGGATTTAATTGCTGAAGAAATCAGCGGTATTATTCATCTCTCTTCAATAAGACAACCTCATTCTTTCATATTGCGGATTTCCCTATTGGGAATTCTCTCTCGTGGATATGGCTCATAGCACGGATCGATATTTCGATAAGGAAATTCTCAATGCTCTTAATAGTATCGGTGAGAACAAATCTCTCACGGAGCGGATGGGTTTAATTCTAAGTTCTTCCTACTTGGGAGGTAAAAACTTTTAAAGGCTGCTCATCACTTTTTCAAATTTCAAAAGCTTCCTAATCGGTTGAAACACACCTTGATTACATTGATCCCCAAAGTTAAGCACTCCAATTCATTATCTGATTATAGGCCTATTTCTCTTTGCAATACTTTTTATAAAGTTATTGCAAAACTCTTGCCTTTAGACTTAAGAAGGTTCTCCCCTTATTAATTCATCAAGCTCAATGCATTCATCAAAGGGAGGGACATTTCGATATATTACTATGGCCTATGAAATTTGTCATGAATTGTCTCAAAAACAGTCTCAGGGTGGCTTTCTTGCTAAACTTGATCTCAGGAAGGCTTTTGATTCTATTAACAGGATAGCTCTTTTACACAGACTAAATTCTCTGGGGTTTCCACCCAGATTTATTAACTGGGTGAAGGCATGCATAACTGAGGTTCCGTTCTCCATTACTCTTAATGGTGAAGTTAAAGGTTATTTTTCATCTAACAACGGTCTTCGGCAAGGGTGCCCTCTATCACCCTATCTTTTTACTCTAGCTATTGACACTTTTTCATGCCTAATTGATGAGAGGTAAATTTATTCGATGTGCCCCTTTTGGCTGGGACTTGTAAGATCTCTCACTTACTCTTTGCAGACGATCTTCTTGTGACTGGTAAGGCTGATTGCCCTACTGTTGATTCATTGAAATTCTGTCTTGAGAGCTTACAGAGTTACACTGGCCTTGAGGTTAACCATGATAAGTCTAGTATTTGTTTCTCAAAAGGAACTAAAGAGGTGGAAATATTATGTTCCATTATTAATATAACACAGGGTGTCTTTCCAATTAAATACCTGGGGCTTCCTCTCACTTTGGGCTCTCCTAAAATTATAAATTTTTCTAGTCTCTTTGACAAACTTCATTGTTGGTTAGCAGGCTGGAAATGTAAATTCTTGTCTCTTGGAGGAAGATTACAACTACTTAGATCTTCGGTTAATAACTTGATTTCCTATTGGTTTAGATCAATGGTGATTCCCAAGGGAGTCTTAAAGAGCATTTATTCTTTATCTTCTCGTTTTTTCTATCACAATGGGGCTCATAAAAAATTTACCACTATCTCTTGGGATAAAGCTTCTCGGCCTAAGGAAAAAGGGGGCATTGGTGTTCTTTCGGCTGTTTCTCTTAATGCTTTAAGTAAGATTAAACTTATGTGGAAGACACTCAAGCACAAGACCCTTTTTGCTATTTGGGGGCAGCAGAAATATGGATCTATTTGGTGTCCATCCATCCGTAATATATCCCCTATGTGGAAGGAAATGAAACTATATGCAAGCCGATTCCGCGATAAAATTTCCTATCACATTGGGGATGAGAAATCTTTTAGTCTCCTATTGGATCCTTGGTGTGATAGACAAACCATGATTGAAGCATCCCACTCCAATGACAGAAATTTTTGGGCTACTTATAAGGATGATATGATTTGCACATTTATACAGGATGGTAATTGGAACTTGCCAACACAACTTGGGGTTGAATTTCCAATGCTATTTGATACTATTGCTTCTATTCAAATTTCAGGTGGGGAGGACTGGATTGCATGGGAGTCTAAACGGTCTCCTACAAATTCTGATTTTAAAGAAGGCTTGTTTGATAACTTGCCTTCTGTTAATTGGTATAAATGCATTTGGTTTTCGGTTATGCTATTAACTACTCTATCTATTCGGTTGGCATATTTGGGTGGGTTAAAGACCTCACGATTCTTGGTTAAAAGAGGGATTGGTACTCAATCTATTTGCTGCTTTTGTCACTCTGAACCTGAAACACATGCTCACCTTTTTTTCGAGTGTCCATTTTCTATGCATTTGATAAGAAAGATTCTGCCGAATGGAAACTTTTACTTACTTCAATCCACTTTGCAGCAAGTTCTGAATAATTTAGCCCCTAATATGCATAAAATGACTACTAAACTGCACTACCTTTCAGTTTCTGTTTTAGTCTATTGCATTTGGCGCGAAAGGAACAATATGTGTTTTACCTCCTCTGCTTCTTCTCTTATTGCTTTACTTGATCTTATTAGGGATCGATTGCCTTTAAGATTGTTAGGTGGAAACCGAAGACTCTTGGCCACCTTGTTTTGGACTTAATTCGGTTTTGGCGTATCGAACTATTTTGTAAGCTTTTTTTAGTGTCTAACTTGCTTTGGTGGGGAATATGTGTACGATTTTGTTAATTACGCTGGTTGTTGTTATGAGTTGGGTATGTGGTGTCTGCTGGTCGGTCTCCATTTGCTGCATTGGCTGGGTTTTGAGCTGTTGCAGGATGCGGTTTTGGAATCCTTTCTTTTTCTGTTTCTCTGATGTTGGAGGTTGTTGAGAGTCAGTTATGGCTTTCGTTGAGTTGCTTAAAGCGATTGAGTGGGTGTCTTCTTTGGTTTGTTTGGTTTTAATGTCAATCTTTGGATGTTGTAAGGTCTTTGGGTTATTAGGGGTCTTTGGGCGATCATTTACCTTCACCGGTTGGATTTAGCTATTGCGTTCTTTGTAAAGGATTTCTTTTTTTTCGTTTTCACTTTGGTATTGGAGGTTGCTGATTGGGTATCTCTCTATCCTTCTATTTCTGTTTCTTTGCTGTTGGCGGCTATGGAGGTTATGGTTATGGCTATGGGGAAGGATGTGCCGTGGAGGTGCTGTGCCGGGTATGCTGGGTTACTGGACGATGATGACACTAATCCTTCCCACTAGCTGGGGTGATCTTGGCTTTGCTTGGTTGCGCAACACAGCAACCTTGGTTGTTGTTTCTTTCGCCAAATGGAGGGCTGTGAGGGTGCAGCCGCATCGCACGTTCTATTTGAGGTCGATCTGATTTTGGATTATTCAAAGTCTGAGTCCAGAGATTTTCACAAATCATTCTAAACATTTTCATCTTCAGTTTGGTGCTGTTTCAGAATATTTGAAGGCTCTCTGTTGTGATCTTTTTATTTCTGTTTGAGCTTAGGCTTTATTTTTGGGTTAAGCTATAGGGTTGTTCCTTCATAGCTTTCCTTTTGCTTTATTGTTCTTTACAGGTTTTTTTATGTTGTTTTGGTGTTGCGGGTTGATTTCTCATTATGAGGTCAATATGTAACATTGTAATTATCATTTTTTTTGGAATACAATTGAGCTAAGGCTCTCACTTTCTCCAAAAAAAAAAATAATTTTAAGCTTATTTAATTGTAGGGGATTTACATACATACCACTCAACTTTTATGTATTTACATATAATAATGAAATTCGAAATTTTTGGGAAGGGATGATATATTTGACAATTTCAGAAAAATACTCAACCTATTTGATCTAGAATTGAGACCAACATTATTAACTTTTTTTTTTCTCACTGATAATGGCAATGCTATTGGGACCAGTATTAATGATTTTTTAAATATTTTTAATTAAAATACATTTATAAAAATGGATAACATACTCTTATGTATCTTCATATTTTAAAAATATTAAATAATTACATCATCATCAATATAAAATTACACAAATTTTAATTTAATTATAAAATGGGAACAATTATATTCATATAGATACTTTAATTCACAAGGAATGCTTTCCACGCCAATTACTCAAAGTGTATTTTATTCATGCATTTTAAAAATAAAAAGTAAAAAAAAAATACACTTTAAATGTTTATGCCTAGTGATTGTATAATTATATTTCTATTTAATTAGATGTAAAATTTAGAGTATGAGACAGCATTAAAATATAATTGCAAGATTGCCCTTCACTTCTTTTTTAATTATAACAAAGAATAGGGAATGCAAACAAGCCAACAACGATCAGGGGCAGAAGTTGATGGATTGTTACGGGGATGTTGAATAGGGGCTCAACCTTAAACGTGCATCTCAGTAGACGTCTGTTTTATAATAATAATAATAATAATAATATTTTTATTATTATCTTTTGTTTTCGGAAGGCAAGAAAAACTGAGATGAAAATATAAGACAATTAATCTAGCTCAATAATTAAATTAAAATTTAGAATAAATCAAAGATCAAATCAATTACATTAAATCAAACATACATCAGATCAAATTTATCTATTATTAAAAATATTTAAATTTATATATAATACTTTTAAAATAAATATTATTTCTATAAAAAATTATAATTCTTTTATTTCATGAACTTAATTCAAAAAATTTTACATTATTTTTATTAAATTAAAACAAACCATTCGAATTCAATATTCAATTCGAGCCGACTCGAAATCGATTAAAAAATAAGCCCAGGTGGCTCGAAATCAAATAATTCGAACAATGGGCTGATCTCGAGCCGCACAAAAATATTTAGAGCCCCCCTTAGATCAGCTCAAAATGGGATCGTTAATAACACTATGAAGAGCTAAGGGGCAGAGAATGGAGAGCAAAGTGGGGTTCTATTTTATGTGACTTGAGCAATTTTTGAACTTCAATAAAGATGTCTTTTAAGGATATTTCTCTCCCCTTCAAATTTCACATTGTTTTTCATTTACAAACTATAATTAGACCCATTTTACTTCGAACTAAACAATTCCTTAAATGAGTCCTCTGACAATCAACCCTCCCATTTTCTTCAAAATAGTTAATATGAACGCTTTAATTGCTGAATGTTAAAAGTGTTTAGAGGTTATGATTCCACTATTTACAAATATAGCAGCAAATATATATAATATTATATGAAGTTAGCACTAACTAACATAAATTACCTGGGAGGAAAACTGAATTACTTGTGCAGAATAATTGCAGCGAGCTTTCCAGCCAAGATAATGCTCAACAGTTCATCTGACTAACTTTCATTCCTGATTGTTGTCTCCTGCTAACATAAGCAAATATTTGCAATGCAAGTTTGGAGTCAATTTACCATTCTTAAATAAAAAAAAAAGAGATCATTTTAAGCGTTGTTAAATCACAAATCAATAATCAGCAGAATTTAGATGCAATTTTGACAGGATGAAAGTCTAAATCTGGAAGACAAATATTTACCGTCTTTGTTTAAAACTGGGAAAAAAAGAAAATGCAAACATGCAACACATAATTGAAAGTTCACACAAAGAAAAGAAAAACATATTGTAGCAAATATGTGCAAATTCAATGCTCTAGAATTCAACTAAATTGATTTTGAAATCTTGATCAGTGAATGAACGGAGGTGAATTAATCAGTAAGAATAAAGAACTAACCAAAAAATACACCGAAGGATAATGGATTTCAAGTTCTTGACTCAATGATCCTTGCAAAAAGAATTCACAGAGTCTTTGAAGGCAATGTGATTGAAATGTTGGCTTCTTTTGTTTGTTTAGGGGAGAAAGGAGATTGTGATAATCAGCCTAACAATAATATTTCAATAATTGTTGCAATCATCCAAGAGATGAGCCATTTTGAATAATAAAAATACATATCATTTGAAAGTCAGAGAGCCGTGAAGCTCTAACCACCTTAGTGATAATAATCTGAGAGGTCATCATTATTACTGTAGATTAAGGCAATGGCACCACAAGGCGTGGGACATAGCTATCAGCGAGAATCTGAATAGCTTTGCTACAGATCTTTCTTGCAAATGAGCCAATCAAGCACTAGGATGATTTATGGTCGGTTAGCAACCCTTCTAAAGTTTTATTTGAGCAGCCTGCTATTTTTAGATTTTTATCATGTTTAGGAATAATGAAAAAAATGGCAACATACCAGCACATTAAAAAGCGGTATTTGTGTTTAATAATCTCGTAATTTTTTTCAACTCAGAGATGATCTTATTGGCTTGGTTTAGTGTAGAGACCCAAATTATGGTGGTATCATTTTTTCTCACAAGAATTTCTTTACTTGTACCTGGAGATCCTTCTCATTGAATGACTAAAGATGACCCAAGTTAACGTTTGATCGACTGCGATCAACTGGAGCGGTCTAACTCTAAATCTAGGTAGTTGGATTCAATTTTATTGCTTTAGATGATTGCCATATAATAACTCAAAATTTCTTGCTCCTAGCTTCTCTTGAAACAAAAAAATAAAATAAAGTCGTCTATGGGAAACTAAGCAAATCAAATGGAATTTGTTTAGAGGCAAGCAAATAGGAATGCATAAAGACGGCAGAGTTGTAAGTTTAGATCTAGAAGAGACAGAATTTGAGGAGTTTTTGAGGAGGATAAGATTTTCCGTATATTGCAAGAAATGTAAAGGCCTGTTGGCAAGAATGCAATTTTATCATTATAACCCTTGAAGTAGCAAAAAAACCTTTGCCAGCAAATGTCCCATGGCGATCATAACTTGACCCAATTTAAGGCGGTGGGATAAAACAACGTTAGGAAAGAGCAACATGCTCGAAAAAATAATGTCACCATATAATCATTAGATGATCTTACTAACTACTACTATGAACGAAGTTGAAGATATAAATTATTATAAGTGTAGATACAGGAAAGCTAGTGTGAGGAAGCCGAGAAAGAATGTGAGGAGTTAGTCATCATCGAAAGTCTTCAAATGCTTACCTATTAATGTAGAGCCTTTTCCTTTACCTAGTATTTGCTTCAATGAATCTTCATAGTATATCTTTCTTTTTTGAATAACTGTTTTATGCATGCATAACTTCTCTCTCTCTCTCTCTCTCTCTATGTATGTATGTGTAGTCATTTTAGATTTTGACATGAACAAAATCCATACCAAAAATCTCTTCCTAATCTTATCAAAGACTTTCTTTGAAATCAAAATAATAAAAGGAATCAGGCTCCACATCTAATGACCTTGACTTGGAGACTAAATTTTTAATGTTTGATACAAGGAAAATCAACTTTGTGCAGCATCCCCTATTAATCATTGAGACGAGAGTAAAATCTAGAAATTTTCTTAAGTCAAGACATCACAAATCATAAATTAAAATTTTAAAAAATTACAAGTAACATTTCATGTCAAAATATTATTTTAATTATCACACAAAATATTACTTGTAAAAGTTGGTTCCATAACATAACAAGCATGAGGTTTGAGAACCCTAATCACATATAAAATGTCAAGAACATCACTGATCACTTGCATTCCCAAAACATGATAATTGTTTAGCGTACGAGACAAGCGTGCTCATAAAAATAATAACAAAAAAAGAAAAAAAAAGATAATAAGTTAGAAAGAACACAAATACTAATTCACAATCATTATGTCGTTTGATGAGTTAATTTTGCTTAAGCGCATGATTGCATAAAAAAAATTTTATGAGGCCAAAAATAGGTATATCATTCAAATATCTACCCTAAAAAAAATGATCTCTTACATCCAAATCTTATCCATCCTCTTTCTTTATTTTTGAAAAAATCAAATTATATTGTTCCTTATAGAACAACCATAGCAAGCACTTTACCATTGATACAATTATATAAAGTATTATGTAATCTTATTTTATTATAATGCATTTAACATTATACTGTCTTTCCTAAACCTCCATTTAACATTATAATCAGGAAAAATTGATGCCAGTAGAGCTGTAGAAAAAATAGCTATGGATTTCAATTATGTCATCCTACTAAAAAATCTAGAATATAGGCAAGACGAAGGCTTGCAATAGGGATGTTTGTAGATCAATGAGGGCATGTGTTACCATTGCCCCCAATGTGCACCTGTTATTGATTGGAGCTGATTAAGGTTTTATATTACCCAAATCACTCGCTGTAAATTTGTCAGCCTTATATCTTTAGGCCATAAACTCTAACCACCAAACTTCGATCAATAGGACCTGCCAGCACCATCCTCAACTAAGATCACAATTAATGTCACTAGCCATTGCTTTAGCCAAACTTTGACTTCATCATTACACCTCAAATTAACCACAAATTTCACCTTTGTAAAGCGATTCTCACTTCATCAACAACCACACTGGCTTCTACTTGTTTATTGGCATGCTCATCAACTTCTAAATGTATCTAACAACAAGCATCAATCTTTGTGCTAATATAGACCTCAATATCTCACTATTGATATCATAACAAGTGCCCTGCTACCTATCACCATGAGAACTCCATCTTCTAATAAAGCAACCACGATACAACCTTGCACCTCGTACTACCTTACTAGTGTCGACTCACACAGCCAAAGATCACGCTAATTCACCAACAACAATACCTTGTTGGTTGCACTGCCTGTTTCTAATTGTCCATGCCACTTGTTAGTGGCTTTCCCATGTTGACAACGAGTAGTTAGCCACCAAAGGCTTGACAGCCTCATTCCTCATTGAATTTCAATCATTTATCCTCAATCACCTTTAATTTTATTTTTTTCTATATAACCTCACAAACCCAGCTTTGATAAAAAGTTATTGGGGGAAAAAACATATGTCCAAGCATACTAATGACACGAGAAAATACATTGAAGGACAAACGCCAAAAAATAAGATAGATAGATGATTCAAAGAAATTCACCGATACCCATGGCTGTACAAAAAAAAAATGTTCCACTAGTACAGATAAAAATTGCAAGATTTAAGTATTGCACACCCAAATATTTTTCATTTTATCTGACAACATATCTCTCTCCTAGATCTTCTTTCCTCTTTTATCTTTCCACTATCTTCCCATTGCTTTCTATATTCTCCATTCACAATAAAAAGTAATTGAAAATATAAGGAGGCTATGGCATATTAAATAATATTATATACAACATTACTATAAATCTTCCTCATCTGGAAGTCACAAACTACAATACACAAGCCTTCTTTATTTAACTAGTTCTTTGAGCCATAGTCTTCACGATTTATTAAACACTTCAAGGTATTAACCACATCAGCACCGAAACCATGCCCATTGGTGACAAGTATCACTGACCACTAACTAGGACTTGAAGTCTGGTTTCTCTCCCTTCAATCAAGAACACTGGCTGCAAAAAATTCAATCCCCTTTCAGTTGGCCTCGAAAAGGAATTTTTACTGTTAAATATCTCCCATTTCCTCAACTTTAGGCTCTCCATCGATGAGCTTAGTAGCTCTCTACGAACCACCACAAGCACATCACCAAGAGAACCTTTCTACCTTTGAGCTAATAAGTATCTTGCCAATGGTCTTAAGATATTAGTGTGAAGTAGCTTAAGCGAGAACACTATTGCTTGAGTTTCATAGCCAATTTGGACTTTGGCGTGAACAAGACCAATACCAAAATCTCTTCCAAAGCGTATAAAAGATTATAAGAGATTTTATCTTGACATTGGAATGAAAGTAGACGAGAGAATCATATACCAAATCTAACATGCATCACATCCCTAAGGACTGTCCACAATAATTTCACATTTGAGCATGACATCAAGCATTACATTTTATTTTCTCCGTACACAAAAAATGATAGGTGTATTAAGGATGAAAAATCATAAAGTGCTTTTCTTAGAAAATGATATTGAAAATAGATGGATGAGGTATTTTGATAAATTTTTCAATGAAGGATCTGAAAATATGATTGATTTTAACAACCTTAATACCCAAAATAAAAATATAGAATTTTATTTTTATCATCATATTAATAAATTTGAAAATAGAGAAGCTTTAAAGAAAATGTGAAAAAACAGTAGGACCTGATGACATTCCAATAGAAGTGTGAAAATATTTAGGAGATTAAGAAATTTCTTGGCTCACAAATTTTTTTAATATTATTGTAAAGACTGAAAAGATACAGATGAGTGGAGAAAGAGTTTGTTGGTTCCTATATTTAAGAATATAGGGGATGCACAAGAGTGTGCAAATTATAGAAGAATTAAGTTAATGTGACATACATTAAAATTATGAGAGAGTAATTGAGCATAGGTTACGATGTGATACAAAAGTTTCTCACAATCAATTTGGTTTCATGCCAGGTAGATCTACTATGGATGCTATATATTTGTTAAAAGGTTTGATGAAGAAGAGAGAGCGATGAGTATCTACATATGATATTTATTGATTTAGAGAAAGCTTATGATAAAGTTTCAAGAGATGTGAGAGTTCTAGAAAAGAAAGGAGTTAATATTAGTTATATCCAAGTCATTAATGATATGTATACTAGAGCTGTTACTTGTGTCCAAATACAAGGAGGATTGACAAAATATTTTCCGATTTCAGTTGGATTACATCAAGGATCAACTTTAAGCCCTTATCTTTTTGCTTTAGTTATGAATGTTCTTATTAGGCATTTGGGAAGATGTACCTTGGTGTATGCTGATGACATTCTTCTTATTGATAAGACTAGAGAGGGAGTCCAAGAGAAACTTGAATTATGGAGGTCAACCTTAGAGTCTAAAGGTTTTCATTTAAGTGGATCTAAAGCGAATATATGAGTATAATTTTAGTTGTAGAAGTTCTAGTAGTGACATTAGGTGAACAAGTCATTAAAAAGAGTGAGCGATTTAGATATTTAGGCTCTATTGTTCAAAATGATGGTGAAATATAGATGGAGATGTTATTAGTAGAATTCAAGTTGGATGGTTGAAGTGGAGGAATGCATCTGACCTGTTGAGTGATAGAAAAGTACCGCTTAACTTAAGAGAAAATTTTATAAGATGGTGATAAGACCTGCAATGATTTATAGTATAGAATGTTGGCCAATAAAAGAGAAGCATAAGACTAAGTTAAGTGTTGCAGAGATGAAGATGCTCAGGTGGATGAGTGGCTTTACTCTTAAATATAAAATACGAAATGAGTATATTCGGGAAAAAGTTGGAGTACCTCCAATGACAGATAAGATTAGAGAGAGTCGCCTTAGATGGTTTGGCCGCATAAAGCGTCGATCACCCGATGACCCGGTTAGGAGAGTAGATGCATTAGATTTGCCTTATGTTAAGAAAGGTAGATGTAGACCTAAAAATACTTGGTTAAGATGTATAAAAAATGACCTTAGTATACTTGAATTAAATGAGAATTTGACAAATAATAGGACACAATGGAGACAAATGATTCATGTAGCCGACCCCACTTAGTGGGATAAAGGCTTGTTGTTGTTGTAAAAAACACAAAATGGTAGGTATTATAGTTACCATAACAGTGCAATAACAAGTGCTACTCACAACATAGAACTTTAACCGAACTCGAAGGATGGAAAATTTAAAGCATAAAAGAAAATTTTATGCATGTTCAACAACTAGAGAATAAACTTATGTGCTATTCAATATAACAAAATTAACCTATATTTAAAATATTAAATATTTTTCATATTAACACAAAAAACAAAACAAAAAACTAAAAAGAAATATGAAAGGTGACCCCAAATAAAAAAAAAATTTCTAAGACAACAAGCAGTTTTGCCATCATCAAACAAAAGCAAATGAACACACTTATTCTACATACTTTCTGTAGGGAACCAGCGCATTAGACTGCCAAGGTGAAGGATAGCAGGTATGATCTTGAACATCAGAGGAGTTGTTATCTGAAAAAATGAACAGACGTAAAAGCATGAATTGCAGATCCTCCTAAACATCAAACAAGAGAGAAAGAAAGAGGCTTACCAAGCTAAAAGCAGTTGTTCCCAAAAGTAAGAGATACATTTTGCCCTGCAAAACATAAAAATACTTAGAAATAATTCATGAAGAGACCAATGAAAGGTTGCAGTTTCAATAAACAAGAATGCCATTTGCTTAACAATACCAAGGCACACATTGCATCATAGAGAACACATTTCTGACAAACATTTTTATACATGCAATCTCAAGAACAAAAGCTCTTCTTTTCTAGAGGCAGAAGGAGGGAGTGGGTGATAAAAATTGTATCAGATTGTAAACTACATCTTCTTCTGAGCTTTTTACTAAGGATTTGTTTAGAATGAAGGTTAGATTGAAAATGAAATAAAATCCCAATCATTTGTTGGTTGATTTGCATCTGCAGCTCTAAATATGAGCTTTCTCAAACCTTTTTTTTTTTCATTTTCTTTCACCCAATTCCAACATTAAAACAAAGCCTAAGTGCTCCATAAATCCTTTCCCAATCATTCTCTTGACATATGGCAGGGAAAAGGACTTGACAAAGTTAGAAGAATATTGAGCACCCTAGACACATGCTTTAATCATTAAAATTTGAAAAAGTTACCTCAACAAGATGAAGATTTGAGGCACGGCTTAATAGAATAAATGCAAATTCTCCAATCTGTGCCAATGAAAGGCCGACCTGTATTTTTTTTAAAAAAGGGGCAAGTCAGGATAAATCAAGAAAAACAGCATTGTTTGTCATGTTTCGGGATGATATGCTTCATCATAGCAAAGTAAAACCAATAATACTTACAGCAAATGATGTCTTGAAATTGTATCCAAAGGCTCTGATAACCACTGTTACTATGATAGTCTTAACTATCACAACCAAGATGACCGATGCAAATAATATGTCCACATGGTTCCACAAGAACTGAACGTTTATAAGCATCCCAATGCTGGCCAGGAAGAGAGCTGCAAATAGGTTGCGAATTGGTTCGACCTAAAATAAACAATAAAAGCAACAATAATAAGCTTAAAAAAAAAACATATGAGATATAGTTCACAAGATCAAGAAGAAATAATGAAATAGCCAATCATACACCAACAAAACATGATACAGCTAATCTTCAAAAAATCATAAGCTTGATGTTCCAGACAAAAGAGTGACAATGGCACTTTATTTAACATCAGGTAGTTAAAGACAGCATCGACGGTCCAACAGTTCTCGTAGAGAGGACAGGTACACATTCATGCACCATGCACGTGTGCATAACCACATAGTTCTAGTAATACACAAACTACACAATCAAAAGATATAAACCATATGCCAAGATTGCACCATTTCTCGCCAAAAAAAAAAAAAAAACTGTTTTGCTGTCTCATAAAGAATATAAAAGATCAATTCATTGAGTGTGTTCCTTTCTCCTCTTCCAAAATCTAGTTAAAAGATGCTCTAATAGTGGTTAAAAGGAAAACCACACCATGTATGCATATTACCAGCTTGCTGAATATAATATTTCATCCATTGTGGAAAAGAAGAAATCCTAAAATAGTAATACAAAATAGCCAGAGGAATACCTGCTCTAAGGTATGCTGTGCAAAATCAGTAGTAGAAATCATGACTCCAGCAACAAATGAACCCAACTCAAGACTAATACCAAGCTTATCACTGCCCTGAGAGTAACGGCACATTACAGAAAAATAAATAAGAAAAAAATTACAAGCTAACCAAAGCATAGTATCTCTAAAATATAATGCAAATTTATAAGCAGCACACCATGGAAGTATTCAAAGAAATATTGTCATAAAAAATATGTTCTACGAACTGTTCTTAAGAAAATATTTTGCAAAGTATCATACAGCACAGATATTTCTGGAATTAAAAAAACAATATATGAGAAGAAGAAATGCATTTATCATGATAGAAGAGAAAAAAAAAGAAAAATAAAAAAGATATGGCCCCTCAAATATTTCTCTGAATATCTGCTACAATCCTTACTAAGTCAACTACATTATGACTGGAATTTGATATATCATTGTTATAAATTAAGAACTTCTAAATTATCCACTATAAATACAATGTCAGGCAAAGATCCTGTTGACCTATAACTATGTGTCATTTAAAATTAAGAAAAGGGGTTAAATCTAATCACGAAATTAATTAAATTTGATTTGATACAAAAATTAATTTTATAATGCAAAGCATCAAAATTAATTAAATAAAATATCGAATCAATTAAGGATCGATCCAAAATTAAAATTAAAATTAATTTTAATGAAATTATCATATCAAAGTCGAAGAATGCCTAAACGACCGCTAAATTGATCGCTTGTCAAACGTGAAACCTATCAAACGACGGCATTCGACCCATTCGCAAAGTGCGCGAATGTCGACACCAATGCGATCGCGATAATTGTAAACCTAATTTTATCCGCTGCCGACGTTGTCCAATGCTCCGACACGAATTGATCGCGACTGCGTCGCACAACAAACAACTTAAATTGACACCCATATTCAGGGTTCGTGCATAAATTAATATCACATAAAATAATATTGAATTATAATTAAAGGGACTAATCGCACTTAATCCCGCAATCCCTACCTAACCTGCCGCCACGCCATTCTAGCTGGCGCCTAATGAAAGGAGCTATCGCTAAAGGCCGAAACGAGGGCGTTGACCCTCATTTTTCACGATCCTCTCATGCTCGCCGCTTTCCTTCCTCTCTTGGCTCTCGACGCTTAAAGTTCACTGATTCTTCCCTCTCTACTGTGCTCGCTCTCTCTCGAAGCGATCTCTTGTTTTGCCTCCGATCAAGCTCAGGCACGATACTCTGCGATTCTCCTCTCACTCGACTCGTCGTCCAAGCGTGAGCGGAACCTCCCAAGCTCCTTCTCCTCCCTCGAGCCCCTCTAGCTCAGAGCCCCTCTCTGCTCAAGCATCGAGCCCAGTGAGCAACAGATCTCGATCCATCGATTCCTCTTCCAACCAAACCTCAGGTTGTTTTGTTTCAATCTGAGCTATATTTTGCTATTTTTCTTGAAGGAAATGTAGATTGCTTTCCTCTTCCATTTGTGTTTTATGGTTGGATTTGTTTCTGGTAAATGAAATTAAGGTGATTGATTTATGCTACAAACTCTCTTTTGTTGTCTCCTCCTTTCCTCAGTCTGTTCCTTTCCACCTGATCGACGAGAAACGACGGCTCACTTTCTCCTCCCTGATTTTGCTTTTGTTTTCTGCTTTCTAAAGTGGATGCTGAAAAATTTCTTTTCTCAAGGGGAATCAATCATTTTGTTGTTTAATGGGCATAAGCATGCTGAAAATATTTCTATCTAAAGGGAAAATTGTTAGCTTTGTCCCTAAAGGCCATGCTTGCAAAAAACTTCTTTTCTGGGGAATCAATCATTTTGCTATTTATAAGCATAAAATATTTTTTACCCAAGAGGAAATTAGATCATTTTGTTGTCTAAGGCATGATACATGCTGAAATCGCTTTTACCTAAGGGAAATCCATTGATTGGCTAAAGGGATAAGGCATGCTGAAAATATTTTATTAGGGAAATTGAATCGATTTGTTCTAATGTATATGATACATGCTAAAAATATTTCTATCTAAGGGGAAATCAGCTAATATGTTATTTGATGAGTATAAGGCTTGCTAAACTCTCTTATCTAAGGGAAAAATCAATTACTGTTTGGTGAGATATGATCGTTCTCCCATAAATTTCACGCTTCTACTTTGCCTCAATTGGTTTCTATGAAGTGAATTATATATATATCATGCCTCTTTCATAAAGTCAAATGAAATTAAACGTAGAGGATTTGGTTATACCATTGCTATTATCTAAGTTTCATCTTCAGATACTGATATATCATATTAAGGAAATATGTTTATTACTGCTCACATTGTTCCAATGCTACCCGCTCACATTGTTCTAATGCGGAAAGCATGATAGATTGCACGCTTGTCAACGCGGCAGCTGAAATGCATCGTGTTTAACCCATGCTTTTCGCTGGTGGGTAAAACTCCGGGTGTCTCACCACACCATGCACGCCTTTCTTGGCATGGAAGGTGGCCTCCCGATTTGGGATGACGCCGGAGTCTCAATAAAAAAAAAAGTTGAAATGTGTCATATATAAATGCTTATACTTTAATTTCATATACACGCAACGAATACATTTACGCTATCGCGCTCACATTGTTCCAACGCGGGAAACTTGTAATAGTAATTCGCACGTTGTTCCAACGCTGAAAAGCGATGATAAGATTTCTCGTTCCAACGCGCAGCGAAGCACGATACGAACCCATGCACGCCTTTGGCGTGGTAACAACTTTTCGCGGTTCACGACACCTACCATGACGCCTTTCTCATGGCAGTCTCAAGACATGGGGATGAGGACGCCAAAAAATTTTGATAAATAAAAATGTGAAATGTCAAGTATTTGAAGAAGGAGGGTACATACATATGGTTATTCATGCTACTTATTCATCATTATATAGATTACTGATGCTTACCTACGCTTATTCTTACTCGAATCTTCATAAGATATGACAATTATTCATTTAAAGTTCAAATTCATTTTACCAAGTGGTGATTATGCCATATGAATGGGTAAGAAATGAAAATGTGACACTCAATCCATTGAAAGATACAAGTGACGTTCATATCATTTAGGAAACAAAGAACATATATATCCATCCTTGGTTTTAGACCGTCCCAAGTTAACAAAACCTAAAATCTAATGACGCTATCAGAATCTTGTTAATTACAATGAACGACTAAAGATAAATCATCGGCATCATGATTCTTTGCAGCCAAGATCTCGAAGAAAATCAAACTCGATCCTCATACAATCTGGGATTTGATGAATGATTCAAATAATTAATCTAGAGATCCTTCAGGAAAATGAGTGACAGTTTTATCCATCCCGGTCTTAGACCGATCCGTAAAACTCAAAATCAAAATTAACCTATATTTCAACTTGACATTTAATGTCCATACAATATTTTAAAAGAATGAGATACAGATGTATGTTGAAATGTCAAACATTATAGACATGTAGTAAGATAAATACAAAAGAAACATCTTCCGGTTTGGTCTTGGACAGTTAACAAAACTAAAATCCATATCAAAAGCGCGGCATTCATCAAGTCAAATACAAAGAACAGATCTACATACGGTTTGGTCTTGGACGGGGTCAAATTAAAAACCCAAAAATGCCATGAAATTTAAACTTGCAAATCGAACCTACATTTCAACTACATTCAATGTCCATACAACATTTTAAGAAACGGTACTTGTATGTATGTTGAAGTGTTCAAACAATAAGACATGCAAGTTAGGTATAAAACAAAAGAAATGCTATACTTCCGGTTTGGTCTTGGGGCGGGTCAGTTAACAAAACTCAAAATCAAAATTTGACATGAAACTCCAACTTAGACATCTAATGTCCATACAATTCAAAGAACAGATATCCATATGCATGTTGGAGTAAATTAAGTCAAATACAAAAGAAACAGTCTTTATAATCCGGTTTGGTCTTGGTAAGTTAACAAAACCTAAAAATTTGATATTATAAGAATTTCAAATTAATAATAAAGCTAATTACGTCATATAATACAAGACATGAATCCAATCATAGCTTCTAAAATTCAAATTCGGAAGAAAAGTCAAACCGATCCTCATGTTTCAAACTAGAGTGGACAAGGTTTTGAAGGATTATACTTCTTGAGATGAATTTAGACCGATGTAGAAAACGGACGAGTAGACAAGGTCTATCGATTGATATTAACCTAGGATCGAGAAGGGTATAATTAAAATTTCAATGATAAATGATCATATATTCAAATCTAAAATCAATCATAAAATGATCAAAATTTAAAAAAATAACAAAATATAAATAAAAAAAAATGAAATGAATTATTTAAATTAAAACAAAAAATAAATAAAATAAATCCACCCTCCATGATTGTTTGTCTTGGGACAAATTAAGAAAACTTTTGCTCACAAGAGCCAATGAAATCAAATACATAATTATCTTCAAATATTCTAAAACGTGGGGCGTGGCCTGTCCTCTGCGTGGTTTTCTATGGCACCACATAAATGTTACGACACCTCGAGTGGTTCGCGATATGGCACCATTAAATTACGGTCACTGCGGCCCGTATGTTCCGCTTTGCTCTTTGAAACGTGAAATGTAGAATGTATTTGGTTGGGCAAAAAACCTATGTTAGCTAAGGTTGACTTATATTTGTCCCTTGAAAACTCCACCCAGTCTGAGGACACCTTGACGGCGTAACCATGTGTTCTTGACAAGGATCCGGTCGGGTTGGGTCGACTACCTCCTCATTGCGGACCGGGGATGTGACGACGGATGACGAACCATGGGATCTTGATGAGCGTCATCGTTCCCCACAAAAGTTTTAAGTTAAAATAATAAATTTCATAAGTTCACTCCACTCCTTTGCAATTATATACTGGTTCTTTACGATTCATTGACTAGCCTTAATGCTCTCTCGGTGGGAGGGTAATTAACTATAGGCTTGCTTTATAGGAAACTGAACCGATATAAAAGTTCTCACCAAAAGAGAGCGAAATCTGGGTAGTGTCTTATTCATCGCCTTACGATTATCACCCACACTTAAACAACTCTTTCCTTTTTTCGAAAGATGTCGGTGGCGAATTTTCGGATCCCACAGATCCTTGCTTTAGAAAACCCCACCTCATAATTTAATGTATCCAATTTGATATGACGTTGAGAGTGAGTTAATGAGGATGTTTATCTTTTCAAGTCTTTAGACACCTAGATAATGTAACTGCTATATGAATATGGCTAAGTCTGATTGAAAGTGGACAATTTCTAACAATGTTTTGTGGTAAATTGGATACATTAGATTTGAATCCTTGTATGCAATTAGCCCTCCTTTTATTGATGCAATATGTTACCAAGTCAATACCCCTTCAGGCTTCTAGCACTTATTGTTGATGGTTCTACAAGGTCGAGTTTGTGTAGATCAAGTAGTACTTCTATATTGTAGTCAATGCTTTTGTTGGCAGTAATAATACATTATTACTTCAATCATTTGGTGAGATTCCACCTCTTATCGTAACAAGGAAATTGATGTAGTCATCATTTAATCGCCAATGATCAGGATTGATATTGTTCATGTATTTCATTTTAGATTTATTATAAATTATCTATATTTCATAATATTTTTAAATTTCGCATGCATAAACTTTTTTTGTAAAAATTTAGTTGAAAAAAAATTTCATGTGACCCATATTTTTGTTTTCTAAAAGTTATTTCATTTGAGGAATTAAACACAAATTTGAGTATTTAATAGTTCAAATGATCTGAAGATACATCATATACAACTTGAGGATTCACTAATTAGCATCTTTTTTTGTTTTTCTTTCAATTTCCTATTTAATTTACGATTTCCTTGCCGATACTGCATTATGTCCATTTTGCCATTATGGAAATAGCATGTCTCAGATTCTGATCTTGTTCTAATTGGATACAAGCAACCTTCATGGTAATTTGGACCCTATCTGTCAAATTTTGATAACTTATCAACCCCCAAATATTAGTAACATCCTTACAAATCTAGACACTTGAAAATTCACAGCCTGTTCAATCATGCCTAAAATATTAAATCTAAATTTGTAGACTCCACAAAAGGATACACCAAAGAACAAAAAAATAGATGTCCTCACTTTCCATTGGCTTTTAAGTTGGTCCTAATCTCAACCAAGATCAATGCAAAAACATTTACAGAATTTAACAAGAACCGAGTTAGAACCATGGCATGCCCTATCTATGCCACAAAGAAGGGAACGCAACAATAGCATGCACTAGGTTAACATTTAGAGTGCAAAAAATTGTAAAACATAACATCTAGGCTTACCACTAGCCAAAGAATTGCCATGGCACAATAGTCATAAATACTTGATAGTGGTAAGCAAATATGTAATTACTGGTGATAGAGAGAACAAGGGTGATATTGAACTTTGTCTATCAAAAAACAGACCTTAATTTGGATTGTTTACAGATGCTAACATCTACTACCGCAATTCCTTGAATAAAATCATTTCTTGATATGTTTTAAACAATGACAATATTACCACATAGCCCTCAAATCCATGCACTACACTTACATTCATCATCATCATTAACCATATTCCAATATTTGTGATCAATTTTAAGAATCCCTGCCCTCCAATCATTCTTATGAAGTTGCATAAGGTATTATTTTGCACAACTAATCTATGTTACCTTCAATCTAATACTTTTATTTCCTTAGTCCTTAAAAAATTATTAAATCTAACCATCATATTAGGATATCTTCCATCGTTTATTGAACAAGAATAAACCAAGTCTATTTTTTACTATCTTATCTTCAATAAATATTACATCTACAATCCATCTAATATGATCATTTCTCAATCTCTCTTAGTTTTGACACACATCCATTTTAAGATTATCAATTTTACTACACTCAACTTAGCAATTAATAACATCATCATGCAACACTTGAACTCATCATAGTTTTAGAAGATTTTTTTAAGTCTCCAATGACATTCTCTTATTCAATAGCTTCTTCATTTTACCCATCTATCCTTAGCTTTAGAAGTTATATCCTCATATTCATTTTCATTCTCTTGTATATATAACAAATACAAGGTTCTCAATTGATTAATCTAAAATATAAATTTATCTTCTAGCAATATTAGTTGATAATTATACATATCACAACAATTAAAATCGCATATCATCAATCATGTAATTGTACTAATAATCCTATGACTTTTAAATATTTTCTCCATTATTCTACACCTATGCTATTTCACAAGATATCTCATCAATTGAAACTACCAAAAGCAAAAAGCATATATTAAAATAACATGCATTGAATTTCCTTCGTAAGCATATTAAGGATCAATACAAAAAAATGAATTTATTGGTGCTTAATATAATCCTACTATGATTAGGAACTTATAGTCACTTCACAATTATTAATATCAGTAAGTACAACCATCCTAGTTATGATGCTTTCATTAAACCCTTAATTATTTAATATTTTTTTAATATTTACAATAAATATCATATTATTGACTAATCATTAAAAGAACTAATAGTTAATCATAATTTATCCTTTTGCTAACTCATTGTTAACCTAAATTAATAGTAGCACTCGAATTATGCTCATGAGTGCCCAAGCCAGGATAGTAAATAGATTGTCAAGTCCACCGTTGTGTACTTAGGGACTATTTGGGGGAGCGCTCAAGGTATGTCCCATTTTAAAATGCGATGCAGTGGAATTTGTTTGTTGAAAGTGCACCCAAGGTTGCAAATTTCACGCACGGTGGCCGTTGTTTCACTACCTGGGGGACGAAATTGCATTCCGTAGTTTCGACTTTGACACTACCCAAATTACCCCAACCTATTGATTTCCACAACCCTCGTGAAGAAACCCTCAAGACTACAAGCATGCCAGATCTTCCTCCCTCGTGCCCTTTGAAATCTCGACTACGAGAAACCACTCGCTTATCACCCCTTCCTCCCTCACAGCTCTTCTTCAAACCTTTGGATTGTGGCAAGCCGATCGCCCGCCGCTTGCAGGTATATACTTCCCATCCTTTATCCCCTTCTTCCTCCAAGCTTTTCGACAATGGATCAACTGAAAATAGCTAGTAGGGCTTGCTCTTTGTAGTATAGATTATTTTGAAAACAATACTTTATCTTAAATCGATGACGTAAGTGATTGGGATCTTTGGTCTCTGCCACCTCCTCGTTGCTCTTTTCTAGTTCCATGGCACCAAAGACCAATAATATGGCACAATCTCTTTATTTACATTTTTAATTGATTGAGATTCTTTGCAGAAAGGTTGTGCCCATCAATTTTTTTGTGAAGCAGATTTGTTGGTTTGTGATTTTCTTCGTTTAGGCCATCTAATAATCTGATATTTGTTTAAATGAAAAATTAGACTATTGTACCTAGCAGTTTTTGTTGATGACTACTCAGATGGTGGAGTTGAGTGCACCTCTTGCATTAATAACCATATGGTAACTTGGTAGGTTGCATGTATGAGCTTCATTCTAGTTCAGTGATGCATTTTATTGATAATAAGGCTTAATTATAGACTGATTACAGTTTCATTGCATATTATGCTATGACAGAAGGAGTTACATGATTTTTGCTTATCATTGGCAGCCTTGGTGAAAAGCTTCGAAAAATTAAGAAGGGCACATATAATTGCTACAAAAACTTTCTTCCTATCTTAATGAAGTTTCTTTAGAGTTCAGAATTCTATTTTTTGTAGGTTCTCACATGAAGATTAATTTTTTTCTTCTTTTTAAACTCATGGTTCAAGTTTAATGATTAAATCACCTAATTTGAGTGTGTATTAGTTTTAAACTACTAAATTTCTGTGATCTTTGTTTAAAACATTATAGCTAAATAGCCCGTAGAGATTCTAAGAAAGCAATATATGATGCAAAAAATTAACTTTTAGTAATTTATACAGATTGGATAAAGAGAATGATAGGTGGGTTATTCTCATAAACTTTTCAGTAAAAGATCTAAAAATACGATTGATTTAAGCAACCTTAATACCCTAAACAAAAATAGAGAATTTTATTTTTATCGTCGTATTAGTAAATTTGAAGCTTTAAAGAAAATGAAGTGTGAAAAAATAATAGTACTTGATGATATTCCAATAAAAATGTGGAAATGCTTAGGAGATCAAGAAATTTCTTGGCTTACAAATCATTTTAATGTTATTTTAAAGACTAAAAAAGATGTAAAATGAGTGGAGGAAAAGTTTGTTGGTTCTTATATTCAAGAATAAAGGTGATGCACAAGAGTGTGCAAATTATAGATGAATTAAGTTAATGTGTCATACATTTAAATTATGAGAGAGACCAATTGAGCATAGGTTATGATGTGAGATAAAAGTTTCTCAAAATCAGTTTGATTTTATGTCGGGTAGATCTACTATGGATGCTATACATTTGTTAAGAGTTTTGATGGAGAAGTATAGAGAAAGTAAGGATAATCTACATATGATATTTGTTAATTTAGAGAAAGCTTATGATAAAGTTCTAAGAGAAGTCCTCTGGAGAGTTCTAGAAAAAAAAGAGTTAATATTGGTTATATTCAAGTTATTAAGAATAGGTATATAAGAGTTGTTACTTGTATTTGAACACAAGGAGGATTGACAAAATATTTTTCTATTTCACTTGGATTACATCAAGGATTGGCTTTAAGCCCTTATCTTTTTGCTTTAGTTATGGATGTTTTTTAGTAGGCATTCTAGCGTTGGTGAATGCTTTTTGATGATTCTTCTTGTTGATAAGAAGAGAGTCTAAGAGAAACTTGAATTATGGAGGTCAACCTTAGAGTCTAAAGGGTTTTCATTTGAGTAGATCTAAAACTGAATATATGAAGTGCAATTTTAGTTATTGAAGTTCTAGTTGTGGGATTGTGATATGGGTGATCAAGTCATTAAAAAGAGTGAGTGTTTCAGATATCTAGAATGGATTGTTCAAAATGATGGTGAAATAGATGTGAATGCTATTAGTAGAATTCAAGTTGGATGGTTGAAGTGGAGGAATGCATCTAGCCTGTTGTGTGATAGAAAAGTACAACTTAGACTTAAAATAAAAAATTTTATAAGATGGTGGTAGGACCTGCAATGATTTATGGTGCAAAATGTTGACCAGTAAAAGAGGAGCATAAGACTAAATTAAGTGTTGTAGAGATGAGGAGGCTCGGGTGGATGAGTAGCTTTACTATTAGAGATAAAATGTGAAATGAATAATGTTCGGGAAAAGGTTGAAGTAGCTCCGGTGGCAGATAAGATTAGAGAGAGTCACCTTAGAAAGTTTAGCCACATAAAATATCAGTCGTCCGATGACCCAATTGGAAGAGTAGATGTATTAGATTTACCTTATGTTAAGAAAGATATAACTAAACCTAAAAAAAACTTAATTAAGATACATAAAAATAACCTTAGTTTATTAGAATTAAAAGAGAACTTAACACATAAGGACACAACGGAGAAGACTGATTCATGTAATCGACCCCACATAGTGGGATAAAGGCTTGTTGTTGTTATTGTTTTTGTTGTTGGTGTGATAGTTTACAAAAAAAGATTTATTATATTCAATACTTTTATGATATATCTTACATACACACGTGCGTGTACACACTGATATAGAGATAAAATAAAATAAAAAATTTTATAATGGGAAACCCAAGAGAAGGTGAAGCAAGTGTCACATGGAAGAGAGATGTGAAAATAATTTTATTTGATCATTGTTTGTAAGATATAGAGTTAGGTAATAGACCAACTACATACATTAACAAAGAGGGTTAGCAGAATATAATAAAAAACTTTAATGAGACAACCGGAAGAATTAAAATATAAATTATAATAGTGAACTTATGTGATCCAATTATAATTGTAATATTGATGTTATTCAGAATTATGTGATGCATAAACCCTGATATAAAATAGTGGAGTTATGACTAACTATGAATTTTAAAAAAAATTATTTCTTATTATTTTACTTCATGCTATTCTGGACATAATAGGCATTTTAATATTTTATGCATAAACTACTCTAGAACTGCAGATTCACAGTTGAATTTTTCAAGTAGAATCACAGCTTCAAAAATATCATCTTTCGGATAGCAATTTTTGCTACAACTACCCAAAATGAGGCCTTCACATCAAGTTAGGATTACCCCATAGCACCAATTTTTTGTTGTTTGGCAAGACTACAATTTACTAAGTTTGATACCCCTGCACTCTCAAACCAAGGCACAGCCAAGTAGCCTCTGAGGTTTTAATTTGTCTAGTCTCAAGTTGACGGGCGTTCTAAGAAATTGAGATGTCTATAATAAAGAAGATAGGTTTTGTGATGTATTTAGATAAAGATTCAATAGAATAGGGAAATCTATAGCAACCACTGCCTTTGTTGTAGAAGAGAATAACGGAAATTCTAGGCGATGCATTAATGTCACATAAATGTAAAGAAACATGGAATCTACGTCAAGCATTAGAGGTAAAATTGTTTCTAGTTCACCAACCACACAATATGTGACGTTCTGCCTGAGCTACAAATATTCTACTAGCATATAATGATGATGTTAGCATAGTACTGGATTCATTTAAGTATTGACCAATGACAATGTAAAATAACAATTAAACTTCATTAATGCTCTTTTTATTACATTTAATTTACCAACTTTATTGCTTGGTGTTTTAATTTTTTTGCTTTTTAAAATGAAGCTTACAACGTCAAAAGAAAAATAAATCCAACGTTGAACTACTTGTATGGTATACGATTCAGAAATGATAAACACAATGGAAATTTAGTTAAAAAAAAAATTTAATGCCTAAAATTCAACAAACGTTAACTGGTAGGGTGTGCATCATTTGTCTTTGTTAGAAACTCGGTGAAAAAAATGAATGCTGCGACAAATACTTACCCACGCTGACAGCAAGCAAAAAGCAACAGACGCTAGTTGATAGAGCTCATTGGTCTGTAAGTTTTAGAGAAGAAGTCATCAGATAAAGGGCACACAATACAAAAAAGCACAATTTAATTGTATATTCACATTACAAATATGATGGTTACATTATCTAGTCATAGGTTTTCTATTACAATCAGGATGATGCATTGCATCAAATGCACAAAAGAAATTAAAATTCATCAATTCATCAATTATAAATTATGAAGTACATAAAACTTGCTATTTTACATACAAGCCAGAAAATTCTATGAATTATAACCAAAACAATCCAACAATCAATCAAATTCAGAGAAAACTACGACAAATTTAAAACATACAAAAAAACAGCGAGCAATTGAAATATTTTCCTACAAATAAAATTCCAATTGTATCAACTTTAAATAAAATCATGATCTCTAACAAAGAAATTTGATAAAGAAAACAAATCAACGAGCAAAGCAAGAAAAATTCCAACCCTGTGCTAATATTAAGGAGATGGACACCACCCGAATTTGGTAGTCACATTTGTACCACACTCCAAAAAATAATATTAATAATAATAAAACACATCAAACATGCACATAAGATTACAATTGGAGAAAAAAGGTATTGAATCAAAACTGAACAATTAATGCCTTAGGAATCTACTAATGGATTCCTTATCCCTAGGTTAGTCCGTAATGGTTGGCACAAAATTATCACATTACAATGCCAGATAACCCAAAACCAAACTTTAAATCCAACTAAAAAACATTCAAACCAACAAACATAAGAAGATCCCATAACAATATATAGCAATAATCAACCATAAGAAACTCATCAAGCAATAAACAATAATAATCTGAACCGCAAGAGACACCAACGATAATAGCCTAAGCTAGCCAGTATCCAAAATAAGAACTGCATGTGTGTAGTAGGAATAGAAATAAGAATTGTAAATACATTGGAATTGACAACTCCGCTCCCAATATAATCCCCAATCAACTTTCCGACTTGAAAAAAGTGAGACTCTAACAAATTGATCAAATGACATTCATCAAGCAAAACTGGCATCAATTTGAGCTTCAAGTCTATTAAGTCATCATTAATAAATCGGTTATGCCAATGCACAAGAATAAAGGGAATCTACTATCAATAATACCCACAATTTATCATCTAAAATAGCTTCAGAAATTAATTGTATAGAATTACCTGACAAAGAGTTAGTTGTAGATCCATAAGGAAAACGTGTGAAAAAATAAGAATCCAAGGAATTATCAATAGTTTTATAAAATAAAATAAAATCAAATACATTAAAGTTGGATTGATGCAAGAATTTTAGGAATAATAAACTGCAAGATTCTAAATGATACTCTTTTAATTTTTTTCTTCCACTTCCTCTTCTTCTTCAAAGTTTTTCATTGTTAGTTGAGAGAGAGAGAGAGAGAATGCTTACATTTACTAGAATGTGGATTTATTTCAATTATTTGAAAGTTTAATCACGTTCAGAACTTTTATAATCCTTAATTTTTTAGTCAAAATTTCAAGTAGAAAATCAAAAATCTTTCATTTGATTTGATTCTACCATTTTTTTTAAAATTTTCATCAAAGGTGATTCATACTTTAGTTATTTTAATTAATAGATTTTTTTTCTAACAAATTATGCATGTTTGTTCTATTATTTTCTATATCATATGTTAGATTTGAATTAGAAACCCAAAATCTTAAGATGAAAACTAGAGGGCAGAAGCAAAACAATAAATAGTTAGCTGTAGCACCTTCAACTCTTTTATCAGTTAAAGCAATGCATCATAACATTTTGAAATATTAAAGCTGCAACCACAATTTTGATCTTTACTCTGGAAGTGAGATGGATTTTTAGTTTCCAAGATCCACTGATCTACAATGCGCACAGACCTCAAATACAAGTTTATTAAACATTTGACAAAAAACAGATAAATCCATATTGGTTTCAGGATAATTTTTTGAAAAAAAAAATAAGAATGGTAAAAATAGGGTGAAAATTTCATCCTAGTTTTAGGACACAAAGGTTCAAAGAAGGAGATGAAAAATAAAGAGAGTAAGAACCAGGTAGGGACGAGCAAGAAGTTTGCTGATGTAATATCCAAAATCAGCTAACTTACTTTAAGTTAATTCCTATTTTTTTTATCTAATTAATGTTATCGTAACAGCATTGTAGCACCTTAGCATCTACTGGATTAAGGGATTTAACGTGTGTGTGGCTGCGATTTATCGAAAGGTATACTCGTTTCTTTTTTCTTATTTCATTTTCTCCAGGCCACAGCGGTAAATTCTTCTCCCTCGCTTTCGGTTTTGCGGGTGGGTTCGTCTCACAGAGCCACAAATCCTTTCCCCTCCCCTCGTGCCGATTGGAATGGTGCTCCGTGGCAGAGCAGTGCAGCGAGCGGCGGATTCCGCATCGCTTGGCGCCTTCCTGACGGTTCCGTGGAGTTCCGTCACCTTCCTCCAGGTGGCCAACCTTCTTCCGGTCATCGCCTGGAACCTCTCTTGCCCCGCGCCGGAACATGCGTGTGAGGCAAATCGCAGGAGGAGTCCATGGATCAATCATCGAACTTGGGATTTCCGGGTCTGGCCGATCGGGGGAAGCCTAGGGAGTTCCATGATTTGTTTCTTTCTTCCTTTTCCTCCCTTCCTGGTGTTGAAATGTGTGATTAGGGAGTTCAAATCTTTGGTTTAAGTGAGTATCAGAATTTTGTAAATTAGAATGGGAATGTGTTGGCTTCTTTAGTTATAGTATGTTATTACATTTTTTCTTATTTTAGTTTGCTAATTTAATCAGTTATTAGTGGCATTATTAAGATTACGTTGGAATTAGTGCTCGCTGTTTGAAAGATTATATGAGACATCAATTTCGCGTAAGAATGGGTTTAAGTTGGTGATCTTCTTGTGTTAAATTTATTTATGAATTTCATGTATTCGAGAATAATTCAATTATAGGTTGTATCTTTCGAGGAAGCGTCGGCGCATATTTGGCGCAGTGAGAAATTCTTAATTTAAATTCGGTTTATCAGTATATGCCATTTATTCTACCGATTCATAAATTGTATGAATGGCATATAGATATTCGTCGTATTGTATCAATCTGAAATCTTTACTAACTGTATGTATCGATTTCTGATGATTATAAGCCGGTTAGTTCATTTTCTTAATAGATATGATTTTGTTGGGCATATGAAAATATTTAAAACATTATTAATTGTTAAATCGATAATGCAAAGAAATGTGAAAAATTGTGATATGAGAAGATGTTATAGATATCTCTTAAAAAGAAAAGTTCGACAGATATGAGCACTATAAGGATCTTAGTATTACTCACATTGAGGTTGGGGCCGTTGAGCGGTCCGGTGTCGAGGGGAAGCAAATAGTATGATTGCCTTCTTGTTTAAGTGACGCGGTGACTTATGTATGAAAGTCAAACCTCTGATTATAAATGGCATTCTGGAAAATGATTTGATATAACGAAATTATTTTCATTAAATAACTGAATAAATAAGCGACTCTATATGACATTATTGATACATTACTACTCTACATATTATTATTACGTTACATGGGCACTTTACCTTTTATGCAAATTTTAAATGTATACCGCGATTGTTCTAATGCCTTCGAACTGCTTTACATTATCTCATTAAGTTTTTTATGATGTTCGTTGATAATTTCAGCGAGGTTGGTAAATTAGTTTTGTTGATTTGTTCAATTTTGGGTGTATAGTTTGGGAAGATTAAAGTTTTTTTGGAGTGCGAATTTTATCGCGATGTCTACTGAAAATTTTTAAATGCTTGCGATTTTGTGATATGAATTTTTTTGTGATGATTTGAGGAGATACAAATTTCACTTGCTTTCGCTCCGAGGGTTAGAGCATGTAATGGGTGGAATCGTGTCTGTCGAGTCATCCTATTCATTTACACTTATGACCTCTGATAAGGAAGGGGTGTGGGTGTGTGACATATAGGACCTAGAGGAGGATGTTCTGCCTTTCGCCATCAATATAGCACCAAATGGCTCAGTGCAGTGAATAGAAATATCTTTAAAACATCTAAAACCCCAAGATTTCAAGATACTAGCAGAGATATTAAATACAACTGGTGAATGCCAAAAAAAAAAAAAAAACACCCACGTCTTCTAAATCAAGAGACAAAATCTCTATTCTATACAATTGAAAATTCAATCATATCTGCATTTTCAACGGATAATTACATACCTGTGATGATAGCTGAACCATAAGCTTCAAAAAGCGAGGGAGGAAGGACAATGACAAAACATAACCAGTGGTTATAAAGACTGATAACATCAGCACCCTGCATGCAGTTCAGAATAAAAATCCTGAAACTGTGAATTGAAATGGAAATATATAATATTTTTCTATATTTTACAGTAAAATATAGACCGCCACAAAACAATATTGTAGGAAATATTTTTGAATAATAAAACAAATTTTATCACATTTATTCATAGAAGAAGCAGATAAACATGCAATATACATACAAAATTACATATTCAAAGCCCCTTACAGTTTTGCCATTGAGATAATTCCTTGATGAAGGCCACTATTACCACCCAAAACAGCAAGCAAAGCAAAGAGAAATCCCACAGCACAATCCTGAAAAATAATCAAGGCCAAGACATGGAGAGTGAGCACATTAGTACCAAACCCAAAGAAATGTTTCCCGAAACCAATGTAACATCTGTAAGCTAAATCAAATTTTCAGAAAAATCACTGATGACTCATATATTGCTCTTATGTACAAAATTTAAAGTCAATCAAATTATGACAAGCAGGTTAATGGCTCAAGTAGAAAATAGGAAAGCTTCCATATTTCTGGAAAGCTGTCGATATGGATACCATAGTACAAGCTTAATACCCCAACAATAACAAGGCTGCATAAGTGTGGGCTGAATAAAATAACCTCCTCCACCACCCCAAACCCTTTATATCTACCCCCCACCACTCTCCACCAAAACCCTTCATCCATCTGGCATCACCAAACATTTCACCCACTCTTGCCAAAACCATTTCAATCATCCTCAAAAGGCACTAACTCCATCTTTACCCATCCCCACAGCAGCAGAAGAAATTTCTAACCAAATTCATGCCAAATGAAAAATCAAAGTTGTTGGAGGATAAAAAAACAATGGTAAAACTACAATATTGTTTTAAATGTAAGGAACCAGTATGCCATTGGTAAATATACTCTTTGAAACCAGGTAAAGACCCTGAAATGATTTTAATTGACATAAGAATGTCATGGCAATGCTGATATGTAATCGCCGGAAACACCCAACACCAACTGCATCTCCTATTCTGAATAATAAAGCCATATAATAAACACAATGAAAGGTTGTCCAGAACATCTAGGAAAAAAAAATTGAAATTGCCCAATTTAGATTTTAAAAAACAAAATTGATAGATTGTTTAACCATGGCTATCTACTTATGTAATAGTTTGTTAGATAACATTGTAACGCAGGGATGTGGAATAAGGATGAGAAGTGTATGATCTGTGCAAGTTAGGATTAAGGCCTCTCCCAATCAACCCAGGTGTCGAGGTGATGATCTATAAGCAACACAATCATGGGAAGGAGGATCATAAAGTTGTGCCAAAGCAGAAAAAGCTTATCACCATTTTGGATTTTGGAAGCAATAAATGCAACTCAAAAATCTATAATTCACTCATCATCATTGCTAATTAGCCTTCCCCTAACTATTTGTTAACTCTTCCCATCCATTCCAGTGAAACATAAGAAACTATTTTAATTATGTAATAAAAGTTTGTGAAGTCTATATTCAACACATAATTACGTCATAATAAATTTAGACTGATTATCTAATCTAATTGTAGTCCACTCTATAGATATAAGAAACAAAATAATAAATATCAGTCAAGCAAAATTTAATAATCTAAAGATTCTACCATTACTAATCATGATGTCGCACCAAATACAATGCAATAGTAATGATATAGTAACATGGTACCACAGCAATTCAGTCTTATCATAACTGATGAAAATATTTTTTCACAAAATAAACACATAATATCTATATCCACACACACACACACAAGCATCATACTAGAGTACCGTGAAAAATCAAAGCCAGGAAAAATTTAGAACCTAAATTAAAAATCTGAAGCCTCCATTGTAACATTTTGTTCTTATCTATCTTATTCTCTCAAGCTTCATCAAATCGTCCACCAGATTCAAGAAAACAGGATTGAAGTATCCATCACGGATAAGTCACTCAATGGTTTAAAGATCTGAGTTGCTTCATCATCCAAGATCAACATGTTTTGTCGTGATCCTTCCAAACAAAATTATTTTTATGCAAAAATTTTCAGATGATTGAGCCATGCAATTTTCAACTTTAAATCTACTTTTTGCCTTATGACAATTGTTTAAAATTGCACAAGGCGAACTTCAAGGTGATGTGCATGCAAAGCACTAGAGGTTTAAGACTAAAAGGGCTAGCCCTTGTTTTACTTAGATGACATCCTTCCTTCTTGAGATTAAAAGAGTTGTCAGCAGGTAGGATTTGATGATTAAACTTTGTTTAGTCCTTGTACTGAAAACAAGATGCTATCATCGTCTAAAGTTTGGAACCATTTAATGAATTAACCTGAATTTTCTAGTTATAGTAGGCCTTAAAGGATTTAGCAAATCCCTATCAAATAATAATTTACTACATCCAAGTTATGTGAAAACCAAATGATCTTAATTAATCTATCATTAAGTAACTTAATCAAGTGCCAATTTTATAAGTTTTAACTTTCCAAAATTGTCCAACTCAAACCAATGTATTCCCAACCAAACTGTTTAAGAGCAGCAGTTATTGTTGACTCTATATCAGCTCAGAGAATTTCAACAGCGTGAACCAACGACTCAAGCCGAAATGACCAAAATAAGAACGACTAATCAATTGATGTCAACCAAATCATTGAGAATAATTGTTGATAAAATTAACACAAACTAGTTTCAGTTAAACCAAGTTAAACCCGGTTGAAAAAATTCACACCTAGATTGTTCAAGTTTCCAATTAAAAGGATTTACAACCCTAAATTTTAAGACCTTCAACCAAGGACAGAATATGTATAAAATCCACTATAAAGTTCATTCATCAAACAAAAAAAAAAAAAAAATCTCCACATTAATAGTCTTAAGGGCATAATTAAACTGACCTAAGTTCAGATCCTTTCTGAAGTTATCTAAAAATGCTTGAAAAACATACCAAGGCAGGAGAACTCCCAAGGCTCTGGTGTAAAATCAAAACAACAATTTAGAACCATAAAAATATAAGTTTTTCTTGTAATCTCCTTAGATGATGGAACACGTGGCCCAAATAAGTAATTCTTATTATCCCTAACAACCAGTAAAACAATAAAGCTAAACCAACAAACCCTTCAAGAAGGGATTATAAGATTATTAGCATTGTCTACCACTCCCCTAATTTACCAGTGACAAAGCTTGTCCGTGATATGGATTACTTGTCAAAGCTAAAAAGGCGATGAAGAATATTGACACAATAGGAAATGATTAACCACACATTAATAAAACCCCATACCCCATACATTGCAGTCTAATTTAAGAGAATCACCAAAGAATTTTTTTTGCTCAACAATTAACAAAGAAAAATAAATAGTTGATTTAGATGTACAGGTTTTGGTTCTGCCTAATGAGCTACTTTTATCATTATATCCTCGTGCTAACAACATATAATGCTTCCACTTTTGTTAATATGGAGACAATTTTCTAATTCTGCATTGACCCCCTTTCACATGGGTTCCGATTAAAAATCAAACACCAGCTGAGGACACATCTTTACATGTTTTTCAACCTAGTAGTCTACTACAACTACAACATTGTATGCCCAACAATTTCTGCCACACCTAGTAGAACCAATTTTTTAGGGAGTAATAATTGTATACTCTGAGTGCAAATATCTTTCCACATACACATGGGTCCAATTGTAGAGTTTTCTCCAACTTCAACGTATTGCAGCAATATGCTACACCAGGCGGCTTCTATGAACTAAGGAAATCATATGCCCTGACAATAGTAGTGTCTGCAAATCCCTCCAAAGAAGGAAGTCTTCCAAGGTTTATTAATAAACGGTTACAGATCCAAAATATTATTTCATTCAATTACCGAGTATGAGATGTAATAACCACTATGTTTACAAAAAAACTTAAAACTCAACTACTATAAATATGACTTATTAATCTAATCTAATCTAATCTTCATCCTTCAAAAACATGAAAATAAAATATCAAACCTAAATTTCAAAAGCATGCACTTGTACGAGTTCAAAACATATACCACCAGATTCACAAGTTTTGGAAATTGTTTCCTTCAACAAGGATGTAATTTACTGGTTCTCAACTCGTCATATTCATTTTCAATAAGTTTTTTAACTCTTCACCTCTTCCATGAGAAAATATAATTTAGCGAACAATTAGGCTCCTTATATTCTGTAGTTATGAGTAATCTTCTGTTGACCTACAACTATGAGCCACATTAAATTAAATAAATAAGGTGGATTTTAAAATCCCTCAAATCCGATCGAACCAATCAAATTCGTTTTAATTGACGATTAATTGCGTCGAAAATATTAAAATAAATTAATCGGAAAATTTTGAATCAATTAAGGATCGATCGGATAATTAAAATCAAATTATCGAAATTGCGCATATCGGTCGAAGCGACGACGTTTAAACGATCGATCGCGAAATTGATCGCGTCGTGCGTTCGTCATGGAAAGCAAAAATTGACAGTATTCTGGGGTTTGTCAAAAGTAACAAAATCGCGAAATATTTTAATAAAAAAAGCAAATTAAAGGGGTAATGGCATTTAAAGCAATCCGCTCAATCCTACTAACCACATGCAGCGACATATTCTATTAATGCCGGCGGCAAGGTACCGTCGGCCCAAAAGAGAAAAGAGTTGACTCGATTCTTCACGCATTTCCCCCTTTCGACATTTTCCCTCTCGTTTCCTGCTCTCGGTCTCTCCCTCTCGAGCGATTTTTTTTCTCTCTTGCTCTCGTTCGTCTAGGCCGACATACTCCTCTCTCGTTCACACTGCTGGGCCTTACGATCCTCCCCTCTGTAGAGCTCCCTGCGAGTCCGTGCTCCTCTCTCGGTTGAAGCAGAACCCTAGCCGAGCAAAAATAGGACTCGATCCTTCCGATTCCTCTTCCAGCGAAACCCCAGGTTGTTTCGTTTCAATCTGAGCTATATTTTGCTATGTGGGTTTTCTTGAAATGTAGATTTGGTTTCTCTCTTCCATTTGTGTTTTATGGTTGGATTTGTTTCCTGAGTTTTGCAATAACATGAAATTAAGGTGATTGGATTTATACTACAAGCTTTCGGTTCTTTGTTTCCTCCTTTCCTTTTCGTGCTTTCCTTTCCCTTTGGGCCTTAGCGAAAACGCCTGGCGGGCTTTCTCCTCCTCTGTATGTGATTTGTTGGGTTTTGCTTTCTTTGTCTTCTCCTCCCAGGCGAGGGAGCTCATTCTCTCGGTTCTTCCTTCTTGGCGGCAGACTGCAGAGCAACATACTGTCTTCCTCTCTCGGTAGCCTCAGTTCGGTTGAAGGGCAGATGAAACTCCTGGCTTCACTTCTTAGAGTGACCTTCATCTCATACCCTTTCAATCCGCTTCTTTGAAATCCTGTTTTGTTTCTTTGTTTGGTAAAATCAACTAGCAATAAAAGAAAATCGAAGTGTGATCTTTAGATTTGAAGGCTCAAGCTTGGATTTTAGTGATGGAAATCTTGCTCCTTCATGTTAATTAAAAGCTAAAATTCATTTTTTTTATGTTGTCTCAATCTCTTTTTGATTTAAGATTGTCATGATTGTTGCTTAAATGGGTCAAATATTGCAAGCTTTAGGTTACCTTGCTTCACTTTGCCTCTTTCCATTATTTGATTACTTGATCATGAAAGTGGCTATCTTATAAAGGGAAGAGTTGATTTCTTTGGATTTATTAAACATAGTGTGATTGCTTAATCTATGTGGAGTAAATTTCATATAATCATCATGATAAAGGAAGAGGAGGAAGGGTTGATTGACTTTGTGCTTGTTTTCCTCTCTTTTGTGATCACTAAGTTAATTAGCCTTTGAAATACAATCTGAAATGTGGCTTTGTGCAAGTTTAAAGCTCATTTTGGTGCTTAGTTTCATTAAAGTTGCATCTTGCCTAGTGCTTGTTCATACTTTACTCAAAAGCAATTTCCATGTCTCTATCTTGCATTAAAACAATTATATGTTTGCTGTCCATGAGTATTTGGAGGTTGAAATCATGCAAGATATACTATTTTATGCCTTCTTCTTGCTCTTGAATTATGAAAGCATGTTGTGATGAAATCTAATCCATTACACTTCATCTTTGAAAATCACTTTGGTCATTAATATGTGATGTATGTTTCTTTCTCTTGATTTGAGGAAGAATGAAAAGAAAAGTTTATTTTGGGGAGTATGATTTATACGATTTCTTTTCTATTATCTTTTATCTTGCATACATATGAAAATGTTGAGAATTGAAGATATAGGATATGCAAAGTCTTCTTTATGATTATCTGAAAAGATGAATATATGTATATCTCTTGACCTTTAATTGCTATGTTACTTGTGGGCTTTAAGAAAGATATGTCTCTTTTATATTCAAAATGAGAAGAATGGAAGGTGTCTTACATGTGATTTAAAGCATGTTACTGACTTCATTTGAATGTTTGAATCTGAAAATTCTGAAATAGTGATGAAAGCGATGCTCATTAAATCTTTGTCTTGTTTAAGTATATGCAAAGCGTTAATATGTAAATCGAGTTTTAAATTTGTGATATAAGTACCATGTTTTCCAATATGGTAGGAAATCTTATCTTATCAAAATTTACGGTGTCTCACGGCACATCGTATATTTCTTGGCGTGGTGGCGAGGTCTCATGCCCACTTGTGGGGAAAGCCGGGTGTAAATTTGATGCTCAATCAAATTTATTGCAGTGACTTTCTTTGTTTATATAAATGTGAGCTTTAAATTTGTGATATAACTGATGTTTTCCGATATGGTAGGAAATCTATCTTATCAAAATTTACGCGTGTCTCACGGCATCTTATCGTGTCTTTCTTGACATGGTGGACGTCATGTCCTGGGAAAGCCGGAGAATTTGTTGTAAATGATGCTCTGTCAAATGTTTATGGCGACTTTCCTTTTATTTATATGAAATGAGCTTTAAATTTATGATATAATCTATGTTCTCGACATGGTAGGGAAATCATATCTTTCAAAATTTTCTGTTTCCGACATACACTATACATGTCTTTCGACATGGTGGCGACCCGTCTCTGCAGCACTTGTGGGGGAAGAGCTTTATAAATTTGATTATTTTCTTTCATCTTTATAAATAGTTCACATTGTTAATCGTGGGAAAACTTGATAAATCGCATTCGTTGTTCCGGCGTGGCGAATCTGATAATAATCCTCGCGTTGTTCGGCGTGGCGAAATCTCTTTGTCTGACAGCCTTTCTTGGCATGGTGAGTAATAAATTTCGATCCTTGATTTCTCACATGCCTTTCTTGGCGTGGTGGGAAACAGCCAGTAGCCCTATGTGGGGAGGGAGAAGCCGAAACAAAATAAAAAAGTTGAAATGTCATATAAATGCTTATCTTTAATTTCATATACGTGAATACAAATTTATTCTATATAAACCGTTCGCATTGTTCCGTGGCGGGAAATCTGATAAGTACTTGCTGTTGTTCCACGTGGCAATCTTTGTCTTTGTCTGACCCTACGCCTTTCTTGGTGGGTAAATAAATTTGGTCGCTTGTCTCAACCATACTTTCTTGGCGTGGTGGGGCTAGTCATTAGAATCTTGGGGATATGAGAGGCTGTAGAAATTTTCTTAAAAAAAAAGAAGATAAAGGATGAAATGCTTAGGTTTGTTGGCTTAAAGTCTTCTTTAGGTTATATATGATATCATACCTCCCTACTTTCTTGTCATTCAGCATGATTTACATAAATGAGATATAGTGAAGACTTGAAGCAAAATCACATATGAAATAAAATCTATTATAACTTGACGTATATCGAAGATAAAAAAATTGTTGAGTTAGAAAAACTTATATGTGTGGCCCCTCTTTAAAACTTAAAATCAAATATCTATCATAAATTGCTACCTCGTGATGTAAACATTAAATGATAAATGCGTCATGACGTGCATCATGTAAATCATATCATTTTGAAAGGAAAGTAAAGTCTTTGCCATCATCTTTAATAAATTTAATGAGTTTGTGTCCCCCCACTTGATGAGCTGAGGAGGTGGATTTTAATTAATCACTTTATAATGAAATATGACAACCTCATATTTTTTATTCTCCCCTCGAGAAATAAATGCTTATTTGATCATATGGGCTCAAATCAATTATTTTGCCTTTATGTTGTTGATTTGACGTAGGAGAATTTATTAAGCCAAATCAAATTACATTTTGGCATTCTTATTTATGATCGTATGTCAAATCGATTATTTTCTTTATGTTGGGATTTGTAGGGAGAGAATTTATTAAATCAATTCTACTTTTTAGGATTACCTTATTATGATCGTATGCTCAAATCGATTATTTTAGCTTTATGTTGGCTGATTTACATAAAAGGGTTTTAGCGTCAAATCTAAACTTCATTCCCAGCGTCCGGTGATTGATCGTATGAGCATTAAAATAATTATTTCACTTTATGTTGATTTGCAATAAAAGAGAGGATTTGTAACAACTATTTATTTTGTATCACCTATTTGATCAAATAGAATAATTTATTTCTATGTCATTTGTGACATAAACTAGCAAATAATATGCATATCATATTTCCAAACGGCTTATCATGTCCGGTTTGGTCTTGACAAGTTAAACCTAAAATCCTATCAAAATCATGCTTGCATTACAATAAGTCAAATACAAACAGATGTTATACTTCCGGTTTGGTCTTGGGGCCGAGTTAACAAAACTCAAAAAATGTATTAAAATAAACTTGCAATTGAATTTATATTTATTTAGGCATTCAATGTCATCATATTTTAAAACAGAATCTGTATGTATGTTGAAGTGTTCAAACAATAGGGACAGCGTGTTAGGTATAAACAAAACGAATCTTTCTTAGGTTTGGTGCTTGGGGTCAGATTAACAAAACTCAAAAATCAAAATTTGACATCTAAACTTCAACATTAGACATCTTAATGTAAATTTTCAAAAAACGAGATATTCATGTCGTATTTGAGTAATCAAAATAATCTGAAAAGAATCTTCATCTTCCGGTTTGGTCTTCTAAATTAACAAACTAAAATCATATCAAAATTGCTTGCATTATAATCATGTACTGAAGAACAAATCTACACTTAGGTTTGGTCGATTATAACAACTGAAAATCAAATTTGGCATTACTTCATTACATTTAATTAATAAATATTTTCAACGATATTCCTTATGCATGTTGGAGTAAATCGTCAAATACAAAAGAGCAGATCTATATATCCGGTTTGGTCTTGAGCAATTAGTAACAAACCAAAATGTGATATTATAAAATTTCAAATTAATAATATCGAGAAGCTATCATTAATACAAATACCAACATAACAAAATTCAAATTCGGGAAGAAAAGTCAAACGATCCTATGTTCAAACTAGAATGACAATTTTGAAGGATTATACTTCTTGAGATAATGAATTAAGTCTCAGAAAGCGATGAGTAAACAATCTATCGATTGATATTACCATGATCGAAGGGTAATTATAATTAAAATTTCAATGATAAATGATCATATTCAAATCTAAATCAGAAAATGATCAATCAAAAAAAATAAAAATATAAATAAAAAAAAAATGAAATGAATTATTTAAATTAAAACTAAAAAAAATAAATAAAATAAATTCACCTCCATGATTGTTTGTCTTGGGTGACAAATTAAGAAAATTTTTCTTGAAGCCCGTCTCATCATAATGCTTCATATCAATATTAAAGCGTGGGGCGTGGCGTCCTTGTCGCGTGGTTTTCTTGATATCATAAATGGCGGATTCTGACTGAGCCCTCGGCCTGGTTGCCGATATGACCACTAAATTACTTACGGCCAGTATGTTCCCCACGCTTTGCTCTTTGGTACGAAATGTAGAATGTATTTGGTTGGGCAAAAAACCTCTGATGCTAGGTTGACTTATATTTGTCCCGACAAACTCCAGTCTGACGCGGGCGGCGTAACCCATGTTCTTGACAAGGATCCTTGGTTTGTCATTACCTCCTCATTGCGGAGGGGACCCGACGGGATGAACCATGGGATCTTGATCGGGCGTCATCGTTCACAAAAGTTTTAAGTTAAAATAATAAATTTCATAAGTTCTAAACTCCACTCCTATTATATCTCGTTCGATTCATTGTAGCCTTGTCAGTGCTCTCGGTATTGGGAGGGTATTATAGGGCTTTATAGGAAACCAGAACAGATATAAAGTTCTCACCAAATGAGAGCGAAATCTCACAGGTAGTGTCTTATCTATTCATCTTACGAAATTATCACCAACAACTCTTTTCTTTCCTTTTTTTGAAAGATGTGGTGTGAATTTTGGATCCATTCTGGCGACTCCGCTGGGGACAGGTTTCTCTTTCCATTTTTGGCTAGTCAAATCTAAGTTATAATTGCAGTGGAGTATAAAAAAAAATGAAAAGATAAATGAAATATGAAATTGAAATGAAATAGAAAACGATAAGTTAAACTTGACAACTTAAAGCTTTTCAAAGTCTTAAGTTATATGAGATTTTATTTAGTGCATATGCTTAGTATGCTTTATCTTATCGTATCCATATTTTTTGGAAGTAAGGTGATAGTCTGATTTCTTAATTGCTTTTTTACCTTTAAATTCGAATGGCATTCTGAGACAGTATCCTTTGTTACTCTCGGATGGTGGCCTCCGTTTGGCAAGTCATCAATCTTTGGAAGCAGGGCTACCATCAGGTTTGGTGGCGTGGATTTCCGACCATCTTGAGCGAAGCAAGTTCTTTATCGACTTCTTTGAAGTCTGTTCGTCCTTACCACGCCATGTCGACAATCTGAAAAGGCGTTGAGTTGTGACCCTCTTCTTTGTCACTTCAAAACAATCGGTCTTTGAGAGGCTCGGCGCACCAATCATGAAAGAGGGTTATTCTTGGTGACGGTCTCTTTGTCCCTCAGAATATCAATATCAGGTGAACCATTATGGAGGTATGATCTTTGAAGCTTCTTCATCGGAAGCGAGCAGCGGAGGCAAAAGAAAAAAAATCTTGAGCTGCGTGCTCAAACTATCTGCGGCGTGCAATGTTATGGAAGCGGTGAGTGTTCCATCGGTTTGATAACCTTAAGTGGGTTAAGCAGGAACGACTCTCTTGGTCGGCAAGTCATACGGACCTCAGGTTCCCTCTCCTGCGAGAAACCAACTATATCTGCGAGTGCATCGGGTTCTCAAGTAGCAAGGAGAGGGGCGATGAAAAGAAAATACGTGTTATTAAGGATCTTGGGGCTCCTCAGGAGACCTCCACGAATGGGGCGCCGACATATTCATGTCCCACGGTGAACATCGGGGTGTGACACTTGGAGCGTCCAGGAATCCACCCGAAAGGTCCGGTGGAAGGAAGCAGAATCTGGAGGCTGAGGCCTCAGAAAGTACTTTCTAGAGAGCGAGGCATGGCGTGACATCGGTGTGAATTCAGAGATGACCAAATTGCTCAATGATAGCTAAAGAGGGCCCCATATGATAAGATATCGACGGTAGACACCTTGGAGAATCCTCGGGGATCAGTCATCAATCAATCCATCATCGAGGAGTTAACTTAATCGAAGCCCTCTGAAGAAATTTGATTCCACACTTGGAATCGGAAGTTCAATGGAGCGTCGATGAAATTAGTGTCCGAGGGACGAAGAAGAAGAGGAGGAGCGGCTATTGAAGTAGTGTATATGGTGCAAAGTCGGTGATCGTGTCTTGTATATATCGACTAGGCGTCGTCTGATACCTCCCCTCACTGAAGAACAAAATGTTCAAATAGAGGAAGCATCCTCACGAGTCTTGAGAGAGAACAACAAGAAGAGGAAGAAGAAATGGAAGAAAATCCCACCTTCAATCTTACCACTTTGGAGCGAGACAAAGTCGGATGAAAGCCAAAGATAAAAAAATCCTTCAGGAATGTGAAAATGGCGAAATGATGATCTGAGATATGCGATGATCTGATTAATCTGAGAGAAATATTGGCGGTCCGTCCCCAAATAATCATCAAGCCTCGATGCCTGACAATCCTCAATAAATTTGATCTCACATGCTTGAGGGTCCAAATTGAGCTGGCGGATTGAAATAAATGAGTCGGCTTCGACAGAATATACAAACTATATCACGGCGTGGCTCTCAACTTGATATTATATTGAATGAGAAGATCAAAATTTGTTATAGGCGGGCGAGAAAAATTGGTGAGCAAGGTGCCCATATCCGAGTATGATCAAATTCCATATCAAAGGGATATTCAATGCCAAAGTTCAATCTGAGGCGGAATGGTAATCCAGCGGCATCGGCAATTCAAAGCATCCTGCGGTAACGGGGTAATGATGCATTATTATTATTAATTCGATGGTAGTTTAACTTTCGAATGGTATCTTTGAGTTATCGAATGATTTCGATCAAAACTTTTAGAACTTGAAAACATATGTTGTTAAAGGTTATTGCGATCAAAACAATTCTTGATCTTGAGAAGAGGAAGAAAAGATCGATTACCGATATATTAGCGTTGGCGAAATATGAGTATGAAATGTGAACAACAATTAGAAGAAGAGCATCGATCCTATTGATGGGCAACATCGATGATAAGATGGCCTTATCTTTGCGTGGCTTTACCACATTTCAAGAGCTACTTGATAGGGTGGCTAAATTTGAAATTAAATTTATCGCTCAGATGGCCAAGATAAATCAAAGAGCAAAAGCTCAGGACGAAAGAAAGGTGAAACACATTTCACCTCTGAAAGGATCTGAGAAGCGGTTAATCATAGCGTAGAAAGAAAACTGTCTATCAAGAAAAACCAAGCGGTCGTTCAATCCACGCTCCATGACCAAGCTCATACTTGGAGGTAATGATGTACTCGAGGTCGCTTGATGAAGCGGCAAACAACAAAAGGGCGAATGACTCGATGGCCCGACCCAAAAGAAAAGGCGGAACAAAGAGTATTCTTTTAGGGAAAGTGTGTAAATTGTTTAAACATGCACTCAAAGTAGGTCTCCAACGAGTGTAAAAAACTGAAGAGGCAGACAAGCGAGATAATCTAACTATTGTCCATATCATCGTGCTTCGGCCATCCTGTTGAAGATTGCTACATATTCAAAGATTGGCTCGAACGAAAATATAGAAACGGTGAATTCACATTATCGGACAGTGTATTGGTGCGTCCGAAGAAAGAATCCACCAAAATAATCACTCATCTCGTATTATCAAGCGATAATAAAAGGCAAAAGAAGGCGATGATGATGAAGGATGGCATGATCTCTAAAAAAAGGGTAAAATGTTGCAATTGGAAGGCGTTCGGTATTAGTGGAAATCACCAGCGTACTTGAGTTGAGACAAAACTGGTTATGGGAAGGCTAGTTCATCTCACGAAAAGCTGGCAAAATCATGATGGAAGGCTAAGAAACAAACAAAAAATAAATTAAATAAAAAAGAGAAGCGATAGCAAAATATTACTTCTTATTATGGATGGTGTGCGTAACACGAAGATCATCGATAATATGGAAGATTATGTCTGATCAATGAGGCGACCTATCGCGCTTGCGAGAATTCATTCAAATCTTGGATCGAAGCGGGGAAGAATCGAAGAACTTCTCTTGAGTCTTGCTTGATGATGCATGAAGTTGATAACGACTTAGAGGAACTCATTTCCCAGATGAAGATGAACGAGCTCACCATATCAACAAACATAAAAATGTAAAAATTGCGGTGATTACGAATCTTGTCTATCATTAGGCAGGCGGCGGAATCTTTGAAAGCGAGTCATCGAAGATTGGATGCAAATGAAGTAGCTCAATGCAGTTGAGGAATTGAGTCTTTACCATCTCAACGAGGAAAGAGCCGATGAATAAAGATAAAGGAAATTGAAATCAATGAAAAAGTTATCACAGGATTCAAATAAAGCCTTCATCAAGGGATCATTCTGATATTCTATCCCATCCCAGGAAAATTCCGTAGCTTAGTGTATCTGAAGCACTAATGTCGGAAGATCTCGTAATACCTTAATTGAAGCTCTCGAAGCGGGAAAATTTGAAGCATATTTTTGTGAGCTGTCGGAGACCTTGCATGTTCAAGCTCAATCACATTTTGAAGATGATCCCAATGCTGGGTGCGAGCCTGATAAGCCCTCTGTATTCGGTGAAAGTGATGAAATTATAATCTGGGATCTTAATTGATCCGGTTCCTCCGTGAATCTTATGAATTTGAGAACTCTTAGATGGTATCTCTAGATGTACATCAGGGCGAGATAAAGTCATGGTTCAAGGTTTCAATGAAGGAGGGAAAACTATCGGGTCATTGTCCTTCCTCTTAAATTTGGAGACCTACACGCTAAATTTCATGTGATGATCGATGTAGATACTTCATTGAGCCTACAGATTGATGGCTTCATAAGTATGGCATTGTCCCATCTACATTGCATCGATGTATGAAATATACAAAGGATGGAGAAGAATGCCAAATTGTGGGCATCTGCACAACCTTTTGTGAAATGAAATGAAGATTTATCAAGATGCAGTTATTTCCTTAGGGGAATCAAAGTAACAAAACAATAGCAAATCTGCATCTTCAAAACCCATAAAAGAACAAGTTAAGAAGAAGGAGAAGATAAAATGAATAAAGGAAAGGAGATTGTTCCAAATATTCAGGATATAGAAAAGTCAAAATCAATAACAGTCCTCATCCCAGGCGGTGATCTTGAAGAAGAAGATGAATGTGTTCCTTCTAAATCCAAAGGTCCATGACTCTTGAGTAAAGCTCGGAAGAAGAACATTTGACTCGATTATGAGTTGAATCTGCTTTTGAAGGTAAGGTGCAATCTACTTTAAAACAATCATAGATCCATCGGCGGAGGCACTCGTAGTCACTCCCATTCCTCACATTTTAAGAAATCACCCTGAAACTCAGTCGAGTGGTGACCTTCATGTACCTCCTCTCCACGGAAAACCACAGCGGGAAGCTGTTTTATAAATCAGGGGTGTCGAAGAGGATCTGATTGGGTAATGCAACTATCGAAGAAGAAGCTATACTGAGAATACCAAAATATTACTCTCGATGCAAAATCTAATGCTGAAACATGGGGTCCAGTGGGCAGTAAGCAAGGACTAAGCTCTTTGAAATGATGTGGTACCAAAGGTTCTCAAACCATTGGTAAGAGAAATAAACACACTAAGGCCTTGGTTTTATCCAAGGCAATGAGGATATACTGTTATAGCAGGAATAAGTAGAGAGTGATGATGAAGATGAGAATGTCATTTTAACGTTAGTCTCAAATAATGAAGAAGTAGAAAGCAGGAAGAGCTTGAAGATGGTGGGGAGGCATTCATGGATGAACTTAAGAAGTTAATTTGGGAGGATCATCGGTCTTTCTACTTCGAAGATAAAGTGGAAGAATTAAAACCTTGCTCATTGAGGATTGCTTTGCTGGACATATCTTTGAAATGCGCTTATCCCGATATAGCGGTTCACAAATTAGCAATTAAGCGGATGTATCAGCAAGCCTCAGAATGAGATTGGAGGTTGAAGAAACAGTAATTGCGAGAAACCAAGCTCATTGGTTTTATTCGAGAAGAAAAATCTATTTGGATAGCTAATATTGTCCGTGAAAAAAGAAGAATTGATTCGTGTACGTATCGACTTGAGATTTAAATAAGATGAAAGGATGACTTTCGCCTATCGAAGCTGTTAGTGGATAACACTTCAAACCACACATGTTCTTATGGACGGATCGTCGAGTTACAATCAAATCAAGATGGCTCACGAAGATGAGAAACATACCTCATTCGGGCCAATTGGCATATATATTTACGGTCATGCCGGCTTGAAGAATCTTTGGAGCTACATATCGAAGAGCTATGACACGAATCTTTGTGAGTTGATTCATCAAAAGTAGAGTCTTATGTTGATGACCTCGTTGTCAAGTATAGATCATGATCATCTCGATGATTTAAGGATCGTCTTTGAAAGAATCAGAAAATATGATCTCAAGATGAACCCTCTCAAGTGCGCCTTCGGAGTTTCTTCGGGAAAGTTCCTTGGATATGTTGTGTAGTGGAGGATTGAAATCGATCCCAACAAAATCAAAGCGATTGTCAAATGCCTCCTCGAGTCTTGTCAACTTAAACTCCATCTGAGGACATCTAGCATTCATTAGAAGATTTATATCAAATCTGTCGAGGCGGATGTCGACCGCAAAATTAATGAAGAAAGATACTCCTTTCAAGTGGGAGAAGAATGTCGAGGCGCCGTATCAAAGATATCTGTTGAATCCATTCTTGCGACGATCCGAGAAAGCCTCTCTTATATTGTAGCGTAGAAGAATCTCTAGGTGCTTTGTTGGTATGTGATGAAGGAAAGGAGAATGCTCTATCTTATAGTCGAAGGACTAAGCGTTATTCTCAATTGAAGCATTGTTTGGCGTTAATTTTCTTTGCCCGTTACGTCATTCATGTCTCATAAAATTACCCTTATCTCGAGGATCGATCCGTTGAAGTTCTTGATGACAAGACCAGCGTTGAGGTCAGCACGATGGTCATTCTTACAATTTGATATTACATATGTTCCCGAAGCGGTGAAGGGCAAATTCGCGATTTTCTTGCGCTCATCCCATCTGCGGACTCATTGCTTACGATGATCTTCACGATGAGCAAATCATGCACATATATGAAAAGAAAAGCAACAAATGTGTATTTTGATGGAGCTTAGTCCATTAGATACACTCAACCTCAAATCTTCCAAAGGCTCAGTGGTATCGGTCTCATCTTGATCACACGAAGGTGGCATCTTGAGACATTCTTATAAATTAACTTCGAACCAAGCGAGAATATGAAGCGTTGGTGGCGGGTTTAGAAGACCATTTCCATGGGAGTCGAATTTGCAAATTTATGGCGATTCTCAACTCGTCATTAATCAAGTGTTGGGCCTTTACAAAATCAACAAGCTTGAATTTCTTATCACAAGCGAGTTCTCGAGCTTATGAAGCAAATTCAAATGTCATTATGACTCGAGTCTCAGGCTAGGAATAAGCGGGCTTAGCTAAATTAGCTAAAGAAAGTATGGATGGACGATACATACTTAATTAGTGTGTGCTTTCGAGTCTAGAGATAAATTTAAAATCCCATTTGGAAGGGGTCATCAACATAAATCAGCGGTGCGACTCATGTTGCTCCTTACACTCATTTACTTCAAAAGACAAGCGCCATCATTCAGAAGAAACCTCCAACTGCGGGCGTAAAACCGACAATGAAATTCTTATAGTAGAAGAGAAGGAAAGGCGGAGCGACCCCGTCATTACTTGAGGCAAATTGCCAAGTAATAAGTCGATATTTTACCTGACTTGAAAAGGCTATATGCTTATGTTGGCAATACTACGTAGATCCTTGAATGTGGCTGCGATGTTTGGGAATAGAAGCCAACAAAGTAATTGTTGAAATCCATCAAGGACTTTGTGGTGCACAGTCAATCACAAAATGGCTTTCAAAATTAAAAGAATTGGATCTTATTGGTCATGGTAAAAGATTGTATCAATCATGCCAGAGATCATGAATGCGGTCCATGGTAACATAATTCATCGACCTCAAATCCGTTGCATCCAATAGCATCTTAGTTTGCTTTGAGGGGACGGATGTAATTGGACGATTGATCGTCATCATCGGTGGTCACTTCATCTTAGCGACCAGATTATTTCTCCAGTGGGTGAACATTTAAAGAAGTTCTGGTGAACAAGTGTAACTTCTTTACCTGATATGTCTATAGATTTGGTGTACCATGCGAATCATTTCGGATCTTGATTCGACCTTCAAAAGCTAAAGTTTATAAATTTGTTGACATAAGATTGATTGGCGATATTATTGATTTATAATCAGAGCAAATGGCTTGGGTGAGGCATTTAATAAAACACTAGTCAAATTAGAAAAATTCTCACAAGAAATAAAGGGAGTGGCATACCAAACTTCATGGAAGCGTTATGAACTGGGACCACTTATAAAACTCCTAAAGTCACTACCTGCTTAGTGTTTGGGGTGAGCGATTTGCCACTCGAAGTTGAACTAGCTCAGTAGCCATTCAACAAAATCTTACCCAAGATGAGAATGCTCGTCTGGATGGAAGAGCTTGATCAGCGAGGTCAGCTCAAATCGACAAAATCTAGAAGTATCGGCGAGAATGTCCAGGCATTCGATCATCTGATGCGCCTCGAGCTTTTAGGAAGGAGAATTGGTCACAGTCTTTGAGACCAATCATCCCTCATCGCTTGGGTAATTTGAACCTAATTGGGAAGGACCTTTTGTTATGAAAAGGTATATCGAGAACTGTCGACTCGTGGACTTGAAGGTGAAACCAATCTGCATCAAGGTCGGCATTTAAAGAAATATTACATGAAAGTGTGATTGGACAATGCATTTGAAAATCTTTATTGTCAACTTATGAAAATTTTCATTGGAAATTCTCTTGTAACAGAATGCATTTCAAAATAAAATAAAATCCCACTTGGGCAGGGGGCATTTTTTAAAATTTTATATAGTAAAGTATCTGGTAAGGCAGGGGCCTTTCTCTTTGGGTTGACACTGAGTCGAGATCCCATGCATACTCAAAATTATGTTCAAATGCTCAAATTTAAAAGTCTTCTTGACCAAGAAAAATTTTCAAGTCTGACTTCAACAAACCAAGTTGGAAGGATATTTTCCATCCCACATCAAATCTAAAGGCTCGAGTTGGTGTATAAGGTCGGACTTCCATCGTAGAGTCGGTGACAGTCTTACTCAACACAAAGGCGTAGTAAGAGATCCCCATCGTTAGCAGAGGATAAAATCCTTCATCAATTGCTCAAGTCCGACTCAGTAGGTGTATAAGGTCGGTTGACACGCAAAATATGGTAGAGTCGGCAAATCTGCTTACTCAAACCGCACAAGTAGTAAGGGATCCTCCTACGTTAGTTCAAAGACAAGAGCATCCAAATCCCCAAATCTCTCCAACTTGGTGAGTTCAAGTGACGGGGAAATTATCCCTATTGGTCGTGGGTCATCTCTCAAAATTCTACAACAAATAAAGATATCCTTACTCGAGAAGGCCTTGGAGTTTGGAATCAAATACAAATGTAAAATCTCAACTCCTTGATGGTCTATCAGCGAGAAAGCAAAGAGAAGGAAATTCTTCTTCGATAAGTCGATAAAGCAAAAGCGGAGGAGAAGAAGTATCCCAATGTTAGTATAGGTAAACTAAGGGAGTTTTGTCATCAGATGTCATTACATGTGCAGAGGATGACTCTTTGCCATTGATCAACACAAGGGTCGTAGGCACATATCCTTCTGAGCCATAAGCGAGGAAATATCGTGTCGCGACAAATCTCAGATAATTGGGGTTTTACTCCATCAAATCCAGTCGAAGTGAAGCGGGGATAAAGGAGGCACAAGATCTGAATCCCGAGATGAAATCTTCAACAAGTCAGTCAAAGCATGGGGAGAAGACATTTCATCTCATCAACTCCATCAAGTCCGCGAGCCTGGCGGGGCGGAGGAAAATACAAATTCAAATCTTGAGATGAAGTCTTCAACAAGTCAGTCAAGCACAAAAGCCAGAAGACATTCTCATCATCAAGTCAGTCCACGAGCCAAAGCGGACGAGGAAAATACAAATTCCAAATCTTGAGGCGAGTTCAACAAGTCATCAAGCACAACCTGGGGCCGAAGGCATTATCATCTATCAATCCGATCAAAGCAGGAGAGAGAAAATATAAATTTCAAATTCTCGGGAAGAAGTCTTCTTCAAGTCAATGCGGCTAGGGTTGAAGATGCAAAATTCTCTTGACAAGTTGATGATGACAATCATCAAACTCTCCCATCATCAAGCATTGGCATTGATGATAATCTTCACTATTGCAGTTGAAGCGATAAAATCAAATGCTTGCAAGAGTTATACCCACTTATCAAGAGCGGCGATCGGTATTATTAAGTTGTAGAAATTACAACTTAAGCGTGACATCCAAAATCTCTTGGAGATCCATGAGGTCAGTGTACAACAAACCGCGGTCCATTCCAGCGCACCATGTTTGTTGGGGACTATTATGAGCCATTAAATTAAATAAATAAGGATTTTAAAATCCCTAATCCGATCCGGCGTCAAATTCGTTTTAATTGACGATTCGATTTGCAATAGCGTCGAAATATTAAAATAAATTAATCGAAAATTTTGAATCAATTAAGGATCGATGATAATTAAAATCAAATTATCATGGTGATGCGGCATGCTCAGTCGAAGCGACGACGTTTAAGCGACCTCGATGTGAAATTGATCGCGTCATTCGTTCGCCAAACAACTTAAATTGACAATATTCTTGGGGTTTGTCAAAATAACAAATCAGAAATATTTTTAATAAAAAAAAAAAAAAAGCTAATTAAAGGGACTAATGGCTGTTTAAGCATAATCCCTTAATCCTACTAACTGCAGCGCATATTCTATAATGAGCGGCGATAATGAGCATTTAAAGGCGAAAGAGGGTTGACTCATTCTTCACGCATTTCCCCTTTGACATTTTCCCTCTCGTTTCCTCTCGGTCTCTCCCCTCTCGGCGATATTTTTTTCTCTCTTTGCTCTCGGTTGATCGAGCTCAGGGCCCAGATACTCCTCTCTCGTTCTCTCGGGGCCGATCCTCCCTCTCGGTACTCCCCCTCTCATCTCTCTCTCGGTTGCAAGAGCGCAAAAAAGAGGACTCGATCCTTTCGATTCCCTCTAGAAACCCTCAGTTGTTTCGTTTCAATCTGATATATTTTCTATGTGGGTTCTTGAAATGTAGATTTGGTTTCTCTTCCATTTGTGTTTATGGTTGGATTTGTTTCACGAGTTTTGCAATAGCATGAAATTAAGGTGATTGGATTTATCTTCAAGCTTCGGTTCTTTTTTCCTCCTTTCCTTTCGTCTCTGTTCCTTTCCCTTTGGGCCTTGAAGCGGAGAAGGCTTTCTCCTCCTCCTCTGTATGTGATTTGTTGGGTTTTGCTTTTGTCTTCTCCTCCCTGAGCACTCATTCTCTCTTCTTCCAGCCTAGCAGAACAACATACACTCTTTTCTCTCTCCCTTTTAGCCTCTTCTTGAAAGATGAAACTCCTTGTTGCTTCACTTCTTTGTTAAGCGACTTGTTCTATCTTACCCTTGAAATTTCTTTGAAATCATTTGTTTCTTTGTTTGGTAAAATCTGAACTAGCTAAAAAAAGAAAATGCATATGTGATCTTTAGATTTCAGGTAGCTTGGATTTTAGTGATGGAAATCTTGCTCCTTCATGTTAATTAAAAGCTAAAATTCATTTTTTTATGTTGTCTCAATCTCTTTTCAGTTAAGATTGTCATGATTGTTCTTAAATGGGTCAAATATTGCAAGCTTTAGGTTACCTTGCTTCACTTTGCCTCTTTCCATTATTTGATTACTTGCAATCATGAAAGTGGCTATCTTATAAAGGAAGAGTTGATTCTTTGGATTTATTAAACATAGTGTGATTGCTTAATCTATGTGGAGTAAATTTCATATAATCATCATGATAAAGGAAGAGGAGGAAGGGTTGATTGACTTTGTGCTTGTTTTCCTCTCTTTTGTGATCAGTTAATTAGCCTTTGAAATACAATGAAATGTGGCTTTGTGCAAGTTTAAAGCTTTCATTTTTTGGTGCTTAGTTTCATTAAAGTTGCATCTTACTGTCTTTGTTCATACTTTACTCAGCAATTTCCATGTCTCTATCTTGCATTAAAACAATTATATGTTTCTGTCCATGAGTATTTGGAGGTTGAAATCATGCAAGATATACTATTTTATGCCTTCTTCTTGCTCTTGAATTAAAGCATGTTGTGATAATGAAATCCAATCATTAGCTTACATGACTTCATCTTTGAAAATCACTTTGGTCATTAATATGTGATGTATGTTTCTTTCTCTTGATTTGAGGAAGAATGAAAAGCAAGTTTATTTTGAAGTATGATTTATACGATTTCTTTCTATTGCATCTTTTATCTTGCATACATATGAAAATGTTGAATTGAAGATATAGGATATAAAGTCTTCTTTATGATTATCTGTGAGATGAAATATGCATATCTCTTGACCTTTAATTCTACTTGTGGGCTTTAAGAAAGATATGTTCTCTTTTATATTCAAAATGAGAAGAATGGAAGGTGTTACGTGTGATTTAAAACATGTTCAAACATTTGAATGTTTGATCAATTAATTGAAATAGTGATGAAAGCATGATGCTTTCATTAAATCTTTGTCTTGTTTAAGTATATATCTGCAAATATAAATCGAGTTTTAAATTTGTGATATAAGTCCTCATGTTTTCCGATATGGTAGGGAAATCTTATCTTTCAAAATTTCGGTATGTCTCCGACATACACTATCATGTCTTTCTTGGATTGGCGGCAGTCTCTGTGGCACTTGTGGGGAAGAAGCCGAGGAAAATTTGTTGTAAAGCAAATTTTCTGCGTGACTTTCTTTTTTGTTTATATCAAATGTGAAACTTTAAATTTGTGATATAAGTACATGTTTTCCTATGGTAGGGAAATCTTATCTTATCAAAATTTTGCTGATTGTCTCTGACGACTATACGTGTCTTTTTCTTGACATGGTGGGTGAACGTCTCTGTAAGCACTTGTGGGGAAAAGCCGGGGAATGTTGTAAATTTTGATCTCTGTCAATGTTTATGCGACTTTCCTTTTATTTATATACAATGAGCTTTAAATTTATGATATAAGTACCATGTTCTCATGGTGGAAATGTTATATTTATCAAAATTTCGGTGTCTGACATACACTATCATGCTCTTGACATGGTGGGCATCTGGTAAACTTGTGGGGAAGAATTTGTTGTAAATTTGATTATTTTGCTTTATCTTTATAAGTACCCGTTCACATTGTTATCGGCGGGAAATGATAAATTGTTCGTTGTTCCGGCTGGCGGGAAATCTGTGATAAATCTTGCTCGCGTTGTTGCGTGGAGGAAATCTTGTTGTCTGGCCATTGGCCTTTCTTGGCGTGGTGGGTAAATAAATTTGGTGTGTCTCACACCAACTGCCTTTGTGGAAGACAGCCAGTACGCATGTGGGGATATGAGGAGGCTGCAAATTTTCAAAATAAAAAAAAGTTGAAATGTCGTATAAATGCTTATCTTTAATTTCATTACATGTGGCAAATTTATTCTTATCTTTATGTGCGTTCATTGTTCCATCTCGAAATCGTGATAAGTCTTTGCTCAGTTGTTCCGGCGTGGCAGGAAATCTTGTCTTTGTCTGCATACACGCCTTTCTTGGCGTGGTAGTAAATAAATTCGGTCATTGTCTCGACCACCTACGCCTCTTGGCGTGGTGGAAGTCCACAAGTAAATGGATGATGTGAAATTTTCTTAAAAAAAAGATAAAGGATGAAATGCTTAGTTCACATGTTGGCTTAAAGTCTTTTTGGTTATATATGAATATCTTCATCCTCTCCTCTCTTTTCTTTAATGATTTCATACAAATGAGATATAGTGAAGGCTTGAAGAAAATCATATGAAATAAACTAAATCTATAATATAACATATATCGAAGATAAAAAATTGTTGAGTTAGAAAAAAGAAACTATGTATGTGTGGCACATAATCCTTGCTGAGGTTTAAAGAACTTAAACTTATGGCTTAAGGAGAAGAGAGTAGAAAATGTGTCTTTGTAAGGAAACCCTCTTTATAGGCTTTCTTTGGCCTTTCCTTTTTGCCACTTATGGAATCGACATGTGGTCTGTCATAAATGCGTCTGAGGAGATCTAATTGATCTTGTCATGTTGCATGCAGCATGGACATGGCGTCTTCTGCTCCTTATCTTTCTTTGAAAAGGAAAGTAAAGTCTTTCTTATCTCTTTAATAAATTTAATGAGTTTGTGTCCCCCCATGAGCTTGCATGTGAGGAGGTGGATTTAATTAATCCACTTCTTAAATGAAATATATGATATCGTATTTTTTTTTTCCTCATATCGAGAAATAAATGCATATTTGATCGTATATCTAAATCAATTATTTTCACTTTATGTTGGTGATTTAAGTAGGGAGAGTATTAAGCACAAATCATTCAGCTTTTAGGCATTTATTTATGATCATATGGTCTAAATCAATTATTTTTCATGTTGGCTGATTTGCTGTAAAATATTACAAATCATTCTGCTTTATTTCATTCTATTATGATCGTATGGATACAAATCAATTATTTTCATTCTTTATGTTGGTGATTTGTATAAAGAAAGGGTTTTAGCGAAATCTCAAAAGCTAATTAAGCATCACGGTGATTGATCATATGGCGTTCAAAATAATTATTTCCTTTATGTTGTTGATTTGTATAAAGAGAAATTGTGGCAAACAAATTTATTTATTTGGGTCTATCACCATTTGATCAAATACTTAAATAATTTATTTTATTCTATAGATTTGTTGTGACATAAAACTTGAAAAATAATATCATATCGTATTTAAAGAACAGATCTTATATCATGGTTTGGTCCGTCATTATAAAATCTATCATGCTGCATTACTTCAATCAATCTGCAACAGATGTTATCTTCGGTTTAGTGCGGGCCAAGTTAAAACTCAAAATGTCGTATTAAAAGCTTGCAATTGAATTTATATTTCAACTGAATTGATGTACAATATTTTAAGAAATCTTTGTATATGTTTGAAGTGTTAAACAATAGGGACGTCGTTAGGTATAAAACAAAAGAACAGTCTTTCTTCGGTTTGGTCTTGGACGGTCGTTACTCAAAATCAAAATTTGGCATACTGACATCTTAATGTCCAACAATTTCAAGAACGGATATTCATATGCATGTTGGAGTAAATCTAAGTCAAATACAAAAGCAGATCTTTCTGTCTTCGGTTTGGTCTTGGATGTCAGGATTAAAACCTAAAATGATATTAAAATTAATTTTAATAATATATAATCTGAGAAGAACAAATCTTTCATATGGTCCAGTTAACAAACTCAAAATTCAAATTCGGAAGAAAAGTCCCGGATCTACATGTTAAAGAATGAGGTTTTGAAGGATTATACTTCTTGAGATAATGAATTCACCGTCTAGAAAAGCGGGTAGTAGGCTTATCGATTGATATTAATATGATCGAAGGGTAATTATAATTAAAATTTCAATGATAAATGATCATTATTCAAATCTAAATCAATTGTAAAATGATCAAAATCAAAAAAATAACAAAATATAAATAAAAAAAAAATGAAATGAATTATTTAAATTAAAACTAAATAAAATAAATAAAATAAATTCCTCCATGATTGTTTGTCTTGGTGACAAATTAAGAAAATTTTTTCTTCACGATGTCAATTAAATCATGCTTCTTCACTCGAATATTCTAAGCGTGGGGCGTGGCGTGTCACTGTCCGTGGTTTCTTGCGATATATGACTAAATGGCAGTTCTGACGAGCCTCCATTGGTTGGATGGCGTGCTAAATTACGTCGGTGTGGCCAGTATGTTCACAACTTTGCTCTTTGGTGTGAAATGTAGAATGTATTTGGTTGAAAAAAGCCTCTGTTAGCTAAGGTTGACTTATATTTGTCCCTTGATAAACCAGTCTGAGACACCTTGCGGCGTAACGTAATGTTCTTGTGAGGATCGGTCGGGTTGATTCTCCTCATTGTAATGAGGGGCCATGACACCGGGATGGAACCATGGGATCTTGATGGCGTCATCGTTCCCCACAAAAGTTTTAAGTTAAAATAATAAATTTCATAAGTTAAACTCACTCACTGATTATATACTCGTTCTTTCGATTATTTTAATCGAAAGTCTTCCTCGTATTGGGAGGTAATTCTATAGGCTGATAGGAAACAGGCAGATATAAAAAGTTCTATGAGAACGAAATCTCTCAGGTAGTGTATCTACTATTAATGCTACATTATACTCAAATTTCTTTCTTTCCTTTTTTTTCGAAAGATGTGTTAATTTTGGATCCATCTTCTCATGTCATTTAATCTACCAGGAGTAAAATAAGGTTACCCCTTTTAAGATTAATCGACCATTCTTGGTTTTCTTTACAATTGATTATTAACTAGAAATGGCCCTCTCAATGAAAACATTGAGGGTATTATCTAACTCACAAACAGTATGCTTGAATATGTTGGTTACACCTCAACTAAAGCACATATGTGATACATGATGTTAATTTGAAACATCAGAAATGTGGAATAGTGAAGGCATGAATTTAGTTTAATAAAATGATAATATATGTGAATACTGTAAGTAGGCCAAATGTCTGAGAGGCAAACCTGAAGTATAAGAGTTCCGATTGTCACTTGGCCATGAAGAAAATTTGTGCTGCCTCTTTCGACTAAAAATTTTGAAACCTGATCCCAAAAGAGTAACTTAGCTGTTGTACATAATAGTGATGAAGGAATCATGTCCGAGCATTCATACCACTGCTGTGGATGACATCGACAAAAAGGAACCAATAAACACACCCTCGGATAACTTTGCACCGCACAACTGCATTCATTCATATAGAATTTTATAATTCAGCGTAGATAAATCAACAGGTCAAACTGTAACAAATTCAGTTGGAATTACAAAGCAAAGCAAAGAAGAATTATTGGCATACTGCAGCAGTAAGCCCACAGAAAGACATTAGAATTAGAATTTGAAGTAGCCCTCCAAAAACAGCAACAGGCCCAACAGCTTTTAACTAAAAATAAATCCAAATGATATGGACAATGCTTCAGAAGGTCAGGAAATCTAAATACAAAAAAGACAAATGACAAACTAGATGTTACTTCTTTTATTTGGATATAAAATACCTTATCCAAGGAAAACTCAAGGCCTAAAGCAAAGAGGAGAAAAACCACACCAAAGTGTGCAGTAGTCTCAACCTGCAGGAAAACGACCAGCATCACATGGAAACAAGTATGATGGTATTAAGTAGAAAATCCATTTAGCATCCACCCCACAAGTATAAATACCTTCTAGATAAAAAGAGTAATTTTGGTTCTGTGAGATCGTATAGTACAAACAGGGTTTGTACTATGATTTAGATTGTCCAAATAGTTGTCTTAACGGTTACTTTGATTGAATCAATCGTACAATATGACCCACAATCGTATAGTACAATTAAGTAACATTAATTGCCCAATGTTTAATTCAAATGGCTAGTTGATTGGGTCAATCATATTGTTCCAAACATATACAGTATGATGTGAATCGCACGATACAATCTATTTTATTGTCTAACGTTTAGCAATTCGTCCCAATCTATTCTAACAATCTAAATGGATCTATCATACGATACGATCATTGATCGTACAATACAATATTAGCAATTTAAATTTTAGCCCATTAAAAAAAATGAGGATAAGAGATCAATCTATGAAGAAACATAAAAAAATGCATGAATTAATTTAGATGAAAAGAATACAAAAATAAAACAAAATAAAAACTAAAATGGAAAAAAAATGAAGATGCTCTAAGTACTAAAGTCTATCTAAGAGAGCTAAACTTATCAAAATTCAAGGCTTTTGTGAAAATGTCCGCTAACTTATTCTCCATATCAATGAATTAAATATTAACATCTCATTTCAGAACATCATCTCTAATAAAATAATGATAGAAATCTATTTATTTGGTAAATTAATGTTGAAATGGATTTTTAGTTATGCAGATAGCACTAGTATTATAACATATTATTGAATCGTACCTACTTATAGGCCAAGATCAAAAAGTTATTGCTTCAACTATAAGACTCAAGAAACACAACTTCCAACAGTAACATACTCAGATTCAATGACAAATTAAGTAACAAAATTTTATTTTCTACAAGTCCATAAAACTAATGACTGACCCATAAATTGCATGCACCTAAATTACTTTTTTTATCAACTTTGCATCCTACAAAATCATAATCAAAATATCCAATAAAATCAAATGATGTGCTCTTACCTGGGTATCAAATTCCTAAATTATGTGTGCCAATCAAATACAAAAAAAGCCTTTTTAAAGCTATCGAATGAGACTCTTTTGGATCAGCTTTAAATCATATACAAAGACAGACACTAAACATAATATCATATCTACTAGCAATAAAATAAAGTAAAGAGTCTATCATCTCATGATATTTCTTGAGGTCTACAGACTTATCTGCAAAATCCTTGTTTATTAGTGTACTAGAGATCACGGGGGTATCAATGCTTTTACATCCTTTCAATCCAAATTTTTAACATTGAATCCCAAGAAGTAACCCCACCCATTATGCTCATCTTAAATTCTTTGCTCACTAATCTTAAAAAATCTTCACACATCAAAGTCTTAGTAAATCTGAATAATACGTCATCTACATAAATTTGCACAAGAAAATTATAATTTGTTCTTTGGATAAATAATGTAATATCAACAAATCCTGTCACAAAAGAATTTTCTAACAAAAAATAACTAAGCCTATCATATCAAACACGGATGCTTGCTTTAAACTATACAAGATTTTTTCAATTTTTAAATATTTTTAAAAGTAAGCTAAAAGATCATAAAATTAGAATGTTCATGAGTATGCTAATATTATGTGAGAAAAATTAATAAGTGATATTAAATAAGTTGCAAAAATATGTTAGGACGATCTAAAGAAAAAGCTTTTATTTATAAAAATAATTGGTGGTGGAATCATAATGTGTAAGAAAAAATCAAAACTAAAAAGTTCCGTTACAAAAATTGACTTAAATATAAAAGTTCAGAGAATTGAAAAAACATAAAGCACTGCAAAGATTATAAAAAAATAATATGTGATACAAAAAATTTAACATTTAGTGATTTATATAATAAACTTAATACTAAAAAGGGCGAAAGATGAATATATAAGTTAGCCAAACAAGAGATAGGAGAAATAAAAACTTAATTCAAGTGAAGTGCATTACAGATGAAGATAAAAATATACCATTTTAGAAGAGAACATTTAATATATGCGGAAGAGATATTTTGATAATTTTTTTAATGAAGATTGTGAGAATACGATTGATTTTAATAACCTTAATAATATAAATAAAATAGAGATTTATATTTTTATTGTGGTATTAGTAAATTCAAGTTTGGATAGGTTTTAAAGAAAATGAAGTGTGATAAAACAATATAATCGATGATATTCTAATAGTACTGTGGAAATGCTTAGAAGATCAAGGAATTTCTTTGCTTGTAGAACTTTTTAATATTATTTTAAAAAATTAAAAATATAAGATGAGTGGAGAAAGAAATTGTTGGTTATTATTTTTAAGAATAAAGGTGATGCACAAGAGTGTACAAATTATAAATGAATTTAAGTTCATATGCCATACATTAAAATTATGAGAGAGTAATTAAGCATAAATTATGATGTGATATAATTCTCAAAACCAGTTTGGATTCATGCCAGGTAGGTGATGTTATATATTAATTAAGAGGTTTGATGGAAAAGTATAAGAGAGTAAGGAGGATCTAAATATAATATTTGTTGATTTAGATAAAACATATGATAAAGTATTAAGAGAACTGCTTTGCAGAGTTATATAAAAGAAAGGAGTTAATATTTCATATATTCAAGTCATTAAAGATATGTATATTAGAGTTGTTACTTATGTTCAAACACAAGAAGAATTGATCATATATTTTCCTATCTTAATTGAATTACATCAAGGATCGATTTTAAGCCCATATCATTTTGCCTTTGTTATGGATGTTCTTATTAGAAATTTACAAAAAGATGTATCTTGGTGTATGCTTTTTGCAGATGATAATGTTCTTGTTCATAAGATTAGAGAGCGAGCTTAAGAAAAACTTGAACTATGGATGTCAACTTTAGAGTCTAAAGACTTTCATTTAAGTAGATCTAAAACCAAATAAATGGAGTGTAATTTTAGTAATAGTATATCTAGTGATGAGGTTGTGATAATGGGTGATCAAGCAATTAAAAAGAATGAATATGTTTTAGATATCTTGGGTCTATTATTCAAAGTTATGGTGAAATATACAAGATGACATAGAAGAATTTAAGTTGGATGGTTGACGTGGTAGAATGCATTGAACATATTGTGTGATAGAAAAGTATCACATAGACTTAAGGGAAAATTTTATAAGATGGTGGTGAGATCTGCAATACTTTATGAAATAAAATGTCGGTCAGTAAAAGAGAAACATAAAATTAAGTGTATCTTGGATGAGAATGCTCACAAGCATGAGTGACTTTACACTTAAAAGACAAAATGCAAAACAAATATATACGTGATAGAGGTGCTCTAGTGGCACATAAGATTAGACAGAGTCGTCTCAAATGATTTGGTCACATAAGACGTCGGCCGCTCGATGACCCAATTAGAAGACTAGATATATTAAATTCAACCAATGTTACGAAAGGCAGAGTTAGACCAAAAAAGACTTGGTTAAGAAGTATAAAAATGACCTTATTTTATTGGAATTAAATGAGAATATGACATTTAATAGGACAATGGAGAAAATTGATTCATGTAGCCAACCCAATGTAGTGGGATAAAGGCTTGTTGTTATTGTTATTTATCTTCTTTTAATATTATTACTACTATAAATTCTCTATTTATTTTCATTTAATTTAAATTATTTTTTAAATGAGTAATCCTATATTGTCTCTTGTTAACAATCTCTCTCCTAAGTGACAAATTTTTTTCATGCATGTTAAATTTTATCAGGCATACAATAAACTTATGCTAATTGGGGAGGCATCCCACGATCATTTTAAGGCAATGAACTCATTTGGTTGATACGTTTTGCAAAATGAGAGATGCTCAATGATGTCAACCTTAGGTTTTAAGATGGTGACTAGAGAACAAGAATGAAACTTTTGATGTTTGTGAGAAGATAAAAATAGAGAAACACATGAAATCATAATGTTTTGGGTGAACTAGAGAGAGAGAGAGGGGGGTGTAGCTAAGAAGAGAGAGGTAGACGGCTTGCAAGAGAGGATACACGAGTCATGAGAAGAATCCGCCGCATATACTCAATCAAAATACAGTGAACACCACTTGAAAGAGTGACTACAACACTTAACTAGAATGAAAATAGAGGATCACTCACTGAAATAACATAACTTAAAGCAGAAGTCTCATACGACATGCCTAAATGAAACATTTATACTAGAAAAAAAAACAATGCTACTTTCAACCTAGCCTAGCAAATAGAGGCTCTAAGGGGTCGACTAGCGAAGCAAATAGAGGCTCTAAGGGGTCAACCAGTTCACTATGGAGACTAGGAGATTAAATGAGTTGCCCTCAGCTTAAGCTTGAAATTGATTAATTAATTGAGCATGTGTGTGTGGAGGCTAGAGGTGTAAATGAGTTGCACTCAGCTTAAGCTTGACCTTCTTTAATTAATCGAGCATGAGTGTGTGGAGGCCAAAGATGTAAATGAGTTACACTCAGCGTGTGTGGGTGTGTGGGTGTGTGAAAATGATAATGTTATGATAGATGTGACAAAAATAGATAGCATAAATTAAGAAATAGTTATATTAAAAAATGCTTTAGGTGACATCCATAGAAGACAAAATGCTTTCAGTGACATATATAAAAATAAAATGATTGAAAAGAAACTTAGGGAGTTCAAATATCTACGACAAGAGATAGATATTAACCTCATTAAACAAGCAGATAAAATTGGTATCAAAATATTAAGAAGAAAAAAGGATAGAACTAACATTATATGTCTATTAGTTGTTCAAAATGAATTAAGCTTTACACATCACATGACACTGAATATAAACAAATAAAAAATGAGGATCCATAACACCAACCTCAAATAATTGACATAAGATTAATCATAATGATGTTTATACTATTTATACATTTGATAAGCTTTATCTTGATAACAAAGCTTCTTTTATTAATATTCTTTAAGGAATAACAAACTGAACTGCAGTAAATCCAAAGCCATTACCCTAACAAATAAACCATGATTTCCCAAGCACTAATCTTACAAAGACAGATAATTGCCACAGTAAATAAGAAAGTTACTGTAATCTAATAGAGACCATGACCCCTATAACACGCAGCAAAAGGCTAAACTAAAAGCTGAAACACTTAGTGGAACTTTGACATGCAAGATACCTGCACTATCTCACTGATGAAGTTTAAGCCACCTGGCCCAATAAGAGATCCAGCAAGAAGGTAACCAACAATGACCTTGAGTTTAAGCATCAAGTTAAAGAATAGTATCAACAAAGAGAAGCAATTAATTTCTAAAAAGAATTCATACTTGACAGTACTAGAAGAAAGAAGGGTTGAAAAAAAATACCAACCGGTTGACCTAAAAGGGAAAAAGTAATACCACCAATGGTTGCAGAAACAATAACCACCACGAGATCTGAAATTAATCTGAGATAGCACACGGTCAGGAATTTGATGTTTAAATCAGCTTATCAATGTTAAAAAGTAAGAAAATTAGTATGAAAAAAATTTCATAAAAAAGTGTTTTAAGACTATATTGGGAGACACTCTAAATAATAAATATCAAAATAAAAAATGAGAGTACCGAACTTACCTCAGATCTAATTGAAGTACTGGATACTTAGATTTTCGGTTTGAAATGACAAACACATTATCCTGACACATGGAAGTCGGCAAATTTCACAAAAAATTTGAAATCACATACTTCTGAATAATAAGCATTCTAGGAATATGTCCACCTTTTGGTCTATCAATTTTGTCCCATCAGAATCTTCATTTTCCAATGAAAAAACATCTTGAATTTGAAATGGTTTAGCTGCACTGCACAAAGAAAAGAAATTACAATAACTAAAGATAAATAAGTAGAATAACAAACAACAACAACAACAAGAATCCCACTAGATAAATAAGTAGAATAACAAAATTTAAAATAATTTACTTAAGATTTATTCATACTTTGTTGGAGTGTCATTCTTATTTCCCTTCTCATGAGTAAACATAGCCACTGTCTCCACAATCCCCTGAAAATCAAGAGAAACGCACAAAATAAAAAAAGGACGTCACAATGAAATATAATGATGAAAAACTCTGAAAGTAAATATGCAAGTTGTCCATAATTAGTTTAGGAGGTACGAATGTTCACTAATAAGGAAAGATTTCTGCACATTTAATACAGGTACACTTTCTTAAGATATGTCATATCTCTCATAGGCTACTATGCTAGGAAACACTGGCTGCTTAGCGATTTTACTGCTTAAAAGAAAATAAATTATATAAGAAATGAGAATTCTCCCATCCAGCATCAGTAACTTGCTCACTCAATACATTTAGGGAGCCACCACCCAAAGAGAACACTCTCCACACATGCATTGAGAGGGACTGTTTTGAATAACATTATTTATTCTTTTTATTTGCATTTATTTTCTGTTTTGTCTATTTTATTACTTAATATAAAATATGTTTGATTTTTATAATGCATTTATTATTTTTAAAAACTAAGAAATACATGATTTACATACCAAAGAAAATTCATTTAATTAAGAATAGATTTTGACGCAAATTACATATCTCAAAGGACTCAAGTATTAAGCCAATAACGTCAAGAATTAATCATGAGATCATCACAATTCCATATTCAATAAATTTATAGTCAAGATAGTGTGTTTTAGCAAGACAAGCCTGAAGATACTAAGAAAAACTAATATAAAGCCCAAATGGGGATAAATTAAGCACAGGTAGAATAATTGAAATTTTTTCAAGATTATTTAAGAGATCAAACACCCTTCAAATTTTGCACGATGTTGGCCTCCACGTCTTTTCTTTCTCATTAGTCAAATTGAGCAAGCATGGTAAAATTAACGAACAACGATCATGACGGATGCCATTTCACATAAACTAGAATCGAGATGCTTCAACCACCGCCGAAATCATCTAGAAATTGTTTAATTCATGAAACGAATTGTGTCGATGCGTTCAAAGCAATCAAATCTATCAAGCAAAACTTTATGTAGTCAATTTGATTGAACGGAAGACCATCTATAGACAAGTGTCACGAAATCTTGGAATTTTTTCTTTAAAATGCTCAAACGACCTCCGTCTACAAAACAGAACCCACCAATGCATTAGAAAAATCAAAATTATCCAAAAACGATGCCAGCATTGCCTGGGTACCCGCACGAATACAAAATGAAAAAAATTCCTATGCTTGAGACCAACGATACGTGATTTAAGATGTGTAACAATGATATTTGCCAAGATGAATAATAACAAACTGCATTTCAAATATAAAAGTAAATATATATACATATATAATAAATTATATTATATTAAAAAAAATATTTTTCTTAATGTTACATATATGTTTTTCTTATTTTATAATTTTACCAAAAGAATACAAAAAAAAAATCTCGCCGGTTGAAACTCACCCCAACTTCATGCCTCTTGTAACCACTATTGTCGCACAATTTGCCTTGCATGTCCTTCCCTATTTTTGCCAAAAACAAACAAAACACAAAATATTCCTAAAACTAATACTAATCCCATCAGCCCTATTTCCCTATTCAGGTCTCCCTAACTCAAAACCTAGCTATATACTCCGTCTCCCTAATTTTCGTCTCACCCCCGATCAACTCCTCTCAATCTTCATCTCTTAAGTACACCATCTCGTTTCCTGTGTAGCTACATCTTCCTCTTTCACATAGCACAACTAAAGCTTCCCCATGCAAACTCTCTCCTATTTTTGTCATTCTCATCTTTGACTCTCACGCAGAACCTCTCATTTTTTCAATTCTCCAAGTTTTATCACTATTTATGTTTCACTATTTCCTTTAACGTATTTTTTTCCCTCTTTATTTAAACCTCATATCACTCCATCTCTCGACTTAATTTGACTCATTTCCATCTCCTTTACTCTTGTCACCAAGTTGTAAACCTCATTCTTGCACTTGTATTGTCAATCCACTTGCTTAATGCCTGACCACCATGTCTCAATGAGCCATAAGCTGGGCTCCTAGCTTTCCCACCCAATAATGACAATTGCTTGCTCTTCTTTTTTTCTCTCTTTGTACCTCTCTCTCTCCTAATACTCATTTCCACTCAAACTCAACCACAACATCAAATGTTGTTAGCAACCTCTCACGACTTCCTCAAGCTCCTACACACCCTACTGCTAACTTACAACCCAATGACAACCAACTGGGTATAAGTGAGTCAAGCCAGCTTGTGAGCTAACTTGAGTTCGGCTCGATAAATGGTTCATGAGAAATGACTTACTAAAACTCTTAGCTCCAAGTCATTGCTTAATAAATATTAATATAAAATATACTTATAATATATTAAAATTTAATAATTTAAGTATGCAATTATTAAAAATATTTAAAAATTATATCTCATTCTCTTATTTCGAGTAAATATTATTTTGCTTTTAGTTTCTTAATTTTTTAATCATTTTATCATAATAATTGTTTGAATCATAATTATTTTATCTCTTTCATACTAAATGAACCAACTCGCAAGCCGGCTCGAACTCATAAAATAAAGCTCAAGCTTGAGCTCGAACTCAATAAATTAATCAAGCTCAAGTTACTGATGGCTCAAACTTATCTCGACTCGTTTACACCCCTACAGCCAACCATATCCCCTCTCTCTCACTATTTTATCTATCTAACCTAAACAAAAAATTTCAATAAAATATTCAAATTATAGCAAAAAAGAAGAAATAACAAGAGTTATATTGTCCTTGCAAAATCATCGATGGCTTTGCGCGAAGATAAAACAGGTGGAATGCATCAAACTTAAGTACTTGTTTGTGTTGTGCTCCAATGTAGTGGAGAAATCTACTAGAAAACTAAGAACTTGTTCGCATTGTTCCAACACAACTAGATAAACCTAAGATGTGTTCATTTCATGCATGTATTGAAGGTCTATGCACACTTCTTAAAGCACAATAGGTGGGAAGACCCTATGTCAAAGTGTCGTATAACACCGACCGTGCACGCCTTTTTAGGCATGACAGATAGATTAAGAAATCCTGAGGTAGCTCCCTATGCGAAGATGACATTGAAATGCTAACTAAATACTATCAAACTTTGAATAGATTCAAAGAACTCAAACATTACAAAATAGAAGAATTCATACGAGTCAAACTAAAAATTAATTTGATATTAAAGCCTAAAATTAGAATAAATTTACAAAAATTAAACTTGAATAGACTCGACGAGTATTAATATCATAAACTAAGTGAAAACAATGGTGAATGTGAATGAGCATAGGAAATCAAAACAAAATGCTAATTGGACAATAGGGAATTTAATGGCTCGCTTATGAGCTATAGCGAAATAAATTAGCTTGATAGCGAGTGAATAGAACCATGAATGAATGATTGACTGTGTTATAACTTCACACAAATTTGAGAGATATTAAAGAACTTACGCAATACATGATATGAACCTAAAAGCTTGTCAATGAGCACGAAAATAATTTATCGAACATTTGATATCCAACAAATTGAGAAATAAATGTGAGCAACAGGCCATATCAAATCATAGCAAATAGTCTGAATGACTTAAACGTTGCTAGATCTGTAACATAATCATGCATGCAAATAAAAGACACATTTTAAAGATCATAAAATGCAATATTTGAAGCATCCTTAGTAATAAAATGATCATGCAAATAATAAGATCTAAATAATATTAGACCACATGCATGCATCATGATATTATTCCTTCAAAGATGTATTGGATGCCATGCAACTCTATCATACAAATGTATCAAACATTGCACAAATGCCTCAAAGGTCATGCAAGAGTGTTACGGAAGTGCATTAAGATGTGTGTCACATTGCCTCAAAATGAAATTCACCTATGTGAAATAAACTCAAATTTCTTGCATTAAAAAGCATGCAAATTTGTTGAGAGATCAACAAAGATTTTGAAAGTTTAAGAATCAATTAAAATTCAAAGCAAGGACATATGCACGCTCTTTGATAGGTTATTTTATCCTTATGATGAAGTTGTAAGTTCCACCTAATCAATCCAATCCTCCTCCCAATATGGATCGGAGTTGGTGAGACTAATGTCTTTCAACAATGCCTAACTAATGAGCTTCAATAGAATTGCAAATGAAAAATGACTGAAACTTATATCCTCAACTTAATTATATTAATTTGATCCATTTTATCTACAAATAATCATCAATGGCCTTAATAAATAAATAATACATTTAAAAATACAAACGAATTTCAAAACTATAAAAGTACAATTATAGGTTTCAATTTATAGATATGATCATTTACTTACAAGAGTAGAGTTGACAGGGTTTGCAATAGAATAAATTTTCAAAATATGCTAATCATATGCAGATGATGGGCTCAAATCTTTTAGATTTAAAGCAGAGTTGACAGGGTCTATAACATGACAAATCTTTTAATGAACTTAAATTATCGATCCTCTAACTATAACCAAATGGAGTTGGCAAGATTTGAAGCAATAAAATGAGTGAAATCAACTAAATACCCCAATGATAGGAGAGTTAATTGAAGAGCCCAACATGAGGGGTTATTATTATCAAAACTTACAAAATATTAATATCAATTTACCTTAAGCACAATTCATTAGTTAATTATTAAATATTGAAAGAAAATACAAACTTAAGAAAATTACTCAAAAAAAATCATAATCTAAAATTTTAAAATAAAAAAAATGTATCCACCTTTCGCAACTGTTTGTCAAAATGATAATTTAAGAAAACTCTAACTTACAAAGAAGTCAAGTCAAGTCAAGTCAAGTGTATCTCTATTTTCACTCAATAAATCTCAAACTAGTAAAGATGCTCGCTTTGTCTGCATGATTTTACCTTTAAATGACACCAGAAAAACCATTGATTACGACCAAAGCCCTCTGATTAGATGATTTGTCCCTAAATGACACCATTAAATTATAGTCAAAATTATAACCATAAGTTCTCCAATAACTTTGTTAGTTGAGTTGTGTATCATAAAATACACCTGATAGAACAAAAAGTTCTCTACTAGCTAAAGTGGAGTTAAAATTATTTTCTAAGACAAACAATCCTCCCAAGTCTATAAGATTTCCTTAAATGAAGCAACTCATGGTTATTGACAATAATTTATTGATCAAGTTGGGTCGACTACCTCCTCTGATTAAATAAACAAGGGACCATGACAAACCGAAACAATAGCACCATAGGATCTTGATCAAAATCATCATCATTCCCCTTATCGCCTACTTTAGTTAAGGGCGATGAATTTCATAATCATAAAATTTAAATTGTTACTACTATATACTAAATTTTTAATGACATAATGACTAGCTTTAAACAAAAACTCTCTCTCATCATTAAGATGGGTAATTAACTATATGTGTTTGTGTTAATGAAAAACTTGAAATCAGATTTAAAGTCCTCACAAAATAAGGGTGAAATCTCTGAGTAGTGTCTTATCCATAAATTCATTTGCCTTCTAAAAGCTTGACTCAACACTGATCAAAACTCTATCATTAAAGGTCAAGCGTGAATTTTCAGAGATTACACATGCTTAGAATCAGTATGAGCATTAATCGAAATAAATCTAACAAGCTTAAGATTGCTTAATTTCAAGTTTATTAAGGTGTTTAAATGTCCAAAAAAAATAAAATGGTTAAAAGAAATTTCTTTAAAATGTAAGATAAAAGTGTTAAGATTATTGGCATAACTAAGCAATGTTCCTATATATTTGAAGAAGAGTTTTAGTATATAACATTCTTAGATATTTAATGGCCATTTGGGATCACTTTTGTGTTTTATTTTATATTTGTTTGTTTTGTTTATCTTTTAATTTGTCCTCAAAATATTAAAAATATTTTAAATATTTTTAAAAATAATTTAATTTATTTTAAAAAATAAAATACTTAAATATATATTCAACAAACATGCTTTAGAAAACAACATAAAAAAATAAAAAATGCAAAAAAAAATTAATCCCAAATAGGTCCTCAGAGAATTCGAGACCTCCAATTGTCATTTGAAACATCAATTGATCATCTTTGGGATTGTCTTGTCCAAACTTCTTTTGTCACTATTGGCCTTTTCAACCATATCCTGGAGAAACCAAGTCAGGTATTTCCCAAATTTAAGAAGACATGCGTCATCACCTAACAACCAACTTTCAACGCTAGCGCCTATTATCACTATCGACCAATGCTAACATGATCACCACTCATCTATCGATGCCTACAATCAACTAACATAGATGTCAACCATTGCCCAACATCAAACATCGTTGTCTATCATTGCCCAATTATCATCAACCAACGCTAACATCCACTATAGCCAGTCTATTGTCACCCAACTTCTATTGACACCAACTATTGTCTAATTGCCAATTTTGCTTCACCTAACACCAACAATTGTTGTCTAACATCATATGTCATCCATCTTCAATCAATGCCAACGTTCACCTTCTTTCATTGCTTTCCAACATTCGCCACTACCTTTATAAGAGAATCCCAACAATTCAAGTCATGTAATTCCACCTCCTACAAAATCAAAGTATAGTGGACCATGGTAACTTTTCAACTAAGAAAGGCCTCATTATTTTTCACTTCTTATGTCCTCTACATAAAAAAATACTACGCCCCAAACATGTTATGCATGAATCAATGTATGCATGGGATTTTCATCAATGCAAAAAATAATGAACTCCTCTACTTCTACCAAAAATAAAGCATGCAACAGTTTAGTATAATCCATGGAAACCATATCCTATCTTCTATTATTTGGCTTATTAGTGAAAACACCTCTAATGGAGAATAAGTATAACTCTTGCAATAACGAAGCGTCTTGATCCAACTCATACCATCCAAGGAACCCTTCACTCATCAAGGTCAAACTTGCACCTCCACATCTCCAAAATGAAAGAATTCTACTAGCAAAGGTGTTGTTTATGACACATCTATAGAGAATCATATCCATCCTATGGAGTCTCAAACCAATATCCTTCATCCTAGCACAAATCACGCCATCCTTTGTTGAAGACCATCCACTCGAGGATATTCAAGTAACTACCTCCCACCACCATGTTCAGGCTCCACCTCCGCTAATCAATGATAACCTTCATGTCACAACCAACTCCACTCACTTGCAATGAATTTACTCCTACCAATTATTAATAGTGTCACTCATGACACCTTTGTGATGAAAACTCAATTTGGTCCAAAAGAAATTCCCAGAAGAAAATAAATTCTAGACAACATTGAAACTTTCAATAGTCCTATCCTCTCTCCTCATTGACACCATCCTAAGACATCTCATTCCCATGTATAAATCATATGATGGTTCATCTAATCTTCATAAGCACTTGGATCACTACATGACCATCATGCAAATCCAATGAGCCTTTAATGGACTCCTCTATAGCCACCCCAAAAAGGTCTCCCGCACCTAGTCCCACTCTCTCACCATGGAATCATTCATACTTACAATAAATTTACAAAGTTTGTTATCAAACAATTCCTTTGAATGAAAAATCATCCAAGATTCCACCCACCTCTCTGAGATCAATCATAATGAAGGGGGTTATCCCTTAAAATATTCTCCTCGAAAACCTTCCCAAATCCAAGGGCATGTCTTGAGGTACTATAAGGGGTCTTCCTTGGTGACCAACACCCCGATCCATTCTACTCAAGCTAAGGCACAACAAAATCGACTCTTACACCAACCTCACTCACCATGTCAAGGCCCAAATTATAGCCGATGAGGTTGTTAATGCTCACTAGAAATAATTCAAGCAATCTTAAGACAAACACAAAAACTCACAATAAGAAACTAACCAATCTACTCAAAAAAGAAAATAAAACAACAAAGACTAAGGCTCCCTCATAACCCTCAATAGTCCCAACAGTAGCAACAACCACTCACTAATACATCCAAGGCTAAAATCCTTATGGGCATCTAAAATAATGAACATCTTAAGTGGTTGAAGCCACTAAAAAATCCGGATGATAGAAATCAATCCCTATGTGATCATTTACAACATTCAAAAAGACATTTAATCAAAAAATGCTTTGAAGGAGAAGATTGACCATTTCAATTACAAAGGATGTCTGGGCCACTAAAACAATTTGCAACCTTTTAGCCTTACAACCAAAAAAAAAGTAAGACCCAAATCAATGAAGTAGTCGAGATCATGTAGATTATCAAAGGAGAATCACTAGCCTAGCTCTTCTAAAAAATAGAAATCAAAGGATAATCAAATTACTCTTGATTCTCTTACAAATTTAGCAACATCTTAGAATCGCATAACCCTCATGTCAATGGCAAGGTTTAAATAAGAAAAGGCTTACAGTAAATATCGAAGCACCCAAAGATTAAAAAGGCATAGCAAATGATGAAATGCTTTAGAAAGTTGAAAGCAACATAGATCCAAAGGAGATACACAACTCACACCAATATTCTTGTCATCTCAATTGAAATTAAGGCTCCTCCTACAAATAATGCAAAGGTTAACATCAATATAGGTAGTTATTTGGTGGATATGTCTCCCCAACTTACCTTATGGATCTTGAACTAACTAAAACTTCGACCTCATTCTCATGACATTCACTATTTTGGAGGTTGGTCTACATAGATTCTTAGTATGATCACCCTTCAAGTCATCATACGAGAACCACATTTGCAATCAACTCATATGATGATCACAGATAGCTCAATCTATGATGCAAGATTCGATTAATCTCACTTGTCCAAATTAATGGCAACTATATACAAACCTCACCGAAAGTTTAAGCTCAAAACCAAAAGGTGCAAAATAAGTCAAAATAAGCCAATCAATTGCAAGCTTTTAGTATTTCAAACAAATCAAATGAAAGAATCCCATTATCAACGATAACTAAAATAAAGATTTACCTTTCAATGGTCAACTCTAAGAAGCCCATAAAACTCAAATGGTCATCATAAAGAATCACCCAACCTTCATGGCTCTTTAAATAACAAGTCTCCTTTTCATTCGAAATATCAAAAAGAGAATCTCTTGACACCATCAATTGTCTTAAGAAACAATCGAGTGTCTCATCTCATCATAATTTTTGAAAGAATTTATATCCTATTGAATTATCATCTCCATCTCCAAAGAATCATCAAAAGTTCTATTTTCAATCCTAATAAGATTTCTTTTCTTGCAAATAAATAATCCATTTTATCATTTGGGGAATTGACAAAATTATTTTTTATTAGATCACATGTACTTTGGATAAGATCTCATTAAAGTTTCTTGATTAAATTTTATTTATTACAAATATTATTGTCTTCTCTCTATCTAAAAGTGTCTAAGAGACCAAGTAGTAAACAAAGTCTTTGCTTACCTAAAAACCTCAAAGGGCATACTAATTTAGACAATTTGAAAGGTACTTAGTACTTACAAGGTTCAGGTTATGTAAACCATTGATTGCATTGAATGTTTGAACTACACTCCAAGTGGTGAATCCAACACTCCATCTAATCCTTTTAATTTTTCCCATAAATTATGTGGTAATTAATCAAAGTCAAAAGGTGATTTCATGTTATATCTTTTGTTCTTTAGATAAAGCATATAGTTACATCTATATGTCTTCTTATTTATATGATAAGAGATCATGAAGAAGATGCTCAATCTAAATAAATAAAGAAGTTTTTTTTAATTAAGTATTGTATTAATTTTAATTAATTGTTTAATTACGTTTTAAAAAAGAATAGGTATAGTTGCTTAACGGCTAAAAGCCACCTCATCAGGTGGGCGGCATCAGCGTTAAAGTGCTCTGAAGGTCGATTAAGCGGCTTTAGCCGCAATTGTTTAACACCAACCTCGCAAACTTTTGCGCCCGACCCAATCGACCCCGCCTTTCTCCCTTTCTCCCGACCAGTCAACCTCGCGACCGCGACAAGCATCCCCCATGGCATCTGCGACAACCAGCCGACTCCACCTCTCTCGTACATTTCTCGGCCGACCGAGCGGCCCCCACCTCCACCGCGATCCAACAGCATTTTTCCACATTGAAGGTATATTTATAAGATCTCTTTTGAACTTTATTATGACGATGTATGGATGCATAGGGTTTATAATTGCAGCCTAATTTTAGGTTAAGTTTATAGTGCAGGAGTGTAACCTCATTGTAGAGGTGTGTGGGTAGCCCTATTGGCTAATTTTAGGTTTGCATTTTGTGAAAGGGATTTGGTAGGCTTGACTTACAGGATTTATGTATAATAGATGCACAGGAAGGATGTTGGGATAGAATAGTACGTAGGTTTTGCTAGATTTAATTTATTCTATTTGAGGTAAATGTTGTGTGCAGTGAAACAACCCCTCAATTATTTGCTTAGTGAGTATTGTTGAGCCCTAAATTATTACTTTACACGTAATCCATTTTTGCTTACGCTTGTACATTTTGATCATCCAATACCAGTAGTTGGTTGATAAGCATTTTAGGATGAATCAAGAGCTCATATCACTTATCCTTTTCTATGACGGGCAACTGCTCGTTGATGATCAGTTTATTTCAAGTTATATCGATAGAAGAAATCGCCCTATACGAGTATCGCGTCACACAAACTTAGAAGATTTGAAACAGAAAATGCAGAGATCTCTACGCTATGATGTACAAAATTGTACAGTGGATCTAACATGTCATTTTCCTATTGGCTCGGGATTCATAGCATCTATGGTTTCTGACGATGAAGTTTGCAGTGTTATACTTGATGAAGATTCTTGTCAAACATTGATTCTTTATGTGAAAGTGAAGCTTTACTGTAGTACTTCAGCTGCAAATGATATGGATGCCATGTAGCATAATATTCCTTCTGAATCCGCACTTGAATTCACTTTGCCAACAACAACTATGTTACAACAAAGCTGCGAGGATGCAGAACCAAGGTTAGTAGTTACTTTAAGAAAATTTATCTTGTTGATTTTAGGTGGCAATGTATCTCGAAGTTTTATTCACGTTAAAGGTCATTGCGCATAACACAAATGTCTGTTGAAGCACAGTTGCCTGAGCATCCCACTGCATCAAAGTTTACGATGATGAGCGAAATGAAATAAATAAGTAATACATCTGAGAATAGTGACGCTGAAGATGATGTTTATCTTGGACAAACTAGTTTATATGACAACAATGCCCGTCACGACCTTATTAGAAATCATTCCTTAAGGAGTTCAACAAATGAAGATGATATACTATGTAATAACAATTATGTTCGTACATGTGAAACCGCAAAAGAATGGGATGCAGATATTGTATTTGATGGTCCATCTGATAGCACAATTTTCTCAGATGATATTAAAGTTCCAGTGGAATTATCTGAAGGTATGTGCTTCAAACAAGAAAGATCTTCAGTTTACAGTCACTAGTTGGTCAATAAGAAATAATGTTCAATTCCTTACTATTACCTCAAATCAAAAGAATTTCGTAATTGTCTGTGCACAACACAATAACCATAGTAGATCACGTCACTAACGCATGCATTGTAGCCGGAGCAAGTATTTGGGAGGTGCTTGGAGAATATCGATGTTAGGTACTCCACATACATGCATCAACACTATCACGAGTTCTGGACATCGTCAATGTACATCTAAGTTCATTAATTTTTTCATGATACCTGTTATGAGAACTCAGATAGACTTGAAACCGATAGAGATTATTGGCCAGATGAAATCAAAGTTCAATATTAAAGTGTTTTATATGAAGGCATTGGATGGACTAAGAAGAGTGGGAGGAGGACTGCATCAGCTCTCTTAGTCTTTTCATGGAGTCCTTATGTTCCGTTCTGTCATGCACTATTTATAAAATTCAGTCAATAACTACACATGTTTCAAAGATTATTTTGAGAATTTGGACCCTCAATAGTAAGTTGAGAATTTTGTCGTCCAGTTCTGAGCATGGATGGGACATTCTTACTTGGAAAGTATCGTGGTACACTACTCACAGTTGTTGGTATTGATGTCAATAATGGATTATTTTCACTTGCTTTCGTTGTGGTTGAATCAAAAATAATAAGTCCTAGCTTTGGTTCATCATGTGCATGCACGAGCTGTTGCCTATAGTTACATCAATGAATGATTTGTGTAGTTTCAGATAAGCATGCAAGTTTGGTACATGATTGTCGAGACAATTCCCTTGGGCTGTGCATCATCATTGCTAAGACATCTAAGAGAAAACTTCAAAAAAATAATAAGAAAATAAGGTATTGCAGATGTTGAATTTATGTGTAAAAAAATGTACATGGCTGATAGCACGAATGGCATAAACGTCTTCAATCGACATATGACTGATATAAAGAATGCGTAAGCATACCAATAATAGAACGCGACGTTCTAAATGATCACCGGTTCACCGATGGTAAGCGATATATTTAATTAACACTTCTGAATGTTTCAATGGGGTTCTAAAGCGTGCAAGGGGCTTGCCAATTCAAGCCTTAATCACAGTTGTTTACTATAATATTGTCGCTTTATTTTTCAAGAGATTTGGCAGTGTAGGTCCCGATGAAGGCACAAATGAGCTTACTTTTGCTCCAAGAGCACAGGCTATGCTCAATAGGTTTGAACATGAGGCTAGACACTATCCACAATCAATCAATATCAATGCTAAAGAAATGCAAGTGTTCGACATGGGTTGTCGAACCTTTAGAGTTGATTTTACTGTTGATGAGTTATGTACATGTTGCTATAATAGGACACTAATTTATCATATGTCGTGTGGTCATTCAATTGCCGCTTTAGGTCATCGAAGATTAAATCATTTAGCATGTGTATCAAGATACTACACAATGGCAATGTATAGGACTACATACTCCGCCAACTTTCATGTTTTATTAGATCATGGTAATTGGACAGATTTCGATGAAGAGAAGGGGATGTTTCCGTTGCTACCACCCAATGTTAAGAGGAGATCAGGTAGACCACGCATAAGTAGATATAAAAATACTATGGACGAGAGTACAGAGCAAAGCATCATATGTGCAACTTATATAAACTAGTTGATCATTACCGGACATCGTGCCCACACAACCTTAGTAATAGAAGGTTAGTATTAAAAAGTGTGCCACGCTTGTATTTACATAAGTAGGAGGAACATTTTTAAAGCAAATTTACTTTGTCTCAATTGATCTTACATATTTCTAACATAGTAATTTTTTATGTGTTGTTTTGTTATAGGTACGATGGCCGAGGAAGCTACCAGGCCGACTAAACGTCGACGATGAGCCAGGCTGGGGTGACCGACGATACACTAGACCCAGCACTTACAAAGGTCCATCCCAGCATTGCCTTCTTGCGTGGGCGACACAAGGCCGCGCACCCGGATTCAGTATGCAACTAATTGTTACTATTTTTTACCAATTTTTTTGTCCTGCCTACATGAAGTTGACACTACAAATGAATTTTTTTTCCAGAGTACTATTTTAGAGGTTGCATCTCATCTCCTTATGCTTAAAGAGTGGTCCATTAGTTGCCCGAGATTTACATCCGCCGCCAAGGGTTGGATTGTGAGTCGATGCGTTACATTCAACCGGGATCATCACTGTGACAGGTTGAGCGTTGGTCTCCTCAAACCAATACTTTTCACTTAGTTGTCGGCGAGATGATCGTTACATTGCAGGATGTGCGATGATTTTGGGATTACATGCAGATGAACCTCCGATAGTTGGACCTATCAGAATTGGAGAAGGGAAGCGGTGGCAGAGTTGGCCTGACTACTACAAAGAGTTATTGAGTCAGCACCCCATTACAGGTACCATATATCATGATCTGATCGATCCAGCAGTCACTTCATCATTCAGGATGGGTCAGGCACATGCGCAGACATGTATGCCACTGAGGTGGCTAAGGTGGACATTTCATAGGGAGTCATACGTTGATCTGACGGTTTTGGAGTTTACCAAACACGTACAGGCATATGTACTGTTCCTTTTGGGGAGTTTCTTGCTACCAGATACTTCTGGATCAAAGGTGCACCTATAGTATCTACCTCTATTAGAAGATTTGGATACGTTTAGCACTTTTTTAATTGGAGGAGTAGCTAGCACTCAGATGTAGAGTCGCATAAGTCAACTAGCGCGAGGCCAACATGGGGTTGGCATCTGCTCCAGATTTGTCCTGGGGAACAACTTCATGTTGAGAGACCCCACATTGCATGTCCCCTATCCTCAGGAGCTTGACAGGCTGAGCATTGGTTTCAGGTAAGGAAGTATTTTTTGATTGGTTTAATATATTTATTCTATAAATAATTGATTGACTTATGAAAATTCATTTGATCATATGGAACAAACGCTATGTGCGTCAGATGTCTATTGGCAATGTCAGGCTATATCGATATGAGCTTGACAAACTACTACTGAGCCAGGTATTACTCGTAAATTGTATAGTCTTTATTATAAAAAGTTAACTTAAAATTGAGTAGTAGCTTTTCATACTTGCAAGTTATATGGGAGTCAGACATTTGCCTTGTTGGAGAGACCATATGGCTAGCCCGTGTTCCCATTATTAGCTAGAAAATGGTGGAGTGGTACCTTCCTAACAGAGTTCTTCGTCAGTTTGGACACCTACCGCACATAGATGTACCACCGATGGATCCCAGCTTCAAAAGAGTCAATGGTCATGGGAAAGCTGATACTGATTGGGTTCAATATCATCAGACGCACATAGTTATTTGGGAGAGCAGGAGAGATCACATTGTTCATGTCGATGATGCTGATGAGGATAGACAGCAAGCCCTAAACCGTGTTACATATTATGGTTTAGGTCGTGAGCTTCGCTATTCTTGTTGAAAGTCCCAGCTGATCCACCAACGACATACTATCACAGAACACCTACCGAGCGAGCTTATGCAAGTTAATAGTAGTAACTGCAAATTTTCTTAAGTACCTACGTTTTAATTTTTGATTTTAACATCTACTCGCTTAGTTAATATAGGCGGAGCATATCTTAACGACTGAAGATATCTTCCGACCATTCTTTGGACGTCTGGGTGACTCGAACTTACAGATGACTGTAAATAGGTATGAGAAGATATGTCATGATTTGAGATTGCACACACACATTAACACTATCGCCCAATATCGCAAAGAAAACATACCACATGATTCTATCACTACACAAGCATCGCATGGATACGCAGTTCATCTATTTATGCTGATACATTAATAAGATACTTAATTTTTTTAAAAAAAAAACCTCATAAATAAACTCATACAATGAAGCTACTCTCAAAATTTGAGCATTGGATTGTGAAAAGATTAGAAGCTACCAATAGTTAATTCCAAATAATCTAATTTCTTGATTAAGAATATTGACAACAATGATTCTTAGAAACACCCTTAAGATAAGAGATGATGTTGTTTGTAGTCCATAGTACAATCAAACATTTTATGAGAGACATCAAAACTCTAAAAATTATATCATTGCATTAAAATTCATATTACAAGATAATAAAGATGAATTTAAATTTTAGCTTGGCTTCATAAGGTTGTTTTTAAATCATGAATTCAGAATTGGCAGGGTTTTTTTTTTTTGTTAGAATAAGCTTTCTATATTTGAAATCATCTAACTTTTTATTTACGGACAGGATTTCCTCATTTTTTTAAGTTTGTTAGGGAGTGATTAGATCTTAGTTCTATTGTAATTGTCTACTGAAAGGACAAAGTTATAAATTCAATCAAGAATTATCCAAAATAATTATCACTCATTTCCTCCCTATTTCTCCAAGATGAAGTCTTTAATGTCAAGTCATGTAGCAAAATATCGAAAGGCAACAAGCTCCTTGTATTGTATCAAAATTATAATTATTGGTCACTGATCATTGAAATTCCCTCATCACTTTATTCTGTAACTATTGAGCAAAGGAAAAAAATCCAAGTCGTTGTTTTCAACAATCAAGAAGAAGAATCCAACATTTTCCTAATTGTCTAGTGCAGAAAAACAATTCCAAGTGGTTATTTTTCAACAATCAGAATTAGAAATTCAGAGAATTCTTTACCAAAATCAATTTATGAAGTACCTGTTTGTTGTCATAGCAATCCAGAAAGAAATTCAGTAATGATAGTTATTGTCCGGTAAAATAATTAAAAAACTGAATTGCATCATCATATGCAACAAGAAGATGACCAAAATCTGAGAGGGAAAGTCATCTACAACATGAAACAACGCTCAAGAAACCTTTAATTTATTGATAGAATCAGTTATAAAACATTATTAAATTCATTCTAGCCTCTTATTGTAGCCTCGCATTGTCACATCAAAACATTATAAAATTTCCTCAGGGTCTGAGAGGAAAGTCACACCTACTTGGTGCTCTGTAACCGTACTGTTGAAGCTGCTTGTATCATGACCTGAAAACATTCAATGACATTGCATGAGCATTTCATATAAAATAAAATGCAAAAAACAGTAGCATCCTTAAAAATGTTGCTAATAGCTAATACATATTGATGAAAAGGGACAGAGATATAAAGCATAATGCTTAAAAAGTCAATCAGAATATGCATCTAGCCACTATGATATGTACTGCTCGTGAAAATGGAGAAGGGTGAAATACAGCTTAGCATCTTTGGTGAAATACTATTTGGTCAAACGATACAGGAGAAACCTATTTTCATAACTGGGTAAATTTGAAACAGCCAGGCAATTGTTTGATTATATTAAAGTCAGCATTGCTTTAAGCATACCCATGTCTACAGTATTCTCAGAATTTCAACTGTACACCAAAAAGTTTGCAAATGAAACCAAAGATTTTTTTAGCTACTCTTTCCACTCGCTTCAACAATTGTTAAACACACAAATTTTCACGGTTGACACTGGGTGGCCACTTAGAGAAGGCAGGTACGTCCTATTGGACAAGAAGAAAGTACTACGCTGAGCATATCCAACAGAAACCTCTAGTCGACTTCTTGTTAGAATTTTTTTAATAATAATAAAGTCAAGATGATGAGAGCCCGTCCTTCTGGCGGATAATCATCCATAAATCCTTGGTGCGTGATCAATTTGTTTGATACGAATTACTTCGCATGACTATATTATGACTTCAGATCTTAATTAAAGTGAATGGCAAACTGCTTATGATGTACTACTGAACTTTCGTGCAATGCATAAGCGATGCATTAAAATTTTCTTTAAAATTTATTCAATCGGATCTTACTTCATAATATCTTCGATTAATTTCCTATTGTGAGCGTGACGCCAGGAGTTTGTAACTGAATGCAAGAGCATCGCAACGTTCTTCAAGGCATTAAAGAGCAAATACCATTACTAAATAAGCATTTTCACGTCGTTTTCACAAAAAAAACAAAAACAAAAAAACAACAATTCTACAAGTAAGATATTACGATGGCAGTCCATCACGAACGTGCTTGGTACGGATGATTAGCGTCGTTTTAGCTTAATATTAGCCTATTTCGTCGAAGTCAAAAAAAGAACCCTACCTTCCGGCGCATCGTCCTCAGACGAAAACTCTTTTTCGAGCACGCGATCAAAAATATCAGCGATGCTGTCATCACCTGACGCGTTCCGCGTCGACGTAGTTACCACAGAACCATAGAATCTCTCCCTCATTTCCTGGTCTGGCCTAGCTCTCACCGGCACCGGAAACGACATCATTGAGAGGCAGACAATGAAAAACACGCTCACCCACCGCGTCGGACATATCGCGGCGGTGCCGGCGCCCATCGATAAAATCGAGGTAAAGTGAGCTACGAGCCTCTACAAGTCAACGAATGAGCGAGCATCGAAGCGTAGCCATTCCGTGAGAGCAGAAGGAAAGGTACGAGAAGATCGCTAGGGTTTCGAATGCTTTTGAAGCGGCAGTTGGACAAATGGTGGGGAAAAACACGGCGGGTCGGCTTTGCGAGATGGAATGTACATTCCAATATAAATTGGCATTTGTTCGTTGGTTCTCTCGTAAAATCATTCACCCGAGAATTCACCGCATATTATAGTACGCCACGTGGCTTACGATAAGTATAATAGGTGTGACTAAACCGGTGAAATTAAACTTATTTTGAGAATTTTTTCTCCGATTTCCGCCGTCGTTGCGACTGCGGTTTGTTGAACGAGGAAATTGGAAGTTCCGGAAGCTTCGATCTCATTACAATGATGTGTTGTAGGAATTGTAAGGTGATAAACTTGGTGGGAGTTAGCGTGAATCGACTTTTATATTCAATGATATGAATATGAATCAATTTTATTTGTGATGACATATGTTGATAGTGATTTGATGACAATACTAATTTGATATTCTAGTTGACGATAACGATACAATGATAATGATTGAGTGTTAGATGTTTAACATGATGGTCAACAATGATAATACATTGGCGAAAAGACATCTAATATTAGTGTAGATTTGTAGATTTCGACGATGGATTGATACCAATTATGATACAATTCAATGCAATTATTAGACAATGATAGTCAATTTAGAGGTTTGGCGTGATGGTCAACAATGATAATCTAATGGGATGTTGGCAAAGCATCCCAACGTGCAGAGATTTGATGATGTGGCTGAATGAGTTCAAGATTGATCAATTATTGCCAATGTATAATCCAATGCAAAAGACAATGATAGTCAATTTAGAGGTTTGACATGATGATCAACAATGATAATCTAATGGGATGTTGAGCGAAAGACATCTAATGTGTAGAGATTTGATGATGTGGCTCAGACAATAGAGTTTGATTGATTGTAGCCCAATTATGGTGGTCAATGATGGCAATTCAATGCAATTGTTAGACAATGATAGTCAATTTAGAGGTTTGACATGATGATCAACAATGATAATCTAATGGGCTGTTGAGCGAAAGACATCTAATGTGTAGTCCAATGATAGAGATTTGACGATGTGGCTCAGACAATAGAGTTCGATTGTAGCCCAATTATGATGGTCAATGATGGCAATTCAATGCAATTGTTAGACAATGACAGTCAATTGTAGTGGGGAGTTTCGACTATTTTTAGACCTTTAAGCTCTTCTTCTTCTTTATCTTTCCTCTAACCTTCTCTCTCAATGTAAGAGAGAAGGAGCCTATTTATAGATTTTAAGAATATAATATGGGATAAATGCACCTAAAATTCAAAACACTCCATTGAGCAACATAAAATGGCATTGTTGCGTGCTAGAAAACCAGTTGCGGTAGAGTAAAAGTATTCGCCTTAGCTTCGTTGTGAAATCCAGCACACACACAAGTATTTAAATAGTGAACAATAAAACTCCAGAATTTTTACGTGAAAAATCTCGAAAAGAGAGAAAACCACGAGCAGGAAAAAGCTTCCATGTATATATTTCGAGTACAAGATCTTCCGATACCAGATTAATTGTAAGAGGGACAACGTTGCAGTAACAGACAATGTTGAAGACGATGTTGACGACAATGTTGATGACGATGTTGACGATGATGTCAACGATAATGTTGACGATGATGTCAATGATAGTGGTGATGATGACAAAACGTATTACCAGGATCGGCGGTCCGATGGCGGCATGGCGGTGGCGACAACCGTCGAGTGATAACGATTGCGGTGGGAGGATCTTAGAGCTCTCTCCTCTCTGCTGGCCTCCCCTCATATGAGGAATGAGGGACTATTTATAGATGGAGGAGCGCCTCAGAAATACATGTAAAATCCGAACCACTCCTCTCCATCAGACGGCTCATGATGATTCCCTCGATCATATGATGTATTTTGTGTATTTCAATACTCAAATGAAGTCGGAATTGTAAGATCTTTGGCTTGTTGGAACCGGCTTGTTGAGACGCTCGATTTGACTCGGATGGGTCAAAATCCTCAGCGGATTCAATTCAACCTCTTTCATACAGGTTAACGTCATCGAGCAAAGACTCTGACAAACAACCTAGGATAGGTCAAAAGGTCCTTGGACTTCTACGACCTTTTCCATGCGTTAACGCCATCAAAAGACTCTGACAAACAACCTAGGATGGGTCAAAAGGTCCTTAGTGGACTTCCTACGACCTCTTCCATACAGGTTAATGTTATTGGGTAACACTCTAACAAACAACCTCGGATGGGTCAAAATCCTCAGCGGATTCAATTCAACATATTCCATACAGGTTAACGTCATCGAGCAAAGACTCTGACAAACAACCTATGATAGTCAAAGGTCCGATGGACTTCCTACGACTTCCACACGTTAACGCCATCGTAACACTCAACAAATAACCTGGATGGGTCAAAATCTCGCCGGTCAATTGACCCCTTCCACACGTTAACGTCATCGAGCAAACACTCTGACAAACAACCTCGGATAGGTCAAAAATCCTCTGCGGATTCAATTCGACCCTTCCATACAGGTTAACGTCATCGAGTCACACTCTGACAAACAACCTCGGATAGGTCAAAGATCCTCGTCGGCCGCCAACTACCGACGTCCGCTACCGATTCGCCGCCATCGCACCGACACCCATCGGCGCAACGTTGTTGTTGCGACCATTAATTTCACGCTGCAACCACCATCAGATCCGCGACGTTGCGGTCCGCTGCGATCTACGGCTCGCTGCGATTACTGCTGCTGACATCTTGCGTCTATCATCTGGCTGAACCTACCGGCTACCGCTAATCGTTTCCATTTACATCATCGCGCCGGCTACCACATCATCACGGCATTTCGCGGTTATCAACTGCCGGTTATCTCGCTGATTTACCGGGCGTATGCATGTTGATTATTGTTGCTATTGCTTTGCTGACCACCCGCTGCCGGTACCACTATAGCGCCAGCGCGATGATTATCGTTGCCGGTACCGCTGCAATTATCATCGACAATTTTCGCTCCAAGACGCTGCCGGTTATCTCGCTGACTATCGACGCTATTGCACTGGTTGACACTTACGCCACTACCACCGTGGTAAACCAGAAGTATTACCGCGACGATACTACTGCCACCATCGGTAATTTCGCGGTACCAAGAATCGGCGGTTATCCGTGATTACTGACGTATACACGTTGACCATTGCTGTTGCTGTTGCCGCTGATACCCGTCGGTGCGCTATAGCCGGCTACCGCTGACCATCCGGCAATTTTCGCTGATCACCGCGAACGTCGCATTATCCTCGCTGACTACCGACGCGATTACTGTTGACCATTTATCGCTAGTTGCTGAGAATTACCTCAGCGCTAACCATCAGAATTGGTCGACGATGACTACGGCTGAATTATCATGGCATTTCGCCGGTTAATAAGAATTTCGTGCATCCCGCCGACTACCGACACTGCCGCCACTTTGACTACTGCTGCCGCCGCTGGCCGGACAACCTGGGCCGCTAACCATCAGAATGGCCACCGCTCGGCCACTACCACCGACTATCGCCGGTTTCTTTATCGACGCCATGCATGCCGACTACCGTTTCAGTCGGGTTACCACACTGCCGCAACCACCGCTACCACTACTGCCGCCATCCGCTGCCACCATCGGGAGATTTCCACGCCACCACCATTATCCATTATCTTGACCACCGTCACGCATCGTCGAGTATCGCTGCAACCGCTTCATCGCCTTTGATCACCTCAAACCCGGCTCCGACGAGGTCTAACACCTTTTGAGGAAAAGGAGGCCGATGAACTGTCTTGATCGCCTCGATCCCGGCCGCCGAGGTTATTAACACCTATTCGAGGGAAAACTGAGCCGTATGAACTACGGGTCTTGATACCTCCATCCTTCGGTCCGAGGTTAACATCTTTCGAGGAAACTGATTGTATGAACTATGGGTCTTGATCGGCCTCCCCGGTCCGACGAGTTAGTTAACACCTTTCGCGGAAAAGCGGAGCTGAGATGAACTACGTCTTGATCGCCAATGACCTTCTTCAAGAAGAAAATAAGGTGCCTTCTCCTTTCGCCCTAGGAGAGTTTTTATAGACCCCTTATAGGGGCAAAAGGGTAAAAACCAAAATCAAGAAATCGCCTAAACCGCTCAAAATCGTCATTGGGCTGCATGCATGCCCATGCCGAACGGGCCATACGGAATAGTTCAGGTCGCAGAACCACTGCCTGGCGCAACCGATCCAATCGGTTGGGCGCAATCACGGTGGACGCCTGAGACCACTAGCGTTGCTCGCTCAGCCGACTTGGCGCGCTGAGCCAACCCATATTCCATCGACTCGACGCCTACCATACCCGCGATCCGGCCTGCTCGGCCACGATACACCGCGTTCGCTGACCACCGAGGCCACTGCCGCTAAGCCAGCCGGCCAATCCGCTTCGCCAGACGGCAGCTACTGTACGCACGCGTCATGGGCGCTGTGGCACTGCGAAGCTCCGGTTTCGACCAATGGGTCCAGAATCAAATTCGCACATGCATACTCAAGCATATTTACGCATCGGCTGTAGTCATAATCTTTTACATGAAGATGCTTTTCTCAAAATAGATTAATGACTACAAATTTCGAAGAATTTACTATTTTGAAGTATTTCACATATATTTTTGATGATTGAGATAATATCATCCAAAAATAGCAACCGATGACCCGAAAATTTCTACCAAGACGAATCTTGATGCCGAAAGTAATCAAATTGAACCGGAGATCAAACACTTAAAATATCATCAGAAACTTTGAGACATCAATTAAATTCCTAAAAGCTCTTAAATATGGAGTGTTTATAGTCAAATCGAAGGCCTCGACGGTTCCAACAAGCCAAAGATCTTACAATTCCGACTTCATTTGAGCATTGAAATACACAAAATACATCATCATATGATCGAGGGAATCATCATGAGCGTCCGATTGGAGGAGTGGTTTGGATTTTGCATGTATTCAGAGACGACCTCCACCTATAAATAGCCCCTCATTCCTCATGGGGAGTGAAGGAGAAGGGAGGCCAAGTAAGAGAGAGAGGAGAGAGCTCTAAAGATCCTCCAAGCACAATGTGCCACCACTGACCTGAACCATCGCCACGGCCGCCACCATCACCATCCGATCCTCGCCGTCGACCAGCTTGGCCATCATCACCGACCACTATCGTCAACATCATTGTCGGCAACATCGTCGTTAACATTGTCTTGCACCAGAACTATTGTCCCTTTCTCATATACAAATTTGTAATCCGACGGAAGATCTTGTACTCAAACGATACATAGTGGAAGCTTTTACCGAAGCTAGCCCGGTTTTTTTTCCCTCTTCGAGATTTTCCACGTAAAAGAGTTTTATTGTTCACTCTTTAAATTGTGTGTCTTTGGATATCATTAACTAAGCGAAAACTTTTACTTTACTGCAACTGGTTTTCTAGCACGCAACAGGCATAATGTATTTGTTAATATTTGATTGTCTTTAATGATATAAGAATTGAATAGTCTTTAGAATTCATCTTGTTGAAAAACTTGACTTAAATATAAGCATGCATAATTTAAAAATCATTTAGTTATTTAATCAATATTCTGATTTTTTTTATTGTGCTTTCAATGTATAGGCTCGTTTGAACTCAAATTGTATCACATTTGGTATCATTATTGATATGGTGCTCAAAATACCGCTAATCAAAGTCGAATCTTAATATCAAAATACGATTTGAGTCAAGATCGATCGAGATTAAGCACTGAAATATCCTTGGAATCTTTGGGATATCAATTACATCCCAAAATAGCTCTAAATATGAGTGTTTATAATAAATCGAAGGCTCGATGAGCGGATCTAACGAGCCTAAGATCTCATAATTCTGACTTCATTTGGGCATCCAAATGCTCAAAATACATCAAATGATCGAAGGAACCATTCTAAGCCGTCCGATCAAGAGGAGTGGCACGGACTTTGCATAAATTACAGAAACGCCCCTCCTCCCATCTATAAATAGAACTCTATCCCTCACATGAAGGGGGAGGAAGAAGTGAAGAAGAAGAGGAGCTGAAGCAAGGAAGAAGAGGAGGAGCCACCGCTCGACGGTCGTCAACCACCACCGCCGACTACCGCCGTCGCTAATCCTTACCGCCGTCAATGAGTCCGAGCAAGGAAGAAGCGGAAGAGTCCGAACAAGGAAGAAGAGGAAGAGTCTGAGCAAGGAAGAAGAGGAAAAGCCTAAGCAAGGAGGAAGAAGAAGCTCTGAAGCTTGAAGATCTTAAACAAGGTCACATCCACCTGGGCCATCACCTACCACTTTCATCGCCAATTGTCCCCACATCTCCACTACCAAAGAACTATTACAACCTCGATCATTGTTACAGTTGTTGGTCCTCTCATATGCAATTCGTAATCCTGTAATCGGAAGACTTTGTACTCAAAGCATACATAGTGGAAGCTTTTCTAGGCCCCGTGGTTTTCCCCTTTTGAGGTTTTCCACGTTAAAACTCGAGTGTCTCATGTTCTCTTTTTTAATTACGCTGTGTCTGGACTAATCGACAAGGCTAAGGCGTAAACTTTCACTCTACTGCGACTGGTTTTCTAGCACGCAACAATTATACATGACTCTCCAAGATGTTTAATTTAACTAAAAATGTATTGAAATCAAAATTTGGATAATCATAAACTTGGGATTTGAAATTTTAAAATTTATAATGCATCGATTAATGTTTAATTAAGAAATTTTTTTAATAATGTATCAAGCATGACAATAATGGTTAGGCAATAAAGATTGAAGGGGATATACAATAATATTTTGAGTGATGATAGTTGGATGATGGTGGTTGGACAATGATGATCAAATGATTATGAACAAATGATAGAAGTTAGATGATGTCATAATATAATAATGATTATTGTTGATGGTCATAAGAGTGAAATGTTGGGTGATGCTCTAAAGTTGTTTAGATATCTAGAACCTCAAATTTTAAATTTAAGTTATCTCATATAGTGAATTGAGTTTTATTTATAGTTTTTGGGAGAATATTTTGATTAATTTAATCTAAATTACATAATAATTCATCAAACACTCCATGTTGATTCATTTTGTCATAGATTATTTTTTTAACAATAAAGTCATTTAATAACTCTAAAATTTGTTGATCTCGACTGTAGCTGTATCAAAAACAGTGGTGAAATTGCTGCATAAGAAGTAGCTATATGAAGAAATTATAGTGAATATATACTTTTTTTTTAAAAAAAATTTACAAAGTCAAACTATAGCTTTTTAGTTGCAACAACAGGTAGCCAGATGAGATTGAAAAACACAATTTTTTCATCACATATTTCTCAAATTGCAGCCAGAAAATGGTTTCCAAATGATGAGACGGTGCAGTGCGAAAAACATTGCAAAACTCATTAGATTTATATCATCAAGTTTCTTATTTTGATTATAAGCTCATTTTATTTGGTTCTTTTTAACATTATTAGATATGTTTTATTGAGATGTTCAATTCAACTACGAGTTTGTTGATATTAGAATTCCAACAAAGCTAAATTTCATTATAAAGAAATATCAATTCAAATATTACTTCCATACATATGCTTGATTGAATGATTTTTTTATAATGCATCACTAACTATGCTTTTTATGTTTAGTTTGAACTCATTTAAATTTGAATAAAATCACTTTTGATGTCAATAGAATTTTCTTTTTGAAATATTTATTTTGACTATAAGCTTGATGAAATTGAAGTTAAGATAATATTGAATCTAATCCCATAAATTTTATATTCAAGTAAAATGTCAATGTTTATGTGTGATCATATGATTTTATTAGTTAGGTATTAATATTTAATAGCATATTAAATTTTAATTTATTGAAATCTTTTTTGAAAATAAAAAGGGTATAAAAAATCTCATAATCATATTTTCATCATTATCTATTTGAATTTATAGTAAGATGAGTTGAATACACATTTTGATTGCTTTCATTTTATTATATCTTAAAAAAATCTTACAAAATCAATAGAACTATCATTACCTAATGTTTTAATAGCTTCTATAGATTAATAATAAGTGATTTTGATAGAGTGGTATAGATGAAATACTAACTTTTATTAAATACCCACTTGTAATTTCACCAATAAACATTTTTCATCATAATGAATTTTTTTTACACTCCATTCTTTGCTAATTTTTGCACATACTAATTTATATAAATTATTATTGATACTATTTATTTAACAAATTTATAATGATTAGTGGCGGAGTTAGAAAATTTACATAATGACACCATAAATTAGCTATTTTAAAATTATTATAAATATTTTTAATAAAAATTTATAACTCTAGTTCTTAAACTTTTGGAGAACCACAAAATGAACATATTTATAACAATTATATTTATATAAATAAAATATCTATTACATTAAAATAAATATATATGGCATACAAATACATATTAAAATATTAGAGAGAACGAGCATCCTCTCATGTTTCTTCTAAGGATCTGTCTGCGATAACTGTTGTAGTGTGAAAAAATAATAGTGGAGGTGCTGTAAAAAAAATTATTGTTTGAAGGAGCTGTGATGAGTCTATAACTTTTTTTTTAATTTTATAAAAGTCAAATTTTTCAACCAGCAAGACATACCGTTAGGTTTAAAAGCACAATTTTTCTACCAGAATTCTCAATCGTAGTTAAATTATATAATAACGTATGCTTAAAAAAAGTCACTGCCATCATCACTTTAAATGAGACTTAAATCTAACTTTGATAGTAAAATACAAAAATATTACATCATATTATACTGATTTAAAAAATTTCTCATGATAATTTAAAAATTAAACACATATTTAAAAATAAGATAATATCATCTTTAATTTTTATGGCCATCCATTCTCTTTTTTTTTAATAACATATTTGATACATTAGCATACTCCTAAAATAAATTCACCATTAAAATTATTAATTATGTTATTTCATGTTCTAATTTAAACCATGTTTTATTTAGTCCTTATACATAAATATAATCAAAATGTGAATATATTTAGAGGGAGTGAAGCTTTATTATTTGAAGAAATTTTGAACTTTTGAACTTAAATAGAAGGATTCGAATCCGGAGACTCAATACAAGGCCTTGAGATTTTATAATAAAAAACTGAATAATAATGCTAATAAATGCTATTAATTGTTTTTCTAAAAAAAGAAATACAAGAGTTTTTTTTTTTCTTCTTTATGATGTATTTTACAGTTGTGATTGACCAATCCTTCTCTCTATTGCTTAAGCTACGGCACCCTTGTCAGGTTTAAGTAACTTAACTGCCAGCTGGCAGTGTAACATTGAAAAGCTGTGCAACGTAATTTAAGACCATTAAGCTTTTGAGATTTAAATATTAAAATTATTTGAATTTTATAATTTATATAGAATTGTGGAGTGCCACAAAATTTGTAACAATAAAATAAATCTTCACACTTTAATTTTGTATATATACAGATAGTAAAATAAATTAAAATTTTTTTGTAAAAAAATATCTCGGGGAAGGAAAAAAATATATCTAATCCAAAGAAAAAATGCTTCATATATATCAACTGAGTATAAATTTTGAATCTTGGATAATGAGATTATAATATTATATAGAAAAATCGATAATTAATCAAGAACCGTTACAACAATGATATGACCGAAAATTCACAAGACTAATCTTGATTAAAAAGTGATCCAAATAAACTGTCAGATCAAGCTCAAAATATCCTTAAACTTTGGGATATAAGTTAAATACAAAAATTCTCAAATGTGAAGTGTTTATAAAAATCGATAATTTAAAATTAATCTAACATTTAAGATATCATAATACATCATTTGAGCATTCAAATGCACGAAATACATCATATGATCGGGATCATTTTGAGCAAATATTACGGGTTTATGTATTTCTAATCCACCTATAAAAGCTTAGTCCTTATACATATATAATCAAGTAAGGAGAAGGAGGCAAGAAGAGAGAGAGAGAGCTCAAAGATCCTCCAAGAAGATTACTGACGGTCCAATACCGCCGGGCCAGTTATCACGCCACTGTGATGCCATCGCACCATTGTTGTTTCATTATCATCACCGACGAATGTCAAGATCATCGCCGTAACTTTGACGTCAACTTGACGCCAAACATTCGTAACATCAACATTCGTTTATCACTAAGAATTTGTTTTCTCACATAATAGAATCCTGTGACGGAAGATTTATTAAACATATAAAGCTTTTAACATTTTTCTTGGTTTTACGTAAAATATTGAGCAGCTTTTAAATATGTGTGATTCTCCTAAGTAAAACTTTTACTCCGCAGGTTTTAGACGCATACGACAAGATATCAGACGTTATATAAATGATTTAATGACGGCGACGGAACAAGTTGGATGAGCTTCGAACTTCTACTCTTCCAAATTCATTTCTAACTCTCCTTTTTTTCCTTTCATGAGAAGAATGATGTCCTATTTATAGAATTCTGAGATGACATTTTGATCATTGTAACCTAAAATCTCAAAATACTCCATCGGACGGTTCTTATTGATTCATTTGATCATAGATAGTATTTTGGTGATTTAACCGTCCAAACGATCTTTGATTTAAGTGATCTTAGGCTCGTTGGATTCTTAAGCACATTAAATTTAAAAGTCATTTGATCATCCAACAATGTTTCGAAATTTTCATATGTAACTTTTGGACTTAATTTGAGCTCATTTGAGCTCGATCTGACCAGCTTTTAGCATTGTTAAACTCATCTCATTGAGTCATTCAATTTGATTATATACATGCTTTAATTTAAGATTTGTGTTTCATTTATAAATTTTAGAAAGAGATATATCAAGAATTACATACTTAATAATTATAATAATTTTGAGAAGTAATATATATATATATATATATATTAGACATTTGAATCAATTTAAAAATAAACTCACACATATAATATATATGTAATATTTGAGTCAATTTAATGATAAGCTCACTAACAACAATTGAATGCACCTCAATAACTCTAAAATTTTAAAATGTGAATATATAAAGAGTGATAATATATAAATCTTATGCCATTAGATTAATAAAATATTTAAATTATTATATAAGTATAATATCAAAGCTAAATCCACAGATCCATGACTCTGGAAAATTTAAAAAAATTTCTTGAAAAAAATAGTGAATGAAGATTAGCATTAAGATTAAAAAAACATGTTTAATAACATTCATATTTTAAAAATTTCCTGAGGTTCTTCCCGCAAAACTCCACCGGTTTAATCTACCATGGTTACTTTTGCATTAACCCTAGTTATATTAACCTGAACCATGACCTTTATTTATCCTGAACACGCCCCTCTTTCCTTCTCTGTCTATACCCGCCCTAGCCATTCTGACAACATCCGTTACACAGAGAGAGAGAGAGAGAGGGGGGCAATGGCAAAGAGCAGAGTGCCTTCTTCGCTCCTGTTCATGGTGGTGGCGCTCGCTTCTTGTTTATCGACGGCGATCTGTCACAATATAACGGCGATCCTCGACAACTTCCCTAGCTACAGCATCCAAAACAACTACATGTCTACAACGAAGATCGCCGACGAGGTAAACTCCCGTCAGAGTCTGACATGCCTCGTCCTCCCCAACCCCTCCATGTTCGCCCTCGCCGCCAACCACACCCCTGCCTCCCTAAAAAACGCCCTTCGGCTCCTCGTTCTCCTGGACTACTTCGACCCCCAAAAGCTTCATGACATCGATGGTGGCACCACCGTCACCACCACTCTATACCAAACCACCGGCGAAGCCATCGGAGAACAGGGCTTCGTCAACATTACCAATCTCCGCGGCGGTCGCGTCGCATTCGGATCCGCCATTCCGGGATCGAAACTTACCTCCTATTACACTAAATCCGTTCGACAAATCCCGTACAATATCTCTATCCTCGAGATCTCCGCTCCGATCATCTTTCCCGGCTTATTCGACGATGACGCTCCATCGGATACGAATCTAACCGCCGTGCTTGAGACGGCTGGATGTAAGATTTTTGCCTCGCTTATTTCTTCATCTGGTATGATCAAGGTCTTCCAGGCCGCGATGGTTAAGGGGCTTACGCTTTTCGCTCCGAACGATGAGGCATTTAAGGCGAAAGGAGTTCCCGATCTGAACTCGCTGAGCAGTGCCGATCTTGTGACATTGCTTCAGTACCATGCCATTGCTTCGTACAATCCGAAGGACTCTCTTAAGGCGAAGCGTCATCCGATCGCTACTATGGCTTCCGGCGCTGCGGGAACTACGAGATCACCGTATCCGTTCAGGGGGACGACGTCACGCTTCACACCGGCGTGGATTCTTCCCGCATTGCTCGCACGGTGATCGACGAAGCTCCTGTTTGCGTTCTGACCGTGGAAAGCGTTCTCCTGCCGGAGGAGCTTTTCGGCAAGGCGCCATCGGCGTCGCCGGCTCCAGCACCAGGAAAAGCTGAAGTGACCCCAGCTCCGCGAGGAGCGACACCTGCAACAGCACCAGCACCGACGCCGGAGCTTGCCAAAGCGCCGTCACCCGCGGCGATATCACCGCCAGAGTCGCCTGTGACGGCTCCGATTGCTGAGTCGCCGGATGAAGTGTCAGATAACGAGGACGACAAATCGGCGGCAGCAGTGGCGAAGGTGAGTTCCTTCTGTTCGCTGATGGTGGCGGTTGCGGCGGTGTTATGCTGAGCGGCGAGTTAGGGTTTGTTATAAGGTTTTTGACCGTTAGATTTTTTTAAAATATTTTTAATTGACATGAAGGATTTGAATTAAACATGAATTCCGTTCATCGCTTGTTTTTTTTTAGTCAGTTTCGTGTCGTGTCTGTTTACCTGTTAATGGACAAATTTACCTTTTTTTTTCCGATTGATAAGCTTTTGATATACAAACATAAAATAATATGTTTTTTTTTTATAATTTGTCATTGGAGAATCTTAGCTAAAAAAATGGGCTTAACATATATTTCCTTGAGGAAGAATCCATTTCTTGGTGTATTATAAAATTATTATTTTATTTATTAAAAAAATTATAATTATTTTAATTATTAATGTTTTATAAATTATAAAGTGTGTGATAACTAACATATTAAAAAATACTGTAATTTAAGAAGAATATTTTGAGATAAAATTATCTCATTATTTTGAGATATACTCTAAACATATGCAAGCTCAAATTGAATATTTTTATTTTATTTTACTAAAATTTGAATGCAAATAGCTTATTTTGATCTAATAATTTGAATTAATAAAAATAATTATTAAATTTTTTAAAGAAATTAAAATTAAATATATGAAATAAAAAATATAACTTTTTTAAAAATAATATTATATTTATTTGAAAAAATTATAAATTATAACTCAGTCTGTTTTGTGCCTGGTCTCAATTTTGGCTATAAAAAAAAAATTTAATCCAAAATTTTGACTCATAGCTTAACAATTGAACCGGTGATCCTCAATTTTCGAGCTAATCTAAAGCCTTAAATGTGAGGACTTAGAGAGAGAAAATCTGATTTGGAGATAAAGGCGACAAGATGATGGACAGATATTCCGAAGCACAAGTCATATTTTACATAAACAAAGTTAATGCATTATTTACAAAAAAAACAAATATAACATATGTTTATTATTCATTTATGAATCTAATATTTAAAATTTAAAATTTATAAATATAACATTTTTTTATAAAAAAAATCATATTTTATTTTAAAAATTAAAAATTTATTTGTAATATAATATTTAAATTTTAAATATTATTTATATAAATATGAAATTTAAAATATTAGAAATATAAATAAATAAGAATTATATGCCACGTAAATACCGTTATTTTAAATGTCTTGTTTTTAAAAATTATAAAAGACTGACAAGTTAATTTTGACAACAACACACTTTCAGCTTCCACTAAAAAAATTACGAATTGAAAAGCTTTAATATTAATGTGTGAGAATATGTGATTTTTTTTTTTTTTTTATATATACATTAGATTATGTGTGAACATCATATTCATGATCCAATATTCAATAAAATGACAGATGAATATATATATATATATATATATATATATATATATATATATATAAATATATAAATATCCACTGACAGAGGGCAGTCTCAAAGAAGAAGAGACACATTCATATTTCCACGTGAAAGAAGAAGCTTTACTTTTCTAAACGATACGATACTAACTTGGTTTTGATTTTACCAGAGGCTTTTTTTCAGTCAGATTAATGGTCGGATCAATAATTCATGGCCTGGCTGAGAAGCTTATCGAGCAAGCTCAAATCACTCAGCTGCATCAGTATAATAATAGCTTTTCTAGGCAATTGATACCGTTTTTTTTTTTTTTTTACTGTTTTACAAAAAAAAATATCAATGATAAAGAAATTTTTACAATCAAAATCTGCTAGAATATTTTAGCAATAATAAAATTGACATAAAACTGTCATAAGTTGATATATATATATATATATATATATATATATATAAGTTCATGATTAAGGGTGCATTTGGGAGGGTGCTTGCTTGCGATGCAATTTGAACTGCACTGCTCATGAGTTTGGGGAGCAACAGTAACGGTGGTGGCTACATTTTGAAAAATCTACGATAAAAAATTTACGTTTTCTAATTTGATCTGGCTACCACCAGTGGTAGCCGGATAGTTGTGATTTTACTTTTTAAAATAAAAAAATTTGATACCAACAACTTCTGAACCATAACTATTTTTTCATGCAATTACAACTGTCTCAAATAGACTCTAAATTTGCTCAATATCTTTACATATATATAGATCCATCTTAGGATTGACACACAGATTTCCATCTACTCCGCTTTAGCTCTTGCTTAAAGTTCTGACATCAATTTTAATAAAAAGATCATTTTAATGACATCATAAGCTTGTCAAACAAACACTACCTATAGGGTGATTTTATTTGACTGTATCAGATGAAACAATAAACAGTAAAAACTAATGTTTCAGCCACAAAACTATTTTCATTTCTAAATAATTAAACATGCATATCACTAATGTTTACTATTAGATTAAAACAGTAGAAGAAACTAAAAAAAAAAAAGTGAAAAGAAGCGAAGCAGAAGTGTGAAACAAACCTGTTTTCAGTAAGAAAAAAACTAAGTTGATTCCCATATGGTGAGGCCATCGCAGGTGCAGATCTTCTTGTAATTCTCTCCGACGCCAGCGCTTCGTGCTATGACTGCGGCTGCAATGCCGGAGTCTGATTTGTCTTCCTTCTCATAGATTGCGACTGAGCGGCCTATGAGATCACAGACTCTGAGCCTTTCTTTGGAGCCAGAGAAGTGAGCTTCGCCATTCTCTGATGCCTCTAATGTTCCCAGGTCACCCAGGGGTTGCTAATGAGGCAAAAGACAATTCTTTAAGTTGAATGAGTCTGATTCTTGTGCTATGAAGAAAACAGGCTGTGTAGATTCAGTCGCAAATCAATCATTATGTTGTGAGGTACCCAAATATTTTATGGATTATTTCATTAAAGATGTTTTGAGAATTTCATTGTATTTTTGACTGTTTTATTATTATTATTTTTCTTGATAGAATGGGATGTGGCCTTTATGTTGTACCGTAAGAAATTTTTTTGAAGGGTATCCACCCAACACCCCACCCATATGGACGTGCTGACTAATCCCTTGGAGCTTTACAGCCACATTCATAACCCATGCCAGAACGTCCCCTGATATCCTCCAGAAGAAGCCTCACCGGAGAATCGAACGCTGGGATTCGGCCGGCCGCTTCCACCAACCGAAAGACGGTGTACCGTAAGAATTAGGTGTGGGTGGAAATCTCTACAATCAAATCATAGTAAAATCTACAATAATAGCACAGGACATAGCAATCAGTTGGATGAATTTTTATAAAAATTTGTGTGCTTTTTTTCACTGGTTTTCTCTTATCTTATCTTTTTTTTTGTGATTTATTTTTGAATTAAGTTTCACCTATTAACCAGTATCAATTACTCAACAATGCTTCCAAAATAAAATCTGCTGCGGATAAATTCATTTGAAATGTTAAATTGCGACTAAAATATTCCCAGTAATAACAAGACGTGCCGGAGAAAAATTTATGCACAAACTATATAAAAAAAAAACTTACATGAGAGGAAGTCTACAAAAGGATGTGCACACCAGCAGTTTAAATTCTACAAAGACCAACAAGATTTAACAAGAAACAAAAAGAATCAATTCAAGCAAAATCCAGTCCAGATGAACGCAGATGAAGGTAAATGGCATTCATAAAAGTAGGTACTCAATAGCAGATATTCTACTGGTGATTCTTACGCAGTAGCATAAGATTTTGGGGACATGAGAATCTAATAATATTTGGCTCAAACTTAGGTTTCTAATGTTCAACCGCCCAATTACAAGTGGACTTCTGAGTTAATTATTAGATTGGGATCAAATGATTCATGTAGTTTGTTGCTCCTATGAACCTTGACGTCTTCATCAATTGGGATTTATAAAAAGTATAATGCAAATTAGGTATGTAAACAGAAGTATTATGTATGATATATGAGCTCACCTTTCCTGATAAATGATTTGCCGGATTAAATGTTTTCCCTGTGCTTGCTGCTCCTCTAGTCAGATCTCCATACTCATTTATGGACCAACCATGCTTGCCAGGAGACAAACCACTGAAGCTTGCTTCAATTCTGGCCAATTCCATGTTCACTTGAGCTAGCCGCACCACCCCAAAGATCACCGGACCTTTGAACTCAGCAACAGCTGAGGAAACCAAAAAATCTACAAGAAAAAGATAAAAAGTGAAAAACAAAGTTGGTAGACATTACATATCAACTGGACAAAAAAAGAAACAAGACAACAACCGGAACAAATAAATAAAATAGTCTATCATTCAATATGAGATAAAACTTACGAGTAAGTATAACACAATAGGGCAGATATTTGCAAAAAAAAAAGAAGGAAATCTTGACTGATAATGCTGACACTAGAATCCACCAATTTTATATAAACATCATTGTAATTGCAGTTGAGTGTGATGCCTGAAGTTAATTCTAGTTTCCCAAAATTTTCTTCAGGATTTGTATCAATTCGAAGACCATAGGCATAAAAGATACCATGACATAACTAGAATACCATAAACAAAGGAGCAAAAAATTATTGCATCATCCTTTTAAAAGGGACACTGGATAAATTTGTTCATTTCAAACTAATCAGAAATAATTTCATCAATTTTGACATAGTTTTTCTATGGATTGCCAACTTACAATCAACTCTGGACTTTTCTCATTTATATATAATTCACCCAAAACGTAAGATATAAAATTTTATTATGATATAGGTGGGATTCAAACTAAAGACCTTAAAATAACTTTCAAAGCCTTTACCAATCAGACTAATTGATACCTGCAACCTTTCTCATATATACTTGACTAACAATGACAATTCTTTGAAAGAAAACTAGTAGATCAAAATTTGCAGCTAGAAGTTGTAAGAAAAGACATGCATAAATAGACGTAATATCTTATAAGACACTCAATAAGAAATAAGAATGACAGAAAAAGAAGAAATAATAATGCTGATGGAAATATCATAGTATTATAGCCAGCACAATGATGGTAATGCTGACCAAAATGACTGCAATAACAAAGGTTTGACAGAAAGTTTCTCGAGTCAGGCCAGACAATCTATCAGTCTCTAGGTGTCTGCTCAAGACAATGATGATCAATGATCAATGAAAAGATAATATTGAAGACTAATCTAAGAAAAATATTTTAGAGTTGCTATCAGAAGTAGTGATAGTTCTATGAACCATTAGCATTCTTGTAAATGTTATCATACATGTCGCTTGGCTCATTGACGTCCACTATATTGTTATATTACCAGCAGATGTTAGCGGTTTGGTTTCATAACATCATTAGAAGCAATTTTTTTTAATAATATGCAATTATATTTTGTTGACTTTCACTCAAATCAATCAAAATCTAGATGATCAAGCTATTTGTGAGTCAAAATGAATAACTTAAATATCATAATCAACAATCATCATTCTAAATAATATAAAGTAGAACACACTAATTAACATAGAAGACATGATATAGCACATTGAACCATATCAAGAATTATTACTAAACCTAAGTCTAGATTGAATCAAATAAATTTCATGAAATTAATTTGTCTTTCATGTATTAAGTTATTTTTATTAAATTAGATAGGCATCATCCTAAGGATAACATTGAGTGTAAATTTTAATTAGTTATTAGTATTAGATTTAAATTTGAACACTATCATTGTCGGTCTCAAGTTTGGATGTAAAAAGTGAAGGGTTGTGATAGGCAGTCGAGAGCCAGCGTAAAACTTGTCGAAATAATCATGATATTAATCCTTTAAACATTGTGTTAATGCTAAGGCGTTCCCTGGAAGCGACGCTCTGTTTGGCCTTAATGCATGTATTAATGCTGGGGCGTCCATAATTTGTCTTTCATGTATTAATGCTAGGCATCCCCAGTGTGCCGCTGTATCGACTACGCGCATTAAATAAGCAAGGGTTCCCACATTATACGCGCACAAGTCACCAATGAAACTAGAATTAGGTTAGGAACTTAGAATATGGTACTCTTACAGGTAAACTAATGGAATTAACAAATATTATGGTTCATAGGAAGATAAATATTTTATGTGTTCAAGAAACTAAATGGGAGAAAGCGAGAGATTGATAATTTAGGTTTTAAATTTTGGTATTTAGGTAGTAATTAGAAATGACATAAAGTGATGATAAAAGTTTGAAGGATAATGTTATAAATATTAATAGACGCGAGATAATTATAGTTTTAAAGATTATTATCGATACTAAGATTATCAATATTATAAGTATTTATTCCTCAAGTAGGTTTAGATGTAAAAGAGAAAATTTTTTGGAATGAATTAGAGGGATTAATACAAAAGATACCCTCTAAAAAAAATATTTATTAGAGATTTAAATGAACACGTGTTGAAATGGTATATGATTTTAAAAGATTCACATGGTATTAATTTTGACTAAGGGAATGAATTTATTATATTAGATTTTTACTATGATTTGTAATAATACTTTATTTAAAAAAGAGACGAAGATATTATTACTTATAAAATGAATCTAAGAAAAACACGATTGATTATTTTATGATAAGAAAAATAAATCGTTTAGATTGTAAAAGATTGTAAGATCATTTCAAGTGAAAGTTTAAATACCCAACGCCGATTATTACCTTAGATTTTAAGATGAAAGATTGAATGAAAAATAAATCAAATTATTATCTTAGATTATGTACACTTAAAACACTAATAAAATATTTTTAAGAGAAACCACAAGAGCTTAGAATTTGAGATGTTCATAAAATTAATGTTATGGAGAGGTGAAATTAAAGAAAGCTTAAAATGTTTTGGAGAATCAAAATAAAAAACTTCTTTTAATAAAAAATAGTTGGTGGAGTGAACGCTGAAAAGATAAAAATTAAGAAGTGTTGTTAAAAAATTTGGTTTCGATATAAAAACTCAGAGAATTGGGAAAAATATAAAGTGTCATGTAAAGATTCTAAGAAAGCTATATATGATGTAGAGATAGAATGCAAAATGAGTATATTAAAAAAAAGTTTGAGTATTTGGGTAGATAAGATTAGGAGAGTCGCCTTAGATGGTTTGGCCACATAAAGCAGTCCAGATGATGACAGAGAGAGTGCAGATTGCCTTATATTAAGAAAATAGAGGTATGCCTAAAAGACTTTAAGAAGATAAAAAAATGATCTTAGTATCTTGATTTAAATGAGAATTTGACACATAATGACACAATGGAGAGGGATTCATGATCCCACCCAAGTGGGATTGGGCTTTGTTGTTGTGGTTTCATGTCGATCTACTATGGATGCTATACATTTGTTAAGAGGTTTGATGGAGAAATATAGAAAGCAAGGAGGATCTACATATGATATTTATTGATTTAGAAAACTTATGATAAAGTTTCGAGAGATGTCTGGAGTTAGAAAAGGAGTTAATATTGGTTATATTCAAGTCATTAAGGATATGTATACTAGTCGTTACTTGTGTCCAAACACAAGGAGAATTGACAAAATATTTTTCTATTTTAGTTGGATTATATCAAGGATCAACTTTAAGCCCTTATCTTTTTTGCTTTAGTTATAGATGTTCTTACTAAGCATTACAGGAAGAAAGGAGATGTTCTTTGGAGAGTTCTAGAAAAGAAAGGAGTTAATATTGGTTATATTCAAGTCATTAAGGATATGTATACTAGAGCTATTACTTGTGTCCAAACACAAGGAGGATTGACAAAATATTTTCCTATTTTAGTTGGATAATTGTTGACCTATAACTATGTGCCACATTAAATTAAATAAATAAGGTGGATTTTAAAATCCCTTAAATCGCGATCCGAACCGGTTAAATTCGTTTTAATTCGACGTTTCAACATTGCAAATATTAAAATGAATTAATCAGAAAAAATTCTGAATCAATTAAGGATCGATCGGATAATTAAAATCAAATTAAATTGTGATATCAAAGTCGGAAGCCCGACGACATCTAAACAACCTCCGCTCGAAAATAAATGTCGTCGCCAAATGTCGAAACCTATCAAACGACATCTTCCGCGGAATCGCAGAGTATGCCGAGGGTCGATAAAAGCGCCGACAATTTAGACTTGAATTTATTTCACGCCGCCGACATTATTTAAACAACCTCCATCACGAAGACGCGCCGTATGTTCGACAACTCAAACAACTTAAATTGACACCCATATTGCGTTTTGTCAAAAGTAATAAAATCGCAATTAACGACTAAGCTTAATACCCCTTAAATCCCGCCATCCCTACTAACTCGCCATCGCACGGATCATGCGCTACCAATGAAAGGAGCTGATTGCCTAAAGGCCAAAACCAGGGCGTTGACCTCATTTGAAATCCTCTCGTTTGCCTTCTCTCTCGACGGCTTCTTGAGACTTCGACGCTTTGCCGCTGACGCCGGCTTCAGACGATCCTCCCTCTCTAAGAAGCATGACGGCTTCTCCTTCTAAGTTTCCTGCTCGCTCGGTCCGACGAAGTTTCTAGACGTGAACGCTCCTCAGACGAAAGAACTCTCGTTTCTTCTCGCTTCGCTCTTCTCACGATTCTTCCTTCCTTCCTCCGTCTCACGCAGTGAAGAACCGAGGGATCATGAGCCTACAACCCTAACCAACTGAAACCCTTTTCCTTTACTCTTAGCATTCAAACCTCCAGGTTGTTTCTCTAACCCTAAGCTTGTTTTATGCATTTGAGCTTCTTTGGAAGTTAGGGTTTTCTGAATATGCTATATCTTATGCTTGATTATGCTAAGAGTTTCCTTTGGGGATTTGGGATGATGTATGGCCCAAATCTCATTTTATTTCCTATTATCTACTGATTTTATGGTGTTTATCTTGCTGAAAATGCTTTGGGGATAATGTATGGCCCAACCATTTTTCTCTTGCTTTCGCTTCCTATAGATCTCACTTGTTTATCTTGCTGAAAAATTTCTTTCTCTAAGGAGAATCAATCATTTTGTTTAATGGGCATAAGCATGTCGAGAACATTTCTACCTAAGGGGAAAATTTACTTGTTGTCAAAGGCCATGCATGCTGAAAAATTTCTTTTCTAAGGGGAATCAATCATTTCTTGCTTAATGGGCATAAGCATCCGAGAACATTTATCTAAGGGGAAAATTGTTATGCGCCATGCATGAAAATTTCTTTCTCTATGGGAATCAATCATTTTCTTAATGGGCATAAGCATCCGAGAACATTTCTATCTAAGGGAAAATTGTTAGCTTGTTGTCTAAAGGCCATGCATGCTGAAAAATTTCTTTTCTCTAAGGGGAATCAATCATTTTGTTTAATGGGCACATGCCGAGAACATTTCATCTGGGAAAATTGTTAGCTTTGTTGGCCATGCATGCTGAAAAAATTTCTTTTCTGGGGAATCAATCATTTTGTTTGTTAATGGGCATAAGCATGCGAGAACATTTCTATCTAAGGGGAAAATTGTTAGCTTGTCTAAAGGCCATGCATGCTGAAAAATTTCTTTTCTAGGGGAATCAATCATCTTGCTATTTAATGGCCAAGATGTTTGCTGAAAATATTTTCCCTAAGGGGAATCGATCATTTTGTTATGGATGAGTATAAGGCTTGCTAAACTTTCTTATCTAAGGAAATCAAGGCTATCTAAAGACGTGGTGCTTGCTGAAAATTTCTTTTATTTGAGCAAGTTTGAAAATTTGATAAGGAGGATGTATGGCTTAAATATCATATTATTCTTTCTCCATGAATTTCATGCTTCTACTTTGCCTCAATTGGTTTCATGAAGTGAATTATATATATGTCATGTTCTTTCATATGCAAGTTGAACTGAAATTAATAAAGGATTTGATTATATTGCTATTATCATGAGTTTCATTCTTGCATACTGCATGTGATATCATATTAACAGAAACCTATCAAAGCAAATGCTCACACACCCATGCACGCCTTTCGGTGGCATTCGAAGAATCTCATGGTGAGAGATACAAGAAACTTGATAAGCTGAGATAAGGGTTCGTAAATTTCATCTTTATACTCTTGCATATGTGATATCCGCATAAATGCTTATCAAAGTTTTCAAATGCATTCACACGACATACATGCACGCCTTTCTTTGGCGTGGTGCTCTTCATTAACCCCTGGGGAGAGTAACTGAACTTTGATACAGATAGCTGTGTAAATTTCATCTTTATACTCTGATATGTGATATCCGCTTAACGCTAATCCAAAGTTACGGTGCTCACGACACCACCATGCACGCCTTCTTCATTGGCGTGCTGGCCATGAACTTCATGTGAGAGAGGTCTTGTAAACTTTGATAGAGATAAGAATTCGTAAACCGCTATATTATGTTAACCCATGCACGCCTTTCATGGCGTGTAAAAACTCCAGGTGTCTCACGACACTACCATGACGCCTTTCTGGCGGGGAAGGCTTTCTCCTCAAGCGACTCTTAAATGGGGATGACGGAGGTCATAAAATTTTAAAAAAAAAGGGGAAAGGTAAAAAAATGCTTAAGATATCTGATATGCTTATGGTTTTAACTCACTTTTCATGTCATATGACACCTATGCAACAACTATTCATGCTTAGTTTGATGAATATTGAATCCTTCTACCCCCTTTACATGCTTAACATGTATGGCGTGGCAAATAATAAATGGATGCTTATGCCAGGATATGTATTTGTTGATCTTCTATAATACTACTTACTTGATACGCTATTTATTACATGCTTAGAACACGCTTAAATACATTAACATGTTATCTTTACCCATATATCCATTTTCACATTGATCAACACATGATTATAAAAAAAAAGAAATATATCAAGGGAAGACATACATGAAATGAAACATTTCATTTATTCATCATAAAAATACCAAAAAATGGAAAATTGGGAAGGAGAGGGTAAAACTTACAAATTTTTTTTACAAATAAATTTATAAGCTCGAGAGAACTCAAACTTGGAAATCAAGGAGAAAGGAAAGAAATGAGAAGTGTGAGGATTTTACGGAGAATTCTCCTATTTATAGATTTTTCTACCTCCCTCTTTCTCATCTATGACTATCATCTCGACACATTCGCTTCATTATAAATCAGACGCAGGAATCATCTAAGGTGATGCCACTTTGTCATGCACACATGGACATGGATGCCCTCAGGCATCCTTATCCCTTTCAAAAAGGAAAGTAAAGTCTTTGCCATACCTCCTTAATAAATTTAATGGGTTTGTGTCCCCCACTTGCCATGAGTTTATGAGGGAGGTGGATTTTAATTAATCCACTTCCTCTCTTAAATGAAATACATCTACTCATATTTTATATTCTTCCTTTTCAAGAGAAATAAAGCACAGATATATATATGCTTCCAAAGAATTGTTTTCATTTATACTTGATTTTATACATAAAGAGAGTGCTATTAAATTTCAAATCAAATCTGCATTTTAGCCATTTTATTTCTATGATCATACTCTAAATCAATTATTTTCACCTTTATACTCATTGATTTTATACATAAAGAGAGTATTATTAAATTTAAATCATGCTAAGCCCATTTGCCCATTACCTACTTATGAACATATGCCTCTAAATCAATTATTTTCACCTTTATGTGATTTTAACATAAAGAGAATTTATTACAAATCAAATTTAACATTTTTAGCATTTTACTTATGATCATATGCCTCTAAATCATTATCTTTATGTTGATTTCAAACATAAAGAGAATATTTTAAATCAAATCAAAGTTTCATTTTTGGCCCATTAATTCTTATAACATATATTTAAATCAATTATTTTCACCCCTTTATGCTCGATTTTGTACATGGGACATGTGCAAAAGTAAGATAAAATAAAAGAATCAGATACATAATCCGCTCTTGATCGTCCGTTAACAAAACTCAAAATCAAAATAATATACATTTCAACTAGACATTCAATGTCCATACAACATTTTAAAGAATGATATATGTATGAAATGTCAAACATTGGACAAGTTAGTATAAAACAAAAGAATCAGATGCTATACATCCTTGTCTTTCTGACGTCCGTTAACAAAACCTAAAATCATATCAAAACTAATGCCAGATTATAATCATGAAATACAAGAACAAATGCTACATCCCTTTGGTCTTGACCGTCCCGTTAACAAAACTCAAAATCAAAATTTGACATCGAAACTTCAACATTACATCTTAATGTCCATGCAATTTTCAAAGAACGATATATCCATACGGAGTAATTACTAAGTCAAATACAAAAGAACGATACTACATAATCCCGGCTGTCTTCTGACCGTGTCCCGGTTAACAAAACCTAAAAATTTGATATTAAGAATTTCAAATTAATAATATCCGGTAGTTTAACTCACATATAATACATACGAACCAACTAACATAGTTTCTAAAATTCAAATTCTGGGAAAAGTCCCAAACCCGATCCCTCTATGTCAAACTAGATGACAAGGAAGGATTATACTTATTTAGATGAATTTAACATCCTCCGTAAAACCTGACGTAGACAAGGCCTATCAATTGATATACCTACGATCGGTAATTATAATTATTAAGATTTCAATGATAAATGATCATATATATTCAAATCAAAATCAATCATAAAATGATCAAAATTCAAAGAAAATAACAAAAAAAATAAAATAAATGAAATTAATTATTAAAAACTAAAAATAAAAAAAAATAAAATTAATTCACCCCTCAATTATTCTTGTCTTGGGTGACAAATTAAGAAAACTTTGTTCACAAAGAGATGTCAAATTAAATACATAACTACCTTCACACTCAAATATTCCTAAAGTTCAGCGACGTGCCCCTCTCCTGTGCCGCTGATATACACCACACATAATACGACCAGCCCTCCGACGGGTGGCCACGATATGGCACCACTAAATTATTTACACTACTGTGATGTTCTAACGGCTGCTTGAAATGTGAAATGTAGAATGTATTTAATGGACAAAAAGTTACCAAGGTTGACTTATATTTGTCCCCTGACAAACTCCACCCCTGTGTCTACAAGACACCTTGACGACGTAACCCATGTTAACAAAGGATCCTTCACGTCGGGTCGACTACCTCCTCGACTGAATGGATCGTGACACCGGATGACTAACCATGGATCTGATCGCGGCCATCGCTCCCCACAAAAGTTTTAAGTTAAAATAATAAATTTCATAAGTTCTAAACTCCACTCATCGCAATTATATACTGCTATTTAACGATTCATCGACTAAATTCTTAATCGAAGTGCTCTCAAGATTGGGAGGTAATTAACTAGCCATACTATAGAACCCGAACCAGATATAAAAGTTCTCACCAAATGAGAACGAAATCTCTGGTAAGGTCTTATCTACTATTCATCTCTTCAAATTATCACCGACACTTAAACAATTCTTTCCTTTATTGATAGATTCAAATGGAAGATAATTCAAATGGAAGATAAAGTTTGAGATTGTTTTTAGGGATGTTGTGGTGGCAACAAAAGAATTTTATTTATGACAAACTAATTTTTCTATCTCAAAATTTATCTTTATATATATATAAATGAAAAAAATAATAAACCAATAACAAGTTACTAACAAATTGCTCAAAACTGCTCTAAAATTGATAACAAATAAATTCAAACTTAATGTCATAGATTGAATAAGTATTATAAAATAAGTTGATCATGCAGTTTGTATTAAGTGCCACGTTGGATAGAAATATAGTTAAGTGTTACAGAGATGAGGATGCTTAGGTGGATGAGTGGACTTTACTCTTAGAGAAAGAATGCAAAATGAGTATATTCGGGAAAAAGTTGGAGTAACTCCATTGGTAGATAAGATTAGAGAGACTCGCCTTAGATGGTTTGGCCACATAAAGCGTCAGTCCATGACCCGTTAGGAGAGTAGATGGATTTGCCTTATGTTAAGAAAGGTAGAGGTAGGCCTAAAAGACTTGGTTAAGATGTATAAAAAATGATCTTAGTATACTTGATTTAAATGAGAATTTTAATGGGACAATGGAGCGAAGGATTCATGTAGCCAACCCCACCTAGTGGGATTAAGGCTTGTTGTTGTTGTTGTTGTTGTTGTATTGATAGATTCAATCATGTTGAAGAAAAATTCAACAATCTTGAGAAATTATTATAGCACATTTTTTGAAGATGACCTAAATCTTCTCCTTAAACACATAGAGAATGTAAGCCATCAATTAATAAGTCTTGCTTAACTATTGACCCATCTACCTAAAACACCTATCATCATGAGCCTAATCCCCATCTAATATCATTATGTATATTAATGAGCATTTTCTCACACTTCTTCCAATTGAAAGTCACAAATCCACTATGCTCTTATAACTTTAAGTGGGTTACCATTACCCTTAATGAATTCACTAATGAGCATCCTATTGCACCTAAGATCACATAATTATTGTTATCACAAACTATCAGTCTAAAATTTATGATCAAATTATCTAATGTCATACTTGATAAAACTTTTCTTGTTAAAATGGTTGCTACACCACCTTTGAAGATGCATATACTTGATATGGCCTAAGATCTCTGGCTTAACTTTTCTAACCTTAAGGACATACTTGATGAAATTTCTCGGTTCATACTTTCCTTTGAGATACATATATTTGTTATGATCTCAAATATCTTACTTATCATATTTGACACGCATATTAAGGAGCCTAATAACAAGTTGTAATCCTTATATGACACATAACACTACTTAGATATTATTCCTAGACATCAATTTTTTTATTTAACTCACTTGATTAAGCCTCCTAATATCTACTATGACATTAATGGTATATTTTTAAAGCCTTGAGATTCAATTAATATAATCATCATTTATTATAAGATATTATTTTTTTCTTGGCAGTTCATATAAATAGTCTTTATTCAAACATGTTGCACATGTTGCGTAAGGAGTAATAATATTACTTTTTAAAAGTATCACTATAGGACTATAATAATAATGATTATATTGTAACTTACACTTAATTCTCTCCCTATGAATCCACCAAATGCTATGTGATAAGTAAAACTTTAAACTTACTGTTTATTTTTTAGTTTCGCCTTTAGACATAATTTCTACTACTATTTTCATTACATATGATAGATTCCAATCTAAAGACTTTATCAAGTATTGGGAAATGCAAATTATTATTAACCCCGGCTTAAACTTCCAGATCTTAAGGACATACTTGATGAAAACTTCTCTGTTCAAAATGCCTAAAACATATTTACCTTTGAGAGACATATATTTAGTATGATCTCAAATCTCTTGCTTATCACATTTGACACATTAAGGAGCCTAGTAATGAGTCACCATCCCTATATGACATATAATATTGCTTAGATATTATTCCTAGACTTCAATTTTTTTATTTGACTCACTTGATTAAGCCTCCTAATATTTATTATGACATTAATGATCTATTTTTAAAGCCTCGTGATTTAATTAATATAAATCATCATTCATCATTTAGTGTTTATTCAAACATATTACATGTGTTGCATAAGTAGTAATAATATTACTTTTTAAAAGTATTAACCTTAGATAATAATAATGATTATCTTTTAACTTACGCTTAATTTTCTACCTATGAATCCACCAAATGCTGCATGATAAATAAAACTTTTAAACTTATCGCTTATTTTTTAGTTTCTCCTTCTAACATATTTTCTACTCTTATTACATATGATATATTTCAGTCTAAAGAGTTTATCAAGCATAGCGAAATACAAATTATTACTAACCCACTTAAAAAATATATGTCCACTTTTAATATTATTGGCATTATCAATTATCTCAAAAACTATAAATATTGTATCATTGGATGCAACTAAAGCTATAAATATTCCAACATCTGTAAAGATATATGGAGTACTATCCATTTTACTTCACTACAATATGTTTAACGCTATTAAACAAAATTTATCAAGTAAAAGATAGTATTGCTAGACTAATTTCAAAAGCTCATTATCATGACAATTAATTATACTTTATGTTTATTTTATTTTAACTTCTTTAAGAAAAAGGGAGTCATGAGATTTAAAGAGAGTATTTTAAATATAAAAATATATTTTAGAACCATACCAATCAACCAAAATTAAGGATTCAAAGAGGTAATCAAATATTTATCTGAATCCTTTCATTCAGAGTGTCATTATTTATTTTCAAATAGAAAGAGATCTTGAGGGATTGATATTATAGCCTATCAACAAATTCTAAAGAAGTGATTTTGGTGCATTTCCTTGCAAGTTTCTGTCATGCACTACAATATTTCATTTACTATATATACCTCAATTAATTCAATAAAATATCTTTAATCTCTTGCAAAATATTTTGCCTAGCCAAATTTGAATGTCTTGAGCTAAGTATTTGTGTGCAGCAATATCTATCAGCTTGAGCTTTATAGATGATTGCGTCAATAAGTTTGATAATTTATATTAGGTAGAGCGTTTTTAATCCCTACAATGTATTTTAGGTTGCAGTTGCTGCACATAAGCATCTAAGGATTATTTCCATTGGTGGACTCTTGACGACACAAATATTAAAGACTACATTGGTGGACTCTTGATGAAACTTCTAATTTTATTATAGCTGTTTTGTTTTATTTTATTTTAGTGGAATTTTTAGTTTTAGTGGAAGTTTGTGACAACAAGGTCACAATTTTCGAGAATGAAAGACATGTGCATTTAGATGAAAAGATTAAAAGTTGATTTTTACATCAATGGTTTGAATGTCTTCTTTAGTAGGAGTTTAGTTCTGTGTTCTCTTTCACAGTTTAGAGAATGCCTATGATCTTCTCTATATAAAAGTGGGTTGTACTCTTAATTTTTTTTGAAGTCATTATGATTGGCGAGGTTACAGTAGTCCTTTTGAAGTTTGCTTGTTGCCAGTTTTTTTGGCTGGTGGCAGATCAAAATAACCTTCATATTTGCAATAGAGTTATTTGACAACACTGTGATGTTAGTAATGAATTTAAACTTGTGGCGCATTCATTGGTTGGTTCCTTGGGATTCTGTATTTGGCTGCTTCGGCGTTGGTTCCCTTATGAAGCAATTGATTTTATCTGCAGTTATAACTCTTGCAGTGCTTTAAGATATAGAATATTCTTGCACATAACCGGATAAGCAGCAACGGGATCGTCTTCATTGGCGCTGGCTGCTTTTAAAGGCATTCTATGCTTGCGATTAAGAAATTCAGTAAGATTTCGGCTGCTTTGTTGTATGATTTTCACGGAATTATGGGATTTCAGTTGATTGAGTATTATTTTCTTGGATTTCCTAATGTAAATATGACAGGGATTTGTTATCATAAATGTAAGGTCCTTACACAAGTAACAACACTTCTAATTTGCTTTCTGTTCTGATAAATCAATCTTCAGCCGGATACTTTTCTTTCTATACTCTTAAAATTTCAAGAGAAAATACTTCCTTGTACCAACAAAAAGTCTTCTTCAATTTGGTGATCTGTTAACTTTCTTGTTCTAATTCCCTAATTTGTAGCAATTAATTTGATTGTGTGAATTAAGCCTCACAATTTTAGTATTATTTTGATAAGTGAATTTTCATTCAAATGCATATTTTTTTGTCATACTGAATTTGTTTGATTCTATTAGACTATTAAATTATCATTTGAGTGGATTTTGTGTATTTTGTTATTTTCTTCCAAATTAGAGATTAATTGTCCGTGGATGTGAATTTAACTATGTATGCATGATTTGTTCATCTCAACCTAAATTTGCATCATGAAAACCTAAACCTTAAGCCATCACACATCAAATATATATATATATTTTTAAAAACATGCTTAGAGCCTAGATATATTTCATCATCTTGGAGTACATTAAATTTGATATTAGAGCTTAAGGTAATCATATCAATTAGAAGTAGGGCATAATAAATAGGCCAATTAACAAAATGATAAGATGATGCAATTCAAATGAAATTGAATACGTTATGAGTTTAAACAAATTAAAAATGATTATCATGAGTTTTAAAATTATAATGGCAAATTCCATGAGAAGTATAATCATAAAAAGTTTCAAATTGGATTAATGAATTGAAAGGTTTCTTTAAATGTTGTAATGTTTAGGGTTCTCAAAATAGTTGAATGTGCAACATAAAAAAAGGGATATGTTCAATCATTTGGTGAAGTGCGGTAATTAAATCTCCATGGGATGATATGAAATATAAACTTAAAAAATAATACTTGTCATTCATTAAATATAAGGACCAACTATATCATCAATTTAAGAATTGTAAATAAGGTGACTACAACATGTTTTAATATTATGCAAGATGTGGCTAATTATTATTTGTCTCTAAACAATTATGTCTTCATTATTTTCTTTAAAGATCTAAATGAGAAATTTGGGATGAATTAAACCAAAAATAATACATGAGTCTTTATATGGAGTTTTATATATTTAGGTAAATATTACAACTACTATCCTAATATAACTATTACACTATTAGTTGAAAATTCTTTTGCATCACCTCTTAAACTTGTCAAGCCCACACAAATACAAAGATTAAGTATGGTTAAATTTAACCATAAAAAATATCTTTTTTTGAGAAAATATTAGCTATAAAAAAAGTTGCAATTACAATACAAATCTATAGTTAATTTTATTGGATTCAAATACTCACCTATATTAAAATGTGTTCATAAGCCTGAATATAAAAAAGAGAAAAGTTCAAAAATTAAGCCTAAATCTAAAATTAAAGCTTGAAGTCATATATGAACTTAAATTTCTAATAACAATCAATCTACTACTAGATATAAAACTAAATTATGCATATTGTAGTTAATGAACAAGTGAAGCAATATGAAACAACTCTTGATAAAGTATCTTCCAAATTTAGCATTACATCTATTAATTAAATTGATATTGACTGTATTATTGATTCATGATTTTTTTCATATACAAATTCATAAAAAGAACCATGTGGAAAAAATTAAGCTGTACATATATTTTAAAAAAAGTATTAATGATGAATGTTTTCACCTCAAAATTTAAAAACTCCAAATCAAGTCTAAAAGTACTCGTTCATCACGATGAGTCTTTAAACCAATTGGGCTAGCTTTTCTTGAAGAGTTTGTTCATCCACAGATACATCAAAATACTGTGCTATGATGCACGCCTAAAAGTAGTGTGACACGTTTTCAGACATTTTCGATATGCTACATTATGTGTTGGACATGTAGTCCAATTTAAAATATTAAAATTTAAAAGGGACATGTCCTAAATAATAGAATTAATGTTATATAAAAATATTTTTAAATATAATTTGTCATATTTTAAGTTGTCATAATATATTTTGAAAATTTGGAAAATGTGATTTGAGTGAAAAGAAGAGTTTGTAAGATATATTTATTATAATTAATTTAACTTATAGAAAATTATAATTAAACTTATAAATTTAGAATTGATAATAATTTTTATTCATAAAAATTGTTAGCATGCAATAAAATAAATTAAAACATATGTATTACTTAAGTAATTAATTTAATTTTTATGATTAAATGACTTATCTTTTTTAATATTTTTTAATATTTTACTTTTTTAATTTATATATATTATTTTTAATTATTATTATAATGTCATGTCGGACGTGTATCCGTATCCCATATTTTTATAATAAAGTGTCATGTGTCCATGTCATGTGTGTTAGTGGTCCCAATAATACTTCTCCTCCAAAATTAGTTATAGAATATTCATCAGAAAACATATTAATATTTTAGCATTTTTAGTCTATTCATCATATTATATATTCAATAGTAATTTGCAAGGTTGCATAAAAGCACTCATAATAAACCAACAAAATGATGCTACTTTTAAGTTTATTAAAGATGTGAATTTATGGATATATGAAATTCAAACTAAGTAATAAATTAATTATTCATCTAATTTTTGAAAGGCTTTTACAAAAGCATTCATGAAATGAACTCATAAAAAGTGGGAACATATAAATCACAAAACTTATTGGAGTAAATGCATATAATTTAAAAATATCAAAGAATTTTGGCATCACACCAATTTCTAACATGCTTGTGAAAATTTGATCATACTAGGTGGTTGAACAAGTTCGACCCTAAATCAGCCATTCCTCATGATCCTTGTAGATGGAAACATGACCTACAACCTTATATTATGATATTTCTACTTTATTTGATTATTTAGCTTCACTTTTACATGTGTATGGCTCCTCTAGTAAGGTTGTGATTAGTCTAACAGGATTTCTCCTGTTTTTATAATGACTCTAAAGTTGATTCTTTTTTTTTTTTGTTATATTGGGGATTCTAAGATGGTACTAAACTCAATGACTTGGTTCTTGAAAAAAATAATTGTTAAATGTGTTAATTATCTTACTTCCAATGGTGAACACCTTAATCAGGTAAGATATTTAAAGATTTTGAGAGATTATATCTCATTATATGAGTGTGAGGCTTGCATTTAGTGATTTTTTCCTTTTTCTTTCTAACTTTTCTTGTTCTAAATTTTATTATGATTTGAGAGTGAGACTTTGCTCAAATTTGATATAATTTGGTTTTTTTAAACAACTGCATGGATTTCAACTCATTGCATAGTTTTCTTGGTTTTGAAATTTATATTTATTATTTTTGGCATGAAGCCATTCAATTTTCTTTTGAACAAATTTCCTTCACATTTTAAAATTTTCAACTAAAGCAGCAAAATTATTAAAAATTTATAAATTCATGACATATGAATTTTGTATGCTTATTACATGATTTATGTTTCTCATGACACTACCTTTACCGTCCCAAAGTCGAGTGGGGTTATGAGTGAAAGAACAGAAACTTGTCGAAATAATCATGACATGAATCTTTAAATCATTGTGTAAAATGTTAGATCTACATTAATACTTGATACCCTAAGAAATCCTACATCACTTGAGATGTATGGGCTATAATCAAATGTCGTGAGTAGTGTGTCTATAAACATCCTACAAAGTCATGGAAGTGCAATATTCTTTAGCTCAACTATTGTGATACATGGTGTGTCTAGTGGTCCTATAACTCTTCTTTTTGTGCTCTTAAGGTGTGTAGACAATGTGTTCTGTAATGCTATCAAGCATCCATATTAAGGATGACTTTATGGCTCCTGATAAAATTAAAGAAAGTTGGCTTAAAATAGAAATTACACAGTTAACAACTCAAGTGATTTATGCAAAAAATTAACTAAGGTTTTAACAAAAAAAGTTGTAAGGGCAAAAGATAATTAATAATGTCAATGAGTATTTTTCACCAATAAAGAATAAGAAATGTAGTGCTTAAGCAAATCACCATGCTAGATAAGTGGAAGAATGAGACCTGCAACAATGTTAAGGTTTCCTTATCAAATAGTTACCACAAGGACTAAAAATGCGTACAAAACAAGTAGGTTTTGACCTCGAGGTATTTTAGTCATTTTGTTTCTAATAGCAAGTTAAAATACCACAAAATCTTAAGTTTTAAAACTTAAGCTACTAGTGAGAGTCTAACAAGTTAATGTTATTAACAGTCAGAAACATCCTATCAAAGGATCTCAAATGGAAAATTGTGTATGTTAAACAGATGAGCAGCTTCTGTGCATCAATCCAGCATAACAATAAAGATATCAGCCAAACAAAAGCACCATTGCCATTAATATGCTTACATCATGCCAAACATATTCCATCTCTTGCACCTGTCTAAAATGCCTCTATCCAACAGCCACCATTACCTGTAGAACTGCTAGGTTTGAGCTGAATGATTTCAGTCATTCAAGCACAAAAACCATTTTAGGAGACCAAATGATCATGAACCTCAAAAGTTTAGGCTGTTAGGCTGTGGTCTAACAACAAATTCATACACAACAATCAGAAACATGTCAAGTTTATGTGAATACAAAGCAATACAAATGGCAGGCACTGATGGATTTGAGAGATTATTGGAACAGCTGCTTTCGATGGACAAGATGTGCAAGGAAAAAGGCTCATTGGCTACAGCACTCTTGCAATCTAATACCATGTTTAAACTTTAATTCAGTGCAATCATCCATAATGCGACCAGTTAAACACGTGCACCATTTCCATGATAGATAACAGCATCACATAAAGGCTTCCATCCAACAGTCACAATTCACCATGAAAACCAAAGATGGGATCGCATAATTTCTAAAGATATCTTGGAATAACAATATACCAATAATCAATTCATCAGAAACGAAATCATAAAGGTAAAATCAACTCACCATGAGCTCCGGCAGAACTGCGGTTTGCTGCAGAGAAGAAAACAAAATCACAGCACAAGAGGAAGAACTCCCCAACGAAACAAAACAAACCAATAATCTCAACAACATCACAAAATAAGAAAAGAAAAAGAACCTCATCGGAGGGCTTGACTTCGACCGCCACGGATTCCATATGCAGAGCGGCGTTAGGAGGGAACGTATTCGAGACGGCGATGACTGATCTCGGAGCAGAAGCTGAAAGGAAGGAAGCGGGAAAAGGGAGATCGGCTTTGACGGGGAATCGAGAGGAGGAAAAGAGAGAAGAATGGGAGAAGGCGGCAACGGCAACGGCCGCGGGGATCAGAGAGGCCGTGGTCAAGGTTCTTACAAAGGATACCATTGCCTTCGATTTTATACGATCTGTAGGAGACGATCGCTTACTACTGAAGTGGGAAATAGGTTGTAGGGCAGACATGAAAGAAGCTATCTGAACCAGAGTCTCATGTAAAAGGCAGTTAATGATCTTATCATAATTTATAAAGCTCTCAATCAAATAATTATAAATAATTTTTTTATATTAAGTTTTTTTTATATTATATTTTTTTTATACTGTATTCTAAATACAAACAATCAAACAGTCTCAATGATAGTATATCTGAAGGCTTATTAATTTATTTTGATGAATGAATGGGTTTAGTGTATAATTTTTAGCTGTTTGGGATCATTTTGTTTTTTGTTTTATTTTATATTTTTATTTTATTTTGTTTTATTTTGCTTAAAAAAATTTATTTAATTGTATTTATTTTTCTTAAAAATATTCAAAACATCTTTGGATGTTTTAAATATTTTTAAAAATAATATTATTTATTTTTGAAAATAAAAAATAAAAGCACATAAAAACACACTAAATAAATATATTTTTAAAAATAATATAAAAATAAAAATAAAAAATAAAAAACAAATTTGATTCTAAACAACCCCTTAGCTTTAGAATCAAGCATAATGCAATGCTACATAATGTCTATGCTTATAATGCTACTACTAAAACATTAGATAAAAATAATTTGTTTTAAATCTAATAAAATTTTAACCATCTATCAATTATTTTTCCTAAATAAATGTGATTTCAAGCTTTTTAAGTTGTACTTAAAAAAGTTTATCATCCTAAAATTTTAATGTATTATATCAAAATTTATTTTTCTTTCTTTTCGTCACGATATGACGCTTATGGCAAGACATGCTGATACAAGCTATAATGGTATGTGTACACACACACAACACACACACACACACACACACATATATATATATATATATATATATATATATATATATATTCACTTGATAAATATTCTTTAAGTTTAGACCTATCAGCCTTTGCCAAATAATCTACAAGGTGGTGGCCAAAATTATTGTGAACATAATGAAGGACATTCTTCCATCCCTCATCTCCCAAGAGCAAGGGGCCTTTGTTCCCATTAAAAATATATTAGATTACTGTCTAATTGCTCAAGAAATCATCAACAAGTTCAAAAACTCTACCTCTATTAGTAGTTTCATGGCCATGAAGGTTAACATGGAGCAGGCTTATAATAGAATGAACTGGAACACCTTGAAAATGGCCATGCAAGCTTTTCAATTCCCACACACCTTCATTCAATGGGTTCAAGGTTGCATCAAGGGTCTCTCCTTTCCATCCTCATCAATGGGCAGAAAACTAAGTGGATTGAAGCTAAGTGTGGATTTAGGTAAGGGTGCCCCTATCATCTTATCTCTTTGTCCTTTACTTTGAGCTCTTCTCTATTATCATCCACCAAATATGCAACCACATGGGAGTTTCTATCACTAATGGAGGTATAAAAATTAACCATCTTCTTATGCTGATGATATTCTTCTATTTGTAGAAGCCAACATGAGGGTTGCCAAAGTTTTCAAACAGATCCTTAATAATTATTGTGTATGGGCAAAGAGTAAACAAGAACAAATCATTTATTATGTTCAATAGAAAAGCACTCCAATGAAGAAAGAATGGGATTGCCAGAACCATTGGATTTAAGAGGGTTGAGGAGTTTGATTATTTGGGGATTTATGTGCTATGAGAAAGACAAACAATGCTGATTATAGCAGCATCTTACAAAAAGCCAATGCCAAGATAAGAGCTTGGGGAAATCGCCATCTCTCCTTGATCGGCCGGGCAACTTTGATAAGGTCTTCTTTGCTAGCCATGCCTACTTATCTGATCACCCACATCACCTTGCCTAAAGCTATCACCCATGACTTGGAGAGGTTAGCTAGAAGCTTTCTTGGGATAAAGGACCCAATGCCAAAAGACTGCACTATGTGAGTTAGGAGAAAATATGCCAACCCAACAAAGAAGGAGGGCTTTGATTCCACATGTCCACCAAGTGGAGAGGTGCATTCGGGTTACAAATTGCATGACAGGTTTTCTACAATTAAGAAACATTCCTTAGCAAATGCATACATAAAAAATATGGGGCTTGATTTTAGGAGAATAGTAAAAATAGAGGAGATTCTAGCACTTGGGAAGTTATCCAAAGTGGGTTAGCCAACCTGAAAATAATCCTTAGATGGGAGATTGATAATGGGCTTTGTTTCTACACACTTGACCATGCTTGGATTGGAGATGAAGCACTCAATGGATGACCTACTTTCATAAGTATCCAAGCACTTGAAAACACTAGGGTGGCTGATTTTCTGCAACCAAATGGAAGCTAGGATGCAAGCAAGCTGGTCGAAGGGTTTGGTTGGGACCTGCAAGACAAAATTCTACACCTAAAGAGAGTTGCTATAGATTGGGAGGATCTGCCTACACTCACCTACAACAGCCTTGAAAAAATTATGACTTTTATTGTCTACATCATGCAATTTTTGGGTGGCGAAGATAGCACAACTTGGGTAAGAAAGCTGAAACTACATCCTAGAGAGCAAACTTTTGTGGAGGCTGCTAAACAATGCAATCCCAACTAATCATTGGCTGCATATAAGAGTAAGTGGGGACTCCATTGATTGCATTTGGGGATGTAATGAAGTAGAGGACAACAATCAACTGCAGCTAGTTGGGTCACATTGAAAAGGTTTTTCAAAAGCTAGCCGAATGGTGGATCAATTTGCCTAGGTCAACTAGTGTGCAAGGCATCATTGAAGAGTTTGCTAATGTTAAGGGCCACCAAATTTCTTTGGGGAGAATCTATTGCAGTAATGTTTATCAATGCTGAATAGCTAGAAATGCCAAAAAGCATGGCAAAACCTTCTCCACTCCAACCATCATGGCATTAACCATGAGCCTTGAGCTCATATTTGAACCACCAGTTAATATGAAGTTGAGCTAAAGTAATGTGAATTTCAACTCATCTCTATTGGATTACATCCCCTATTTATGTTCAAACAAATCTTGAAATACACTCATTTTGAATATGATCACCCTACAAACAATAATCTTTTTTTAAGGATGATTAAATGTATTGTCATCACCTTTATTAAGTTAAAAAGTCTTTGATAAAGTAAAAATTTAAAAATGATTCACATGCTAAACAAATGTGATATTCCTTATTATAACTAAGTTTTCATACGACATAAGAAATTAATAGCTACTTATATCTTGCATCCATGTATTTTCCTCGATTATCATTTTAAATGAGCATCTTTCTATAGGTATCAATCTATTTTAACTAATCTTATTATTAGAATGAGAAAAGAAGAGAGTAGAAATTAATGATATTACTGATTAAATTCCAATCATTTATTTTGAGTTCAACACACACACGTGCGCATGCACGCTCGTGCGCACACACAAATACATGCATACGTACATGAAAATAATTATTTAATAAATAATAAATATAAAAATCAATCTTTAGTTCTATAATCCAAATTTAACTACTAAAAAACATGCTATTGTTAGATTAATACATATGAAAAGCTATTGTTAATAATTTGGCAGATATTTACAATTGAATTAAGTTATCCAAGAATTATTAGAATATTGTAAATGAAAAATTAGTGTCCACATATTGCTCAATTAATGTACATGAAATGTTAATGTTTACAAATTGCCATTTATTTTAATACTTTCTCTTAATCACATTCTTTTGTAGATGTCAAATTTCATTATCGTATATTTAACTCGAGCACTACTTCTAGAGACAATAATGTATTTATTACTTTTTAATTATGCATATCCTAATGTAATTATCAAAGTATATAAAAATTTTATATATATATATATATAATTTCATGAATAGTACAATGAAAACTTAAATAAATATTATATAATATTTTAATTATAAATATTACAATCTTATGAATGATGATCTTTGATATTTCTATTGATTTCAATAGCTAAGTCATAAAATAATTTGAATGTGCAATCAATAAAGATACATGTTATGATTGAACTTCATATTTGGGGGATAGAGTAGAGAGCATCATTGGCTTTGCCACTCGGAGCACGCTATCATAATGCCCAATGTAACTAAAAATAAAAAAAAATTTAAAAAAATTCAAAAAAAATGAAAGAAAAAAGTAATGAAAAAGAAAAAGGAGAAAGCTAGATCTAAGTTGCCAATGCCCATAACTATTCCCCACCATGGTCAAATCACAATTATAGCCCCACTAGAGCTCTACTAAAGCAATAACATATAGTGATATAAAAAAATAAAAAAATAAAAAAATTAATAAATAATACTTTATAAATATAAACTATGATTTCATGTATTTTTCTTAAACAATATTTTCTTATGGCATTTAATAAATGACATTAAATACTAATGTAGCTTTTAATGCATGATTTTATTATTATGTTTTCCAAATTTTATGATAGAATATGTGCTATAGAGTTTTATCAAGGAGATAAAGTTATGGTGATAAATATATATGTATATATATTTTTTTTTGAAATGAGGTGTTTATCGACATAAATATTTTTATTTTAATAAATATTTATTTTTTAATCCTCTTATTTCAAATGCAGTAAAAGATACCATCGACTTCCATTGGTATACTTCTAAATTATTTTAAGTAAAATGATGATAAATTAGTTGATATAAGAGAATGAGATATAATTTATGAATATTTTTAATAATTGTATACTTAAATTATTAAATTTTAATAAATTTTAAGTATATTTTATATTAATATTTATTAAATGAGTTAACTCGTGAGCTAATGAGTTGAGTTAGAGCTGCTTTGTGCTTGACTTGTTAGCTCATCGAGCTAGACTTATGAGTAATTTATCGAGCCAACTCAGGAGTCGACTTAACTAGCACTTCTTTCGGTTAGAGCAATTGTCGCATTCATGAAAAACATGTTTAATGAAAGATATTATACTTTAAACATCACATTTAAGCTTGGCATTTACTGTTTAATAAACTGATTAATTAAAATAAATAGTATCTTTATTTTAATTTTATTTATTTTAAAGAATATATTGTGATATGTTATTCACAAGAGAAAACTTAAAATAATTGAAAGCGATAGCACAACTTCATACAAATTTATTTTTGTTAAAAATAGGTAAAGAGGAGACAGTGAAGTAAGCATTTCTCTGAAAATCTATTTATAGTCGGCGCAGAAAATCAGTCCTCCGCGTCACTAGCCGAGCCCCACATTCTCCGGCGAAATTTTCCGGCCGAACAGCTAAAGCCCAGATTATCCGACGAAGCCTTTCGGCTGCTCGACAAACTCCACAGATCCGACGCTGTCGACGCCACCGATCCACCGGCGGCGCACATTGCCACTGCCCTTACGCTCTCTATGAGCGCCTCCGTCCTCGATTCGTGAGCCAATATTTCCGACAGCTCCGCCGCGCTTATCGTCACCTTCACCTGCGAAAAAAATTTTAAATAAGTACTTTTGTAATAATTTATATGATATTTTCTAAAGAATAAAGAACATTTTTTTTGAGTAAAATTAAATTTTAAATGTTTATTATTAGAAATAATGAAATTAAACTTTTAAGTAAAAGAGAGTGAAAAAATAAATAGTTCATATTATTATATATTTTTTAAGAATTTAGAGGCACGAGTCACATCATTATTATTTATGATGACATATGATATTTTTTTATAAAATAAAAATAATTATATATATATTAATGCACATCACCTTCCACACCCCCGTCGACATCGCCGGCGCGTCGGCCTCCGGTTTCAGCCGCCGGCAGAAGACGGCGGCTTGGCGATCAAAAGACACACGATACGGCGCCGTTATGGAGGGGAGAAAAGTGGCAGCGCGAGTGGTTAACGGAAGGAGATAGTAGAGCTCTCCGGCGGCGAGCTCGTCAGTGTGGAGAAGAGGAGATGAAAAAAGGTCGCGGGTCGGGAAGATGGCGTAGCCGGGAAAGGCGGCGGTGATGCGTTCGGCAGTGACCGGTGCGTCGAGCTCCATCACTCCGCCGTCGGAAGTAACTACTTTGATCGTCGGCGTGGAAGCGCCGCTGCCTCCGGCGAAGGCGCAGTTCCCCATTAAAGTTAGGCCTTCTCCTGTATTTGGCTCTCACTTACAACTTTTAATCTGCCGACGCGTTTTACAAGTTATATTATGCGATCGATCGCGGGAAAAGTGGAGAGGGTGGACCAGCTCCTGCTTCTTTTAAGCTAGTAGAGGGCTAATGGGCTATGAACAAGACGCTGGAATGTTTAAGCCATTAACGGAAAATCAGGGGATGGAAAGAAATTCATAGAATATACGTCGGTGATTAAAGGTCAATTTTATTTTATTTTTATATTATTTTTAAAATATTTTATTAAAATTTTAAAATATTTTATTTTTATATTAAAAATTATATATTATTTTTAAACTAGTTAAAATAATTTTATAATGTTTTAAACATTTTTAAAAATAATTACTATCATCAAATATATATTATTTCAAATCAAAATATAAATAAATAAAATAAAAATAAAAGTGACCCCAAACTCACTTAATGATCTTTCTGAAACATTTTTATTTTAAATATTTTATTTTAAATTCAGGAAAAATATATTAATATATTCTACAGAAATTTTCTTATAATTATTGTTTTCATCCACTAATGTATTGATCCAGTAGTACAGTAAGATTTAGCTAGCTCTCATCAAGCACTAGTTGGTTGTTCGTGTAAATAAGTTTTACAACTTAATACTTTATCATTTATCAAAGAATTTTTATATTCGAATATTATGATTGATATGTCATTGAAAATTCTACTAGTTGAAGCATGAATCTTAATATCAAAAGAATCGACATGAGTCGACAAATTTCAGATCAAACATTTAAAATATAATTAAAAATTTTGGGATATCAATAGGATCGCTAAAATTACTCCTAAATATGAAATATTTATAGTCTAATCGAGCGTCTTGACGAGCTGAATCTAACAAACCGAAGATCTCTTAATTCTGACTTCATTTGATCATTCAAATACTTAAAATACATCAGATGATTAAATGAATCATTTGAACCGTTCGATAGAGTGGTTTTAATTTTGCTTGTATTTATAGAAATGTCCTCACTCTTGGATGGGGTGTTAAAAGAAATGAGACACTGAAGAATCGACCACTTATCAATCATCGCCGATTATCGGTGCCGCCGTCGGCCACCGTGAGCAAGGCCCCATGGTTTTTCTCTTATTTAGTTTTCCGCCCCATGGTTTTTCTCTTATTTAGTTTTTCACGTAAAAATCATAAGGTCTCTCAAACTCTTTTATTGTGTATACATATTTTTTGTGTAAAATTAAGACATCGAATCTTCATGGCAAAAATGATAAAAAGTTATTTAAAATGCATTTTAAATTTTAGAAGATTTACATACATATCAATAATTCTTATGTATTTGTATTTCTAAGACTAAAATTTTGATATTTACTTTTTTTAGCATTTTACCTTTGCATTAAGAGTTATATTCACTTTTAAAAAATAATATTAGTATTATTTTTTTATTTGTTGCAAAAGATTTGAGTATTATGCATGTAAATAATAAATTTTAAATATTAGATATGTAAATACATAAGAGTTATATAAAATATATGTAAATGACTTTTAATATATTAGAATTCATATTACACTAATCTAAAAATAAGTTAAAGGACTTTAAAAGCCAGACATACATAATTCTTTTTCAATTTTAATTTCAAAACCAATTGATTTAATAAATCTATCAAGCAAACTACATAATCAAATAAATATCCTTATAAATAAGCATTTATTTATGTTTGAACGTGTGGATCTTCATTAATAGCTAAAATGATTAAACTGTTTCTTCAATGAAATAACTTTTAACATTCAACAAAAAAAAACAAAAAAAAACATCAGAAATGGAATAAGATAAATTATTTAAATTTATTTTTTAGTTACTCAAAAGGTTTTGGTACTAACTTATGGTGCACATGTGTGCCAAAGTTTAATTAAACATTAAATGATTATCTTATTAGATTTAAAAATTTAAATATCTTTTGAGATGATTATATTATTAATAGTTAATTTTTTTCTACTTTTATTATTCAAATATGTATGATATATATTGCGTATAGGAAGATTGGTGGTATAGTAGAGAATTGATGTTTGTGTTGCAAAAAGCAGTAAAAAAAGTTTGAGAGACATCGAGATTTTTACGTGGAAAATCTCAAAAGGGAAAAACCACGGGGCTTAGCCCACTTAGAAATAATTTCACTATATCAACTTCTGTTAAAATTATTAACATTTCTCCAAAGTTGGAGAATGATAACTTACAAGAATAAATTTTGTGACAAGTGTGGGATCCGAAAATTCGACACCGACCTCTTTTGAAATGAAAAGAGTTATTTAAAATGTCGGTGAAAATTTCAGAAGACAGATGAATAATAGGTAAGACACTACCGAGAGATTTCATCCTCATTTGGTGAGAACTTTTTATATCTGGTTCTAGGTTTTCTATAGGCACAAGTTCCTATAATTAATTACCCCTCCCAATACTGAGAGAGCACTTTCGATTATGGCTAGTCAATGAATCGTTAAATAACGAATATATAATAGCAGTGAGTCGAGTTTGAAATTTATGAAATTTATTATTTTAATTTAAAATTTTTGGTGAGGGGAACGATGATGCTCCCGATCTAGATCCCATGGTTCCATCATCCCGGGCTGTCACGGTCCCTGATCCGCTTAGTCAGAGGTGGTAGTCGACCCAACCTGACCGAAGGATCCTTGTCAGCAATTGGACTAGAAGCATGAGATTTGGGCCATACATCATCTCTAAACACATTTCCATGCTTCTAGTCCAATTTTACATAAGTAAAACTATTTCCAGCAAACATCATTTCATCCAAACGACAGAAAATGAAGTATAAAGAGAAAGAAAACTTGCACATAGCTTAGGGTTTGAGCCATACACTATCTCAAAACCCATTTTAGACTTCGATTTCACTTAAGCTCATAAAAGAAGCATAACCAAAGACAACTTCATCTATGAAGAAATCATTTTCAGCAAAGTGGAAGCATGAACACCCATAGATAATAGAAAACGAAATGAGATTTGGGCCATACATCATGCCAAATCTTCAAAAGCAAAATCTTAGCATCATCTCAAGCATAAGATAAAGTAGATTTACCAAAACCCTAACTTCCAAAAGAACTCAAATGCGTGAAAATAAGCTTAGGGTTAGAAAGAGATGACCTCAAGGTTTCAATTGCCAGAAAGAAAGAGGAAGAAAAGCTCACCTTAGGGTTCTGGGTTAGGCTCCCATGGAAATCAAAAAGGGAAAGGGATGGAGACAAATCATTCAACAATATCCCATTCGGCTTGCCTATTGCTCGAGACGAGAGAGGAAGGGAGAGCTTGGGCTGAGAGAGTTGCATGAGAGAGGAAGTGAGGAGCCTCAGAGCAAAGAAAAAATGAGAGAGGAGTTACATGAGAGTCGTGAGAGACAGGATAGAGACCGAAAATCCTTGTTTCAACTTTAGACGCTCTTTCTGATTAGCTGCCCAAACGGCAGCCAATAGAAAGGACACTATTCCAATTGGGTACACTCGTACTATTTTGATTGGTCGATCATCGCGCGTGAGCGTGATTGAGCATTTAGGCTAAGGATTAAGAGATCATTAGCTAATTTCAGTCATTAATTAGCCTAACGATAACATATTGAGATAAAATATAAATAATTGCCAAATCCTCTTAATTAATGAATTATAGCAATATGGGAGTCAATTTAACGTGTTTCTGTTGTGCCGAACGCAATGACGCGATTGATTTCACAATCGAAGATCGTTTAGACAACGTCGGCGACAATCGAAGTGAAATTGAGCTTAAATTGTGCGACGTCACTCTCAAATTGATCGACATTCGCGTAGACTTTGCTGAATCAACTGCAGAAGATGTCGTTTGATAGGTTTCGATGTTTCGACGATAATGACGCGATCAATTTTATGAACGGAGGTTGTTCGGATGTCATCGGGGCTTCCTGACTTCGATATGCGCATTATTTCATTAAAAATTAATTTTAATTATTTAATCGATTATTAATTGATTCAATATTTTTTATTTAATTAATTTTTGATATTTTAGGCACATTACGAATCTGAATTTTCAAATTAAAGCGAATTAGATCGATTTTGATCGTGATTAGGGCATTTTAATCTCCAATTTCTGTAACATTGCCACTGATTTTTCATAGGTTTTATCAATGCGCTTAATTTGAGAAGTGGTATATATTTGTAGGTTAACAAATGCCCTCCAACAAACATGGTGCGTGCATGGAGCAAACCATGTTTGCAGCACTAGTCCTTTTTTTTTTTGTAGGATTTATTTGGCCACCATATGCCATATAGAGAAATATCCCTTCTAAAATTTCAAATTGATTTATATTTTCTTTATAGATAAGAGTTTTCCTTCTTTTTGAATGTCTCTCTTTCTCATTTCTTTTTTTTTTATTTTGATTTTATTTCTCATGTGTTTGCTTCACATGACTCCTTATAGGAAAATGTTCAACTTGAGGAGATCATCAGATTTGCCTTCTGAGGAGCCCACCGGTGATTTCATATGGTTTATCATTGATTCATATGACCTTCGCAACAATGTGGACATTTTAGATAGACTGGAGCAATACAATGATATGTTATAAGGGCGTGATATATTTCAGAGTTTCTTCACTCGTTCTCCCGCCCTTCCAAATTGTTTTGAGGAGCCTGTCAAATTCGATAATTCTCCAGAGTGGGTAACCACCGTTAGGCTGAAGTGTGGTGAATATAATCCTCTAGATAGTACCGTTGATCAGGTGAGTTATGTATTATGTGAAATTCTTCAGCCGGCTGCCGATATCATTGAGCAAACGAGACGATCACGCTTACTTAGTCATCGACAATTACAGTCATTAGAGTGGCTCAAACTCGCCATAGCCGATTCATGGTCCAACAAAGGGTACTTGCTCGATATATTCTTCGAGCTCATAAGGATGTTCTAAAGGCGGTTGGGGTTTATAGGGCAATTTATGCTTCTATGCTTGATTTCAGGAATATTCACTCTTCATGGGTAAGAGGCTTAATTAAATTCTAGGATGTTGGGAATAACACTATTGGCCTCAAGAATTGACCATTACATTGAGGCAGATTCGCCTTCCTATTTATGGTAGTCATTATGAAGAATATATTCCTTCTGATAGCGAGCGCTTTAGTAGGTAGCCCTCTACAGATGGGAACAGACGGGGCAAGATGATTCTACCCTTAGTTTATCCTGAATTGCTTAATCACTATCGGCGCACTTATAAAGCTGCTGGGCTACCCATGCGTTCACGAGCAACCATGCCTATGGATATTTGGATCTGCAACTTCTTAAGAAAGGATATCTTATTTCCTTTTTTGGCTTTATTACATGACCCTTTCGAAATGGGTGTACAGTTTGGTGGTTATTTATTAGAAGAGATTGCCGAGCCTTTCTTTTCACATGGACATTTTTCTCCATCACATCCAAGTATGGACGAAGATTTATTTTCAGCTGACTTTTTTGTTATTTGGTTGTGTATTTTTGTTTTGCTCATCAGGGAGGGATCTATCCGTTCTAGTACCTTATTGGCCGCAAGTAGGATCTCCCAAGGTGAACGTCTTTCCTTGGCTCTCTCTAGTATACAAGGTGTTAAAATTATTTGAGGCTAGCTCACTGAGCTACATGATTTCATTTGCTCAGAATACATCCATGCTGATTGACATCCATGTCCATGCGCTTCTGAATGTCCTTTATATTTTTTAGAGAGGAACTATCCCATAGTCATGCAATTGTCACAAGCCTCTTCTAAATTCATTTTTTCCTCATTTAGTCATTGATAATCAATTCCACCCAAATAAGGGAGGTTGATATTGTGGATGTGGTCAACCATGAGATGTACTTTAATTCACCAACGACCCCTTGCCAATAAATTACATGCATCCCTATGTATCAATCAATCATTTAATTATTTTGGAAGGATATCAACGGGGCGGTTAGATTTTCAGAAGCTTATGAAGGGAGACCTTTCACTCCAGGCATTACTAATGCTCATTAGATGGATGCTATCCCCATCGAGACTAGATTATTCTCTGCCTCAATGATGTGGCTTCATTTGCTTAGATTTGATATGAACTCAAAGTTCCATCAGCCTGCTTTACACCCAGTGCTTGGCTATCTACCTAGAGCACCAGTCAAATATAAATGATAAGTGAGGAGACTTGGAGTCCCTTGAGGGCAACGAGCTTGCCGTGGCAACAGCTATAGCAGAGGTATGATTTTTATATGTTTTGTATCATTTATTTATTTGATTCTTTTAAGTCCTTTTATTCCTATTACACATATGTTTGTATTTTCTATGTAATAGGTAAGAGAGAGAGAGTGTCGGCTCAACCACAGAATAGTTCACTTCACTCGAAAAGGACTGAGCCTTCGTTAGCCAGCGAGGTACCATCTTCATCTCACCCATAAACACGCCCTCGTCATGAAGATCCTCCAAGGGCTGATCGATTTTACTGCTCCACATGCCTCACTAAGAAGCAAATTTGGGGCCAAGAATGTCTGTTAGCATGGAGCTGGTTTCCCTTGGGGACTTTAGAGTTGATTTTCCTGATATGGTAGTGGTTACTCCTACTATGTCAATTCCTTTTGAAAATTTTAGGGTCGATCTTCCTGAAGCAACAGCGGTTGAACCTCTTACTCCAACCATTGATGCTCCTTTTGCGGATCTAGTTCTTTATATGGGTTTCTTTTCTGGCTTTTGGCTTGGTGAAACATCTAGAATGAGAGACCAAGATTATGGTGAGACTTCTGCCATACCCACTCATGATGAAATGGTGGTAGGCGTCATCACGCCAACTGGTCAGCCACCGTTTGAAGGAATGCAGCCTCAAGTTGAGGCTTTCGACTCAGGTATGACCTGGTAACTTTCTTCCTCTTTTTTTTTTTGATATAATATTATCTTTCCTTCTTCCCTTCTTTCTCCCTCTTTTTTTTAGTGCCCGAAGGGATTGATTATTCTTCGAAGATCCATTGGAGACATGCATCATATGCGGACTCACGCAATGAGCATATTTATGAGGAGAATGTGACTTTCTTGCATGAGCTGATTTCTCTGTTGGATCCAGGCTCAACAATATCACTCAATCGCTTTTCAAAAGATGCCAATACTATGCTAGACTTCTTGCCTCATTTCAGATTGAATGAAGAGGAATTGCACTATTGGGAGACTTTATGTCGGGAGGCCAAATTTCTAGTACGACAAATGAAAGCCCTTAGCATAGTTCATCATAGAGTTTCATTGTTAGAGGTGAGAGAGCGCATTAGACTTCGATGGGAAGCGGCTGACTTTGCTCCGTGGCTTTAAGAGGACTTCGTGGTAAGTTTGCTGACATTGGAGCTCATATTGAGAGTGTTACTGCTAACATTCGAAGCCTATGGAGGGAACTTAAGCATTCGATATCATGCAAGACAGACCTGTAGGCAGAGCAAGATAGACAAACTTAGCAAACACGGTGGGAGCAGCAGTGATTTCAGATTCGGCACCGTGTTATGGTTGAGTCGAGCTATAGAGGATTTAAAAATTGCTAAGAAGGAAAATGAGGCCCTTGCTATTATTGTATCTCAGCTTAGAGACCTGTAATATCATCTACCTTGATGTATTTTCTTTTTTTATTTTATTCGTTCTTTTCTTTATGTTTTGAATTATGTCAATTATATTTGCTGCTAGAGTCTCTTTTCTTTGTAATGTGACTCTGATGTCAGAGTTGCTTTTCATATGTACTTGTGTATTTTTCATGAATAAAATCTAGACTACTAGCATGTTGCTTCATGATCACTCTGCTTAAAGGGTTTAATAGTCTATTAGAAAGATAAAAATCTCATTGGTCTCATGTTTTGTTCCTTGAGTAAACTTGTTAAAAATTTCATTTTAAAATTTAGAATTTACACTCTCTTTGTGCCTTTGTGCACTGAGTTAATGAGGTGAAAATGTCTTCGGTCGTATGCTTCATGCTTTGACAAACTTGTTGAAGATTTCATCTCAAACTTTAGGATTTGCATTTTCCTCCTGTCCTAGCTTTGTGCCTTAGGGAACTTAATGGAGTTGATGAGATGAGAATATCTTCAGTCCTATATTTTATGCTTTGATGGATTTGTTAAAGATTTCATCTCGATGATTTGTATATTGTGTCTCCTTCTATCCTGGCTTCATGCCTTGACAAATTTGATGGAGAAAAAGTTCTGAATTATCTTGGGGGTTTGTCAGGCGATACGAGATTATCTTCTGCCCTAGCTTTCTGCTTTTGTGGGCTTGTAGAAGGATACATGCCGATGACCTAGCTCTCAGAGCTTGCGTTGGGTCAATGGTGAAAAGTCATCAATCTTGTGCTTTGCACATAATGAACATGTTGAAGAAAAAACTCCATTAGTTCATCTTTTAGCTTTGTATGAAAATTGGGATGGCTTCTTCTGTCCTTTGCCTTCTGCTTGATTAGACTTGTTGAAGAAGAATTTTCTTTGGTCTTTGCTTTATACTTTAATAGACTTTATTGAAGGAGTTGAGATTTCAAATTTGGCATTGATACCAAACTTGGCTTAGTGCCTTCTTGAGTTAAGATATTTTTTTATTATAGAATTTTGAGAAATGACCTTACGATCAATAAGGATGATCTCCGCCTCCACTTGAACTCAAGTTGGAGAGATTTGGAAATTTGGATGCTCTTGTCTTTGAACTAGTAAGATGATCCCAACTGGAGAAGTTGAGCGCATTTATCAAACTCGATTGTATTTTGGCATAGACCCACCTTATACACTCACTTGAGTCATGGACTTGAGCAATTGAAGAAGGATTTTATCCTCGGGCTAACGAGATGAGGATCTCTTACTACGGCCTTTGTGGCATGTTGAGTAAACAGACCTGTCAACGACTCGACCATATTTGGGCATATTGAGTCCGACCTTATACACCAATGCTCTCGGATTATAAATTGATGAATATTATCAATCAATCTTATGTCGATCAGCAAACTTATAAACTTTAGTGCTTTTGAAGGATGGCCCATTGTTTGAAATGATTCGACGTGGTACACCAAATCTATAGACAATATTGTGGGTAAAGAAGTTGGTCACCTGTTCAACTGTAACTTCTTTGAATGGAGAGGCTTTAGCCCACTTGGTAAAGTAATTAGTGGCTACTAAGATGAAGTGGTGGCCAGCTGATGATGGTGAATCAATTGGTCCAATTACATCCGTCCCCCAGCACTCAAACGGCTAAGATGCTATCATTGGGTGCAACAGATTTGGAGGTTGATGAATTATGTTACTGTGGACCTGACACTCATGGCATCTCTTGACATGATCGATATAATCTTTTACCATAGATGGCCAGTAGTATCCCATTCTTTTAATTTTGAATGCCATTTTAGGACTTGATTGATGTGCACCACAAAGTTCTTGATGAATTTCAACAATTACTTTGTTAGACTTTTATATTCCTAAACATCGTAGCCACATCTGCTAGACGGATCTACGATAAAGGGTATTGCCAACATAAGCATATAGTCAAAGCCTTTTCTCAAGTTGTGCAGCTATCGACTTATTGCTTGGAAATTTGCTTTCCTTGAAATGACAGTCTCGTCTTCCTCCTTCTCTTCTAAAGAATTTCATTGTGTGGTTTTGCTTCTCCGGAGCCTTTCTTGTTGAATGGTCCGATCTTGTCTTGACTTTGAGAAGTAATTTGTAAGGGAGTGTGAGAAGCAACATGAGCTGCACTCTACTAACTTGCATTTGATGACCCCTTTTCCAGCAGATATTTTAAACTTATTGGCTTTAGGACTCGATGAGTGCAAACACTAATTAGTGTAGTCATTATCGCCCATACTGAATTTCTTTAGCTAACTTAGCTAAGTCACTACTGTTCTAGCTCGAGACTGTCATAATGACACTTATAATTTGCTTCATAAGCTCGAGAACTTGTTTGTGATAATAGGCCAATTCAAGCTTGTTGATTTTATAAATGCCCAACACTTGATTAATAACGAGTTGAGAATCTCCATAAATTTGCAGATTCTGGACTCCCATGGAAATGACTTCCTCTAAACCTGCCACCAATGCTTCATATTCTGTTTCATTATTGGTTCATGGTTGAGTTAATCTATATGAATGTCTCGTTATGCCACCTTCAGGTGTGATCAAGATGAGACCGATGCTGGCTCGAGCCTTTGAGAGATTTGAGGGTTGAGTGTATTTGATGGATGAAACTCTATCAAAATATAATTTTTACATTTGTTGCTTTTCTTTTTCATATATATGCATGATCTGCTCATCAGGAAGGTCATCATTAAGCGATTAATCTGCTGGGATGGGATGTGCATCAAGAAAATCTGCTAGAACTTGACCCATCACCATTTTCTGGGGAACATATGTAATATCAAATTATAGTAGAAGGACATCCCATCGCGCTTTACCACAAAGTCTTGGTCATCATTCAGAACTTCGATCAATCCTTGAGATGAGGGTAATTTTATGAGATAACATGTAATGACGTATTTTTAGCAAAAAATTAACGCCAAACAATGCTTCGCAATTGGAGAATGACGCTATTAGTCTACCAATGTAATACAAAATATTTTCCTTTCCTTCTTCATTATGCGCCAACAGAGCACCTAGAGATTCTTCCAATGCTTCTGTGTACAAAATGAGAGGCTTTCCTGGGATTGGGACTATAAGAATAGGTGGGTTCAACAGATATCTCTTGATACTGTCGAAGGCCTCTTGACATTCTTCATCCCATTTGAAAGGAGTATCCTTCTTCATTAATTTTGTAAATGGTTGACATCTACCTGATTGATTTGATACAAGTCTTCTAATGAATGTGAGATGTCCCTATATGGAGCGGAGTTGACAAAGGCTCCTTGGAGGAGGCATTTTAACAATCATTTTTATTTTGTTTGGATCAATTTCAATTCCTCTATAATGCACAACATATCCAAGGAACTTCTCTGAGGAGACTCCAAAGGCGCACTTGAGAGGATTCATCTTAAGATCATATTTTCTAATTCTTTCAAAGACGATCCTTAAATCACCGAGATGATCGCATCTACATACAATAAGATCATCAACGTAGCACTCTACTTTTGATGAATCAACTCATCAAAGATTCGTCATTTTATGTAGCTCCAAAGAATGGCATGCCGGTAACAATATATATGCCAATTAGGTCTCCGAATGAGGTATGCTTCTCATCTTGTAATCTTGATCTGATTGTAACCTTACAATCCGTCCATAAATAAGAATATGTCATGGTTTGAAGTGTTATCCACTAACAGTTCTGATACAAGGAGCGAAAAGTCATCCTTTGAACATGCTTTATTTAAGTCCCTAAAGTCGATACAAATATGAATCTGACAATTCTTCTTTCTTGGGACGATATTATTTATTCCGGTATTTTCAAAATGAATCTAGCTTCAATGAGCTTTTTACAACTACCTATTCTTCAACCTCCAATCTCATTAGCTTTTGCTTTTGACTAAGCTAATTTATGAATTACAACATCAGGGGATAAGCTTGACATTTCAGCATATGTTAAGCAAAGCTCAATTCTAGAAAGGTTTTAATTATTCCACTTTATCTTCAAGTAGAGCATCGATGAACGCGGCAGGATCCTCCTCGGTTCCCAAATTAATCTCTTTAAGTTCATCCATAAATATCCTCCACCATCTTCAAACTCTTCGTCGCCCTGCTTCTACTTCTTCATTATTTTTTTAGACTGACATTAAAAATTACATTCTCATCTTCATCATCACTCTCAACTTCGGTTTCTGTTATAGCGTAACAAGTGTATTCCTATGGACTATTGTCTTGGATGAAACCAAGACCTTTAGTAGTGTACTTGTTTCTTCTACTAATGATTTGAGAACCTTTTAGATACCACATCATCTCAAAGAGCTTAGTCATTTTCTTACTTGCTCCAGCATCGACCCCATGCTTGTGCATTAGGTTTTGCATCTTTGGATAGTAATATTTTGGTATTCTTGTGGGCATAGCTTCTTCCTCTTCAGATAACTGCATTACCTAATCAGGATATTCTTTTTGACATCCCTTGAATTTATAAAACAGACTTTCTAGCTCGTATTTTCTAGGGAGAGGAGGTACATAAAAGGTCACCAGTTCCTTGACTTTGTGAGTTTCTTGAGGAGTGATTTCTTTAAAATGTTGAGGAGGAACAGGAGTGATTACGAGTGTAGTCTCTGCTACCGATGGATCTATAATTATTTTAAAGTTGGTGCACTGCACCTCACCTTCAAAAGATGATTCAAACTCATAATCAGAGTCAAAATAATCCTTTTAATCGTGATTTACTTGAAGATTCACGTGAACCTTTGGATTTGAAAGGAACACATTCCTCTTCTTCTTCTTCTTCAATATCACTGCCTAGATGAGGGACAATGTTATTGATTTTAGACTTGTTCTTTATATCCTTAGGGGTATTTGAAATAATCTCTTTTCCTTTATTCATTTTAATTTCTCCCTCCTTCTTAGCTTGTTCTTTTATGAGTTCTGAAGTAGATGCAGAATTTACTAGTTATTTTGTTAGCTTTGATTCCCTCGGAAAGAAGTAACTGGCATCTTGATATATTTTCATTTCATGCACCGCAAAAAGTTGCATATCACCCATAATTTGGCATTCTTCTCCATCGTTTGTATATTTCATACATTGATGCAATGTAGATGGGACGATGCCATACTTATGATGCCATGGTCGACCCAAAAGAGCTCTGAATGAAGTATCTGCATCGATCACATAAAATTTGGCTTATGTGTAGAGGTCTCTGAATTTAAGAGAGAGGATAAATGACCCGATAGTCTTCTATCCTTTCTCATTGAAACCTTGAACCAAGACTTTATCTCATCCCAGATGTTGTACATCTAGAGATAACCACCTGAGAGTCCTTAAGTTCATAAGATTCACGGAGGAACCATGATCAATTAAGATCCATGGTATCATAATTTCATCACTTTTGGTTGTAACATGTAGAGGGTGATTGTGCTTTGCAGTTCCAAGCATAAGATCTTCTTCTAAAAATGTGATGGTCGGAGGATCTTGAATATGAAAGGTCTCCGTTAGACAATGCTCAGTAAAATGTGCTTCGAATTTCTCCAGCTCTTTGAGAGCTTCAATTAAGGTGTTACGGGGATCTTCCGACATCAAAAATGCTTCGTATATGTTAAGCTGTGCCGGAATTTTTCTTAAGTGGGATAGAATGTTGTAGTCGATCCCTTTATTTGGTGAAGACTTCTTATTTGAATCCTCAGGGATAACTTCTTTATTGATTTTGATTTCCTTTCATTTATATCTATTTATTGGATCTTTCTTCTGTTGAGATGGTAGCACTCGACCACTTCTTAACTGTACTTGAGCTACTTTTTCGCATCTGAATCTTCATATGACTCAGTTGCTTCAACATCTGCCCCTGCCCCATCTAATGATGGGCTAAAAGATTCAAAATCATTGCCCAATTTTAAATTCTTCATATCTGCCGACATGGTGAGCTCTGATTCATCTTCATTTAGGAAACGAGTTTCTCTATCACTTCATGTACCACCAAGCAAGATTCATTGGGAAGTTCTTCAGCTTCTTCCTATGCTTCTTCATTGATTTGAAGATTAGTAATGAATTCAACAAGTGTGATGGGTCATCTTGTTGGCTGTATGTAATCATCCATATTATTGATGATTCTTTGTGTTAAGTTATGACCATTCATAATATTGGTAATATTTTGTGCTACAGTCTTCTTCTTTTTCTTTAGTTTATTCTTTCATTTGGCTTCTTGGCCTTCCTCATATTTGGTTGTCTTTCATGAGATGAACTAGCCTTCATAACTTGGTTTTGTTTTATCTCAAGTATGCTCAAGTGGTGATTTCCACGACGGAATGCCATCCAATCGTTTCAATATTTTTACAGTTTTTTTAGAGACTGCAACTTGCCATCCTTTATCATCGACCAATTTCTCCTTGTCTTTATCTTTGCTTGAAGATACTGAAGATGAGGTGATTACATTTGTAGATTCTTTCTTCAGACGCACCAATACACTGTCCGATAGCGTAAACTCTCCATTTTTATACTTTCACTCCAGCCAATCTTTGAATATGTAGCAATCTTCAATAGGATGACTGAGCACCCAATGATATGAGCAATAGTTAGGATTATCTGCTTGTCGTGTCTTTTACATTCTGTATGAGACTGCTTTGAGTGCAATGTTTTAGCCACACTTTCTCTTAAAAGAATACTCTTTGTTCAACTTTTCTTTTAGGTTGGGGCCATTGAGTCATTCGCTCCTTTGTTTGTTTTGGTCGCCGCTTCACTTCGAGTACATCATTATCATTACAAGTATGAGGTTGTTGTGGAGCAAGATTGAATGACTGCTTTGGTCTTTTTTGGTAAACAAGTAGCCTTTCTTTGTCTATATTATAGACTAACCGTTTACCTGTATTTTTTTTGAACAAGATGAAATGTGTTTCACCTTTCTTTGGATATGAGCTTTTGCTCTTTTGAATTTATCTTGATGGCTATCAGAGCATGATAAATTTAATTTTTCAAACTTAGCCACCCTATCAAGTAGCTCTTCAAATGTGGTAATTGAAGTCATGCAAAGATAAGGCGTCATCTTGTTGTTAATGTTTCCCATCAGTAATTGAATTACATGCTCTTCTTCTAATTATTGCTCACATTTCATACTCATATTTTGCCAATGATATATACATCTTTCATTTCTTTTCTCAAGGGAGATCAAATAGTCTTTTCGCATGAATCTTTTCACGAACATGGTTTCAAGTTCGACAAAAGTCTTAACTGAGTCATTTGACAACTCAGCATACCATTCAAAAGTAGTCGAAGTTAAACTACTGATGAACTGGTAGAATAATAATGCATCATTATCCCCTATGTTACCATAAGATGCTTTGAACTGGGCTAGATGCTGTTTGGGATTATCATTTTCATTGAATAGATTAAACTTTGACATTGAATATCCCATTGGGTATGGAATTTGATCACCATGATACGGGAAACCCTTGCTCACCAATTTTTTTTTGCATGCTCTACTATGACTTTTGATCTTCATTCAGATAATATCTAGTTGAGGTCGGCGTATATTTACATTTAGAAGCGCGTGACTCATTTACTTCAATCCTCGCTTCGGGCTCAATTTGGACTTTCGAAGCATGCGAGATTAGATTTACTAGAGGATTGTTATGAGCATTTCTAGAGGCCTGATAATTATTTGGGGAGTGTTGACCGTAATATTTCTTTGCATCAACCTGGTCATTTGCATCATCATTTGCTCATTTTAGTGTTCAACTACTTTCTTTATCTTTGGCTTTCATTTGAATTTGTCTCACGCCTCTCAAAGTGGTTGTAAGGTGAGATTTTCTTCCTTTCTCCTTCTTCTTCTTGTTGTTCCTCTCCTGAAGAATCAAGGAATGCTTCCTCTACTTGAACATTTTGTTATTCTTCTGAGGGGAGTGCTATCTCTATATACAGATGGCTCAACCGCAATATACCATTTTACAATATCCCCTCTTCTTCTTGTCCCCTTGGATATTCCATGCCTCCAATGGACCGATTCCAAGTGTGGAATCAAGACTTCTTCGATTAGAGGGCTTGATCAAAGTAACCTCCTCTCGATGGGGCAAAGGATACACGGATCCCTGAGGATTCTCAAGGTGTCAGTCAGATACTTTATCATCTCTTTTGGTTCCCCATCATAACTTTGAGTTGGGGCGTATCTCCGAGAATGCACACCAGATGTCACGCAGTGTCTTTTTCTAAGATAATTTCTTCATGATTGGTGTCTCTGGCATGAGCCTCAAAGACTAGAAAGTTTCTGAGCCCCAACAACAGTGGGTCACAACACCTTTTAAAGATTTGCACATGGCATGGGATGAGTATAAACTTCAGATTGAGGCTAGAACTTGCTCGATTCAGATGGTCGGAAATCAATGCTACCAAATTGGATGGTAGCCCCACTACTTCAAGACCGATGATGAAAAGAGGATGTTGTTCATCTCCAAGAGTAATTGTAACAGATGTGTTCTAGAGAGTTATTTTGGAGGTTCAAAGGTAAAAATTAGCAATTGAAAATATTAGCTACACTATCACATTTCTTCCAAAAATATGGGTACAAAAAGACATAACATACTAAGTGCATGCACTAAATAAAATCTCAAATGACTTAAGACTTTATTTAGAAAGCTTTGAAGTTTCGCTTTTGACTTATCATTTCCAATATTTTTTATTTATTATTTCTTTTTTTTATATATATACTCCACTGCAATTATAACTTAGATTTAACTAGCCAAAGATGGAAAGAGAAACTGCCCCCGAGTCAGAATTTGTGGATCCAAAATTCACCAGACCTCTTTTGGAATGAAAAGAGTTGTTTAAAGTGTCGTGAAAATTTGAAGGCGATGAATAGTAGATAGACACTTCCCAGATTTCATCCTCATTTGGTGAGAACTTTTATATCCGAAGTAGCAAGCCCCTATAGTTAATTACCCCTCCCAATACTGAGAGAGCACTTTCGATTAAGACTAGTCAATGAATCGTTAAATAACAAATATATAATAACAGTGAGTCAAATTTAAGATTTATGAAATTTATTATTTTAATTTAAAATTTTGGTGGGGAACGCGATGCTTGATAGATCCCATGGTTCCATCATCGCCATGTCCCTAGTCCGCAATGTAGGGTAATCCAACCTCGAAGGATCCTTGTTAAGAACACATGGGTTATGTCATCCAAGGTGTCCTTGTACTGGGTGGAGTTTGTCTAAAGGGACAAATCCCTTTAGCTAACATAGGGCTTTTTTCCCAACCAAATACATTATATATTTCACCCAAAGAACAAAGCATTGGGAACATACTGCGGTGACCGTAATTTAGGGTGTCATATCACGCTGAACCACCGCCGAGAGGCTCTCAGAACCATTTATGTGGTGTCATTTCACAAAATCATGGACAGAGGACAAGGCCACGCCCCACTACGCTTAGAATATTTGAGTGTGAAGTTAGTTATATGATTTGATACATGGGCTCTGAGCAAAAGTTTTCTTAATTTGTCACCCCAACAAATAACTAGAGGGTGGATTGATTTTTTAAGTTTTAATTTAAATAATTAATTTCATTACATTTATATTTTTTATTATTTTATTTGAATTTTGATCATTTTATGATTGATTTAGATTTGAATATATGATCATTGGAAATTTTAATAATCATCACCCTTCTCAATCATAAACTAATATCAAATTAAACCTTGTCTACTATGTATTTTTTTTTTATAGGATGGGGTCTAAATTCATTGTCTCAAGAAGTATAAACCTTCAAACCTTGTCAACTCTAGCTTGAACATAGATTTGAGACTTTTCTTCGAGGCTTGAACTTAAGATATCAATTATTCATATCTTATAATTATATGACCGAATTAGCTTCTCAGATATTATTAGTTTGAAATTCTTATAATATCAAAATTTTTAGATTTTATTAATCCAGACTCGGTCCTAAGACTAAACCGGGAAATATAACATATGTTCTTTTACTTTGTATCTAACTTGCATATGTTCCTAAATATCTGAATATTTCAACAAATATACGAATATATGTTCTTTTAAAATTTTGTATGGACATGTGAATGTCAAGTTGAAATGTAGGTATCAATTTGTAAGTTTGATTTTTTTGATATGACATTTTTAGATTTTGTTAACCCGACCCGATCCTAAGACCAAACCGGGATATATATAGTATCTGTTCTCTTTCTATTTGAATTAGCGAATACTTCAACATGCACACAAATATCTGTTCTTTAAAAATTGCATGGACATTAAGATGTCTAAGTTAAAATTTCGATGTCAAATTATAGATTTTGATTTTTTGAGTTTTGTTAACCCGGACTCGATCCTAAGACCAAACCGGGAAGCATAGCATCTGTTCTTTTCTTTGTTTTTTTATTTTGCATTTGGGAAGCATACTTCCCTAAGTGTTTGATCTAATAGATATTTCAACATGCATACGGGTATCTGTTCTTTTTAAAATATTGTATTACTAATGTCAAAATTGAAATAACTATGTTTAGTATGACATGTCACCTTTAATACATGCTATAAAACAAGTAATAATCTATTTTGATCAAACATATATCTACTCTCTTTGGTATTTAACATTCTCAAATGCAGATCAAACGAATATTGTATAAATTTGCACATCATGATCAAATCTAGTATGCATATTAGGATTTGGATAGTTGAAGGTTAATTCAAACATAAGCATGTATATGGGTTTCCATTCGTGCCCCTTCGAATTTGAAAGAGAGCTTTCTATTTAAATGAGAGAATGAAGCTATCCACTTCCCAATTTTTTTTATCCTCTCATTCTTTTTCATGAAAATCAACTTGGACTGAAGTTTCATATTTTGGAGGATCATGTTCTACTTTCGTATTCCTTTCATATTAATGCAAGCTATAAATTTAACACTTGCTTAAGGCTATAATATAAATATTTATGAGGTAAAATGCAACTTGAACGTTACCAATCAGCCAACTAAAAAGGGGTCTAAAATTTCATTCAAGGCAACATTTTAAAAGCCCATTGACTCAAGTATAGGGTCATTTATATATGACATAAGTTTAACACTTTTTTTATGGGTGTAGCATGAAAGAATGTCATTTTTATATGACCAATCAGCAAATAAAAGAGGGCTGAAATTTATTTAGAGTGACATTTTAGAAGCCCATTTGTTCAAGTATAAAGTCACTCATGCAAGATAAAGTTTGACACTTATCCATAGGCATGGTATAACATTATTTAGGTAAAATGCCCTTTTCATGTGACCAATCAACAAACAATAGGGCTGAAATTTATTTAGAGTGACATTTTAGAAGCCCATTTGATCAAGTATAAAGTCACTCATGCAAGATAAAGTTTGGCACTTATCCATGGGTATGGTATGAACATTATTTAGGTAAAATGTCATTTTCATGTGACCAATCAGCAAACAAAAGAGGACTGAAATTTATTTAGAGTGATATTTTAGAAGCCCATTTGTTCAAGTATAAAGTCCAATGGGTCTTTCATATAAAGAGGAAGTGCATCAATTCTAGATGGGTCATCTTTTTTTTGTAAAGGTCCAAGTAAATAAAAAGTAGCTTATGGTATTATGATTCATATCCCATGTTTCTCTTAATGAAGGAAGAGGAAATGATAAAAAAAAGAGTAAGGATCTCCCCTTAGATCCATGTTCATGTCATAAGACTTTAAGAGAAAATGATAAAGGGGGTAAAAGTTTTCCTCAAATCCATGTTTATGTCATGAGAGCATTAAGAGAAAAATTACAAAAAGAGTTAAGATCTCATCTTAGATCCATGCTTGTCATGTAACATTAAAAGAAAGTGACAATACAAGTATGTCATATGAGACAAATGAAAAAAATAGAAATGCATGTCATATCATTAGAAGTGGGTCATTAGAGTTAACATAATTTGCATGCAAATTCATGACAAAGGCACAAGTACACATCAAATATCATTAAGAAAATATGATAAAAAGAGAGTTAATTTCCCCTTAAACCCACATTTTTGTCATATGACATCAAAGGGAAATGACAAAGATATAAGTGCATGTCATATATCATTAGGACAAATAAAAAAATGTTAAAAAAATGCCATTAAAGGTCAACTAGAGTTAACATCCTTTGCATGCAAACTCATGACAAAGGACACAAGTACACATCAAATGTCATTAAAGAAAAATGACAAAAAGAAAGTTAATTTTCCCTTAAATCCATATTTTTGTCATATGACATCAAAGGAAAATGACAAAGATATAAGTGCATGTCATGTATCATTAGAGACAAGTGACAAACTAAGTTAACCCCTTTACATGCAAAACCTATGACAAAAACACAAAAGAGAGAAAATTAATGGGATAACACAAGTTTTACTTTTTTGTTTTCTCTTTTTTTTAGTCTTATGTCAAGAGGCTTATAACTAAGAGAGGATCCTCCTCTCATGAGGTTTTACTTTCTCATTCCTCTTCTCTTTCTCACAAGACAACTTGCTTAAATCCTTGGAAAGCCAATTTATGTCATATTAACTTGTAAGTCCTTTTCTAACTTGATGTTTTAGATTTATCCATCACCATTTCATATAAATGGACATTTCTAGTAAAAGCCAATAAAATATATTCTCTTGTTCAACCAACCATGAAGCATGTGCCAATAAAATATATCCTCTTTCTATGTTCAATTATGCATAAGTATGTGCCAATAAAATATATCCTCTTTCTATATTCAACTATGCATATGCATGTGAGGATTGTTGTAAAATAAACAAGTAAGATATGATAGATATCCATACACTCATGGTTTGACAAAAGAGAGACAATTATGTCATAAAAATGTATACTTAATAGTAAGACAATGTTTAGGTCACATGACATATAATTACCATTTAGACAAAAGAAAATTAAAATTCTAATCAAATATTTACCTCATAATATGTCAATTTAAATAGAGATTGAGATAAGCATTAATCAACACATCATAATTGTCATATGATAGGATAACTTGCATGATACTAAATTAATAATACACATATGTATGACATGGAAAATTCAAATAATACCTTATTTGCATTTTCCCCTTTTCTTTTTTTTATCAAAATTTACAGACTCCGGTGTCATCCCCATATGGGGTCGCCGGAGACTACCTTCCCATCAAAGAGAAGGTGTGGAGACATCATGGTATTTATTTTCCCATCACCAAGAAAGTTAAACACATAACATAGCATTTCTTTTGTTGCGTGAGCAAGTACTTATATCATAATAGATTTTCCTGCCACATTGGAGAAACGTTAACATGTACTTATCACAAGTTTCCTCGCGTTGGAGAACGCAAATGTGTACTTATCAAAGTTTTCTCACGTTGGAGAAAACGTGAATAGTTTATCACAAGTTTTCCCCCATGAGAAATGTGTACTTATCACAATAGATTTCAAGCTTGCATTTGTACATAAAAATGCAGGTATATGTAGTTAAATAAGATATGCCATTTGCAAGTTTAGCTAAGCATTGCATTGAAACATCATTAATAAAAAAAAAATCATCATGACTTTTATTGCATATGTCATTTCTCCCTTTTTTTTTAATTTCAATATGATGAAATAGTTTTTCCATTTTCAATGAACAAGATATCATTCAACCTTCCATAATATGTCATCTAAGGAAGAGATTTCCAATCTCAAAAAAGAAACTTGAAGTTTAACCAAAATCATGCTCATATGAAAGGAATATAGAAATTTCATTCATTTTGGTTTATCTCTAGCCTCCCTTTCATTTCACATTATGATAACCATAAGAGTTTAAGCCATAAAACCAAAAAATGAATAGCCACATTAAACATGACATTACATAAACCCAAAAGAAAAGAGAGGGTTCAAATTAGTAAGCATTGGCAAAACCCATGAAATTGAAGGAGTTTAATATTGAATCTTACTAGAGAAGATCTCTAATTTAACAATCATATTCAAAATCTTAAGAGATGAGGCAACGATAGTAAATCCCACGCATAACAATCTCACAATTTATTTCAAAGATTTATCACTTAGATGATGATAGCAATTAGAAAGAAGATAAGCAATGTTAATAAAATATCTCAATGTTAATAAAACATCATGCTTTTCAATCTTCTTTCCTTTAGCAAGAATACTTACATTTGGGTTTGCCAAATCAAGAAAAGAAATTTGAAAATAAACTTTGCTTAAATCCTCTCCCCATATTAGCAAACAACTAAGTAATGGAAGCAAAGTAGGATAGACTTCATAAGGTAAATCCAAAAAAGAACACTTCTCTTTTAATGGGAAAAGATGAGAATAATGCTTATTATTAATCAACAATTACAAGAAAGTCAAAGTGGTAGCTCATTCATAAGCTTTGAATTTTCAGATTCTAGCTAAAGGCAAGTGTATATCAAAGAAACTTACTAAGAATAAAGTTCATCACCAATATGCATAAGCCACTTCCCTTCATTTCTACCCATCTCAAATCATAGGATAATCACTCATATTTTGTTTTATCATTTTACTTAACCTCATTTTCAATTTTGTTTTAAGCATGTAAGAGAAGCTTAATGAACATCATTTCATTCAAACATAAATTTGAAGTATGAAAGTGAAGGAAACTTGCATACAACTTAGGATTTGAGCCATACATTATCTCAAATCATATTTCCACAATTTTGATTGCATCTTAAACATGTAAAAGGGGTTTAGCAAGCAAATAAGCATAAAAGAAGAAGGAACCTTGCATGTACCTTAGGGTTTAAGCATATTATCTCAAATTATATTTCCATACTTTTGATTTCATTTTAAACAATATGAAAGAGGTTTAGCAAGCATCAACCCTTCCAAACAGCAAAACTGAAGTATAAAAGAGACAAAAAATTTTGCATCTAGGATTAAGCCATAATACTTCAAACCCCTTTTTTATTTCATATTTCAACCTAGCATGAAAGAGACTTAGGACCTTACACATAGTCTAGGATTTAAGCCATGCAATACTTCAAACCCCTCTTTCAATTTCATATTTCAACCTAGCATATGAAAGAGACTTAGTACCTTGCATATAATCTCATATTTAAGCCATGCAATACTCCAAACCCCTCTTTCAATTTTGGATTTCCACCTAGCATGTGAAAGAGGCATGACATATATCATCTCACCCATAGAAAATCAATTTAAGCAAGATAAAAAAATGGAATCCATGAAAAAAGTGACATGAGATTTCATACATCATCTCTAAACATATTTCCATGCTTCTAGTCAATTTTCCATAAGTAAAATATTTCCAAAGAAACATCATTTCATCCAAACGACAGAAAATGAAGTATAAAGAGAAAGAAAACTTGCACATAGCTTAGGGTTTGAGCCATACACTATCTCAAAACCCATTTTAGACTTCAGATTTCACTTTAAGCTCATAAAAGAAGCATAACTAGCACAACTTCATCTATGAAGAAATCATTTTCAGCAAAGTGGAAACATGAACTTTCATAGATAATAGAAAACGAAATGAGATTTGGGCCATACATCATCCCAAATCTTCAAAAGCAAAATCTTAACATCATCTCAAGCATAAGATAAAGTAGATTTACCAAAACTCTAACTTCCAAAAGAACTCAAATGCATGAAAATAAGCTAGGGTTAGAAAGAGATGACCTGGAGGTTTTAGTTGCTTGAAAGAAAGAGGAGGAAAAGCTCGGCCTTAGGGTTGTTTGGTTGGCTGCTCTAGACGAAATCACGAAAGGGAAAGGGATGGAATGGACAAATCATTTGAACAATATCCCGTTCGGCTTGCCTATTGCTCGAGACGAGAGAGGAAGGGAGAGCTTCAGAGATGAGAGAGAGGAAGAGAGAGCCAGTCGAGAGCGAGAAAAATGAGAGAGGAGTTAAGAGTCGTGTGAGAAATGAGGTCGTGGTAGATGAGAAAAATCCTTGTTTGGCTTTAAGGCCAACCGCTCTTTTGATTGGCTACCAAGCGACAATAGAAATAAAAGGGCGGCTATTCCAATTGGGTACACTCGATGGCTATTTTGATTGGTCGATCATACCGGGCGTGATTGGATGTGATTGAGCTAATTTAAAGGATTAAGAGATCATTAGCTAATTTGATTAATTAGCCTAATGAAAATATTGAGATTAAATATAAATAATTATCAAATTCTCTTAATTAATGAATTATATCAATAGGTATCAATTTAATGTGCCAACCAACAAATACAATTGATTTCGCGATCGGAGGTAATTTAGACAACGTCGATGACAGCCGAAGTGAAATTGAGCTTAAATTGTGCGACGTGCGAATTGATCACGTCGTAGACTTTGTCAAATCACCACTAAAAGATGTCGCTTTGATAGGACGTTTGGCGATAATAATGATTAATTTCACGAACGGAGGTCGCTCATCATTGGCTTCCGACGATATATGCATAATTTCATTAATTTTAATTATTTAATTGATTAATTGATTTGATATTTTTATTTAATTAATTTTAATTTTTATTTTAAAGTCGATTTTCAAATTAAAGTTTAATTGATCGATCAGCAATTGCATTTTAATCTCCAATTTATGACATTGCCACGATTTTCATAGGTTTTATCATATGCGCTTAATTTGAGAAGTGGTATATACTTGTAGGTCAATAACAAGCTTCACTGGATTAGCGGTGAAGGCCTTGCTTGAGGTGGTAGTCTAATGATTGGATGAAAACTACATAAAGATGGTCATCGTTAAAGGGTACCGGCGGTGGTGACCGTGGTGTGGTATGACCAATGCTGGTGGTTGATTGCGGCGATTGACCGGCATCGGCGATGGTCGGGTGGTGACCGATGGTGGCGGTGATGACCGGCGGCGGTGGTCGTTGTCGATGACCGAAACGGCATGCGGTGGCGATGCGGTGGGGTCGGCGGTGGTAGTCGGTAGTGACCGGCCAACAACGGAAGCGGCGGTTGATTACGGCGTGGCGTGGGTGTTGATTATGCTTTAAGATTCTTTGAGTCTGAGAGCTTTCTCATCTCCTTAGCTTAGGATCCACCTCATGCGAAGAATGAGGAGCTATTTATAAATTATGTGAGTGATATTTCTATAAATATAGGCAAAATCTAAACCACTCCATTGGATGGCTCAAAATTATTTCTTCAATCATCTTATGTATTTTAAGTATTTGAATGCTTAAATGAAGTTAGAATTAAGAGATCTTAGGCTTGTTAGATTCGCTCGTCAAGACGTTCGATTTGACAATAAATACTCCATATTTAAGAGCTATTTAGGGATCCGACTGATATCCCAAAGATTTCAATTATATTTTTAGTGCTTTATCTGGGCTTGTCTCGACTCAGAATCAGATTGCTTTCGATATCAAAATTCGTGCTTCAACTAGTAGAGTTTTTAGTGACATATTAGTTGCCTTTTATTTTTGGATGATATCTTCTCTATCATCTAAAAATATATGCCAAATAATTGAAAATAACAGCATCTTCAATGTTAACAAAATTTGTGGGATCATTAACCTTTGCGTTAGATATAGTTTAAGAGAATAAATCTTCATAGGCGCACAAGACTATGATCATGGAAGCGGGTACAAGAGACCAGTCACACAGGTGCATGAAGCCAGAATGTGGCGCAGCAACGTGCAAGTTGCGGGCCAACTTAGTGCGACGCACCCGAACGCGTGGATGTTTCGCGCACGGCGCATGGTCGGGCAAACCGTCGGAGACCAGCATGACGAGGCCCCTCGATGAAGCATCGCGGGTATGGTGGTGCTAGTAAAATTCGGTCTCAAATATTTTTGCGTGGTGGAACTTAATGCTAAGATATTAAATTCTCCTATTTTACCGACCCGAATCTTCCTACACACAACAATACATTTGGTTATTTTTAGTGAAATTTTAATTTTTTTAATGACGCATGGATATTAAGTTAATGCATAACTATAATATATATATATATATATATATATATATATATATATATATATATATATATATATATATATATATATATATATATATATATATATATATATATATATATATATATATATATATATATATATATATATATATATATATATATATATATATATATATCAATTTGTTAAAAGTTGATTTCTAGGCTAAGATGATTGATCGTTAATTTAATCACTATAATTTCACGAGACAAAAGGCTTGCTTGGCTGCAATTAAATTTTGGTAAATCATGTAAATGCGAAATTATTAAATTCTAGAGCAGTTAAACATGATAATTATTTGACATAATAGAAATTAAATTCTGTTTTAAGAATGTATTTGGTTATTTATTTCATGATCTAAATTGGTTTGTTCAAGTAAAAAATTTAAAATTATTGATAATAAATGTAATGTAAATAATACTCTAATTATTTTTTAATTAATGAATTATTAACTTTATTAATATACTGATATTTATAATCATTAAGTCATAAATAAAATTTTAATTAATGTTTTTTAAATTATATTAATTTTTAATATTATTTTTTATTTGTAATCTTATTATCAAAATTGTTTTACTAATTATTCATAAAATTAATTAATAAATTTAAAAATATTTTATTTAATATCAAAATGTTATTATATTTAAAATTTAATTAATAATTTTATGTTATAAATTTAATCATAAATACTAATATTATTTTCATATTAATTATCATTTAATTTATCGTTAAAATTTAATTAATATTTTATCTTTATTTGCAATCCATCCACTTCTTAAATTCTTTAATTTGACAGATTTACTAAATCCAATGTTTCAAATAAAACGGAGAAGAAACGGAATTTTAGATTTTGTAGGATTTATATATATATATATATATATATATGGATAAATATCACTCTCTATAATATATGCTTCATTAATAGAAAAATAAATTACTAGTTTTCATATTTATGCAAAACTTATTCTAAATTTAATTATTATTTTATGCCAAAACTTTGATTGCAATGTCCATAATATATGCTTCATAAAAGTTATGGCTCATTTGGCACAACTGCAACTGTAAAGCTGTTGCCGAAAAAGTTGGTGACATGAAATTGCTATTATTGAAGTTATGATTTTTTTTGAAAAATTCAGTTAAGAATCTGTTGTGCTATAGCTATGTATATAAAAGATTAAAATGTTATTATATGCTGAATAATATAAAACACAATGAAGAAAAATAAATTAACTGAACCACTAATATACATATAAAGCATAAAGCTAAGAAATTTATGAGTGGAGCTAATGGAAAAGTCATAGAACCCCATTCTTACACTAAAGTTAGCTTGTGAGGGTGGAGCTGTACTAAATGGGAAGACGAGTTTTCGAATAGGTGAAGTTGAATCGAGAAGCACAAGCAGCTGTAAGTTGGCTTGCGAGGAGGCGCAGGTAGCGGGCGAGGAGGCTTCGAAGTGGCTGCAAGCGAGTCGTGTATCGCATACGATCAAGGGTTTCTTGTGAAAAAGGCACGAGACGAGAGCAACATGTGAGGGTTTCCAATGAAGAAAGGTGCATGCCAAGTATTTTAGGGAGTACAGTAAAATTTATCTAAAGTGATATTCGATCAAGGATATTCTTTAGCAGTTATCACTTTATAATCATCGATGTCATGATTATGCTTATCAAGCGATATCACTTTAGGATCATTTAGCGTATTTTCTTATATATAATCAATAGCATGTGCGTTGCGATGTTCATTTTATGTGCGATTCGCAAGACGTTGGAGATAAGCCACAAAACAAACATACCCGTATTATATTTTGCACGATGATGTGGATTCTGGCTATACCAAACGGGCCCTTAATTGATGGTCGACTTAAATCTTGATGAGATTGAATAATTTAATAGCTATATTATATTCAATGTTTATTTTATAATAAATATGAATGAATTTGTATCAATAAAATAAGTTAATTAAAGTTCTTAAAGCTATTTCATATTTAAGATTTATTCTTATTATTACATTTATATGAAGTTGCCATTGGGAATAACAAATAAGACAACCAACTTGCATAGTGGTTGAAAGATCTCTCTATTATATATATATATATATATAAATTTATTTATGTAGTAATGCATTATTTTTTTATTTTACACATAAAATTTTTTTTAAAAAAAAAAAGTAAAAAAAAAAAAAATCTATAATCATAACTCTCGGCTCCGTCGTGCCTTTGCTTTCTGTAGCGAGTGTCCGCTTTCGGCAGCCTTCCCGCGCACGAGGCAGCTCCCTCTCTCTCAATCCAAGACCGCAACCTATAAAATTGACCACCCCTCTCTCCATCATTAGTCATCCAATTATAGTATGCCATTTGTCTCACCTACATTGCATCCTACATTTTGTGTTAATCCAACCCCAGCATTTCCTCCTTCGTCCGAAGCATTTGTAGCATCTGAAATACACCCAAACTCTGACCCGCTTCAGTTCTGGTGGGTCCCACCTCCGACCTCTGTTCTCTCCTCCATGACAAAGGTGGCTTCTTTCTTCTTTAACTTGCACCGAGACTCGATTCCCTCGCTCTTTTCTTCTCGGAACTCTGATCTTTCTCCTCTTTCTTTCCTTTGAGGCCCGTAAATGAACAAGGCAAGATAAGCAAAGGCCTTTACTTCTTCACCTTGCATACTTCGAAGGTTCATCAATGGGGAAAGAAGGTCGGAGCTCGTGGCTTGCAGCATTTAAAAGAGCCTTCAGATCTTCTCCCACCAAGGATTCTAATACAGCTCAGGAAGATAGGGTGAGAAGAGAAGGGAAGGGAAGAAAAGAGAAAATAAATGTTTTTTTTTTCTAACGCTTTTTGTCACCATATGCTGCTGTTTTGTTGCAGAAGAAAGAGAGGAAACGATGGGTATTTCGCAAATCTCCTGCCGGAGAACAGCCGCAGAGAACTTTATTGGCGACGGCGGTCGGGACTCCTGTGCCCGTCTTGACGGCATCAGTTTCAGCAGAACAGAGGCGGCGAGCCATTGCCGTGGCTGTGGCGTCGGCAGCGACGGCGGAAGCTGCAGCGTCAGCTGCTAAGGCGGCGGCGGAGGTTGTTAGACTCACAAGCTCCAGTACTAGTCTTGTGAAGGAGGACGCCGCCATTGTCATTCAAACAGCTTTTCGAGGATATCTGGTAAGAAAAATGATTTGCAGCCACACAAATCAGAAGATTGTAAAGTGATTCAGTCAAATTCTAAAAATGTTTTTTTAATCGAAACCATTTAGAAAAAAAAAACTATCATTTTTTCAGAATTCTTTTAATTCTAACAGTAATAAGACAACTATAAATTAATAATATGTGAATTGAAATACTATTATAACTTATAAAAATATTTAATATCTGAATGGGTGAAAATGAACATTGTTGAAATGCGAAAACACGAAGAAAACATGAAATAAAATTCAAAATTAAAAAAATATCACTGAAATTAATCCAACTACCTTCTTCAACTGAAATCAAAACATGAACTACAGAAACATATTCAATGTCTAAGAACCAGTCTTCCTTGAAGGAGCTCGCCGCCATAGGCCCACCATGATCTTATATATTGCAATTGCAACTCTCTCTCTCTCTCTCTCTCTGACTGTTGGACTTTCTATGAAAGGCAAGGAGAGCGTTAAGGGCCCTGAAAGGGCTTGTAAAGCTGCAAGCTATAGTGCGAGGGCACAACGTTAGGAAGCAGGCGAGCATGACGCTGCGATGCATGCAAGCTCTTATCCGAGCTCAGGCGAGGATAAGGGATCAGCGCCTCAGGCTCGCACAGGAAGCTGCAGCTAGCTATGGCAGAACAGAGAAGAGAACAAATGTATTGTATTATTTTCTATTTTCCTCTTCATTTAATTTCTTCCTTGTATTTTATGATACTATTTAATGGTTATTCTTTTACCATCCCCTTCAGGTTAGAGATGAAAGAAGCAGGATTTTTGAAGATTGGAGCGACCGCCGGCAGCTTACAGTTGAAGAGATTCGAGCTATGATGCTGTTGCAGAGTAGCAAGAAGTAGCTTTGAAGCGCGAAAATAAAGCCTTATCTCATGCTTTGATCTCCCAACAGGCATATAAAAAACCTTCCTTTAATATTCAAATGAAACTTTTCTTTCATTAGTAACAGTTTTCTGATAAAGATTTCATCTTGTTGTGAAAGATTTGGAGAGACAGATCAGGTTTAGTGAACTTCGAGGAAGAAGCAGACCAGAGGAATCGACGGACAAGGAGAAGAGCTTCCACCGGTCAAAGAGATCCTATCAAGACCCTTGAGGTCGATACAGGATCAAGGCACCACCAAGCTTCTTTATCTCCATCGACTCCGTCACCTTCGAGCGCTCGGAGTTTACAGATGAGGTCTGCGCCGAACTATATGGCAGCGACGGAGTCAGCGATGGCTAGGTTTCGTCCGCAGAGTGCGCCGAGGCAGAGGCCGATGACACCGGAGAGGGAAGGGGTGAGCTCTGCGGCAAGGAAGAAGCTACTGTTTGATCCTTATTACGAAAACGACGGTTTTAGTGGGAGGTTGCAGAGGAGTCCGAGCTTTAATGGAGGAAAAGGGTTGAGAGTGGCGACGGAGCAGAAATCGAAGGCGGCGTCAACATGGTGTGAGGAGAGCGACGGCGGTGAGGCGACTGCAGCAGGTGGTCGGGCATGGCTCCGGTGAGAGAGAGAAAGACAGCGACGTCGTTGGGAGCTGCTCTGGTGATGAGAATCTTCGCTTTTTCCTTTCCTCGGAGGTGACGGGACATCATTCGGAAAGAAGTCACATCCATTTGAGAGAGAGACGATAAGACTTTTTCATGGAAAGATGACATATAGCACTGCTCTTTTTTTTTTTGTGATTTGGCATTTTAGAAGTAATTTAAATTTTTTTGTCTAATCATATGTCAGTTTTTATTTTATTTTAAGATGGAATGCTTTGAAGTGATTTAGGTTTTTTTTTTTTTTAAGTATTTCTTAGTTGTCATATTAGCATTAAAAATTTTATGAAGATGTCTATACTAATTTTAAATTAATAATTAGAATTCTAAAAATGTTATGTTAATTATGATTTTATTTATATTATTGCATGTAATTGTAAATTTGGTCTATATAAAAATTGATAAGAATTATATTATAAGAGATCTCTCAAAATCTTATATTGTTAAGTGGACATTAATATTACACTTGAAATTTAATTTATAAATCTCAATCATAATTATCTCCTTATAAATTATCGCCATTAAGACCTTTCTTAAGACATTGATGATCCAAAAAATATAACTCTATCTTCGTTATATCATTTCTATACAATTTTGTCTTATCATCTTCAATAATCATCAATTACATCTTTGAACACTCTCTAAGCATATTTATAATAGTTTGTAAAAAATAACATGTACTTGAATGATATTTTCATACAATTTTTAAGATTTTTATATGGGCTTTATTGCGTGCTAGAAAATCAATTGTGGTAGAATAAGAGTTTACACCTTAATTTTATTGTGAAATCCAGCACACAAATAAATATTTGAAGAGTGAACAAGAAATTTCAGAATTTTACATTGAAAAACTCCAGGAAATCACGGCTTAACCAATTTTTCATTTATATAGCTTGGTACAAAGTTTAAGTTTTCAGATTAACGGGATTATAAAATATATGTGAAAAGAGCTGATAGAATTCAAAATCAGTGTAATAACGATTATCACGGCAATGATTGAGAACAGTTGATTGTTGGTGATAGTTGGCGATGATGAACAACAATGGTGAGCACCTCAGATGGTTGGCGGACCGCGATGTGATGAGTGACCGATAGTGATGGCCAAATGAGCGGTGGTTATAATAACAAAACTTTTAAAAAAAAAAAAAGCCGCCATGTAAGTAAATGAAGAGGAAAAAATAATCATGTGTTCGGTCTCGACAAAGCTGAAACAGACTCTAGAGAAGAGAAGAAGAGGAGAATTACCTGGTGTGTGTCTAGCCGAGTGAAATAGCTTTCAGATGCTCAAACATCGAAGAGAAAGGAGGATAATGCGTTGTCGATAAGGAAAAAGAGAGTTTTTACCTGGCCAAAGAGACTACCGCCGTCGACCTTGAAGCCGGGCAGATGTCAAAACAATCGAGAGGAGGAAGGGAAGAGCATAAACAATAGAGGAGGGAACTGCGTGTGAGCAGAAATTTGAGTCGTGTCTTTAGGTCGCCAGAACAGCGAGGGAATATAAAATATATATATATATATATATATTAATATAGTTAATTTAATTGAATTGTTAATTGTTATGTTATTAGTTATGATTTTTTTATGTCATTTCAAGTTAACTTAGGGTTTATAATTCTAACTTAGAGTTATAGATTTCAATAAGGACTTTAAATTAGAATTAGGCAGCATAAATTAAAATTTAGTTTAAGAATCATTTTAAGATCATTTCAAGAATAAATTTAAGAAAAATAAGAAAAGGGGAGTATTAGATTTTAGGAGCACATATAAAGGAAATGTATTTATATTATCGTTAATTAGAATAGAATCATTTGATGGGAGGGTATGATAATCAATTAATGTTATATATTAAGTAACTTTAACACTTAATATTTTAGAATTGCAATTAAGGAAGGAATCATTAAAGGAAAGGAAGTTTAAGAGGAAACTGCAAGTTAAAAGTGGATAATTATGTTCTTACATTTATGGTAAAAATGTCTTTACTTTCCTGTGATGAAATGCATGTTTAGATGATTTTGACTTTTCCCGACGCCAGTGATGATTTTCCTACTTTTATATAAATTGTTTTCGCTTCTTCATGTTGGATAATCACGAATGATCATTGCCACATTCATTTTATAAAGCTCATTGATTTACTAGTTATGAATTAATGTCCATAGTGATATGATTGTATGCTTAACGTGTATGTCAAGTTTGAAGTTCACCCCATAGCTTAAGGGATGCAATGTACCTGTGCACAAATATGATTCAAAAGGGCCAAGGAAATTGGCAAATGGTAAGGTAATGATACTCATCCTTTGGATGAGTATATGAGCGACTCATGGACAGGTGATAAAAGTAAAGGTAAAAGTAAAAAGTTCATATGCTATTGCTAAATGTTTATGAATCGACCCCTATATCGCTAAATGTTTATGTATATACCACCCCATATGCTACGCTAAATGTTTATGCATACTTACCTCACATGTGATTGATTGTTTGGCAGATTATTTTCTTTACGTACGCGCATAGAAAAGTGCATATACTCTTTTTTGTTTACTATAGTGTAATAAGATAATTGAACCGAATTATATTCATTCGTTAGTTGTTTAATCTTTTCGGTAATAATCCTAATTAAATGACCGATAAGGGAAAGTCGCTTTACCCGTAGAGGAACCGGGGAGATATTTATGTCGAAATTATGTTGAGTTATGTTAAAGTGTATTTTTCCGAATCAGATATTAGAATATTTATGTATGGAATGATTTTTAAATCATGTGGATTGTAGTGGCTCTTTTATGATTGTATAGTTGAGACTTTAAATTTATGTTGGAATTGTTATAAATATTTTCTTTTATCCGTCCGACCTGTCGCAGGTATTCCAAGCTCCCGCCGGCCGATAAGTGGCGACGGTGACGACGGAGGACAAATATAGACACTACTGATCGACGTGGTTGGCGGCGATGACCGGCGGTGGTGGTCTGTGACCGTCGACTGGTGGCATGATTATGCTTGGAGGATCTTCAAGCCTTAGATCTCTCTCTCTTACTTGGACCCTTATATGAATGAAGACTATTTATAGACAGGAATGACGTTTCTATAAATACGTGCAAAATCCAAACCACTCCATCGGACGGCTCAAAATGATTCCTTTGATCATCTAATGTATTTTGAGTATTTAAATGCTCAAATGAAGTCAGAATTAGTAGATTAGATTCGACGCCAAGACGCTTGATTTGACTATAAACACTCCTTAAGAGCCGAATCGAGATCGAAAGTTTTTAATTATATTTTAAGCCGATGGAGTTACCACTCAATCGATTGTTTTCAAGATTCATACTTCAACTAGTGAAATTTTCAGTGCCATATCAAACTTAATTTTCTAAATATTAAGTGTTATGCACATAAAATTAATTTTTTTTTTAATGTAAAGAATGAGATCTATCTAAAAATGAGATTTTCTAATTTTAACCAAGTTTATACATTTATTAAATCATAGATAAAATGTGGGAACAAAATAATGAATTTTCAATCATATTTTTAATGTATGATTATTTAATTAATAATGAGAAATATTGATCGATTGATGATGGTGTGATGATAAGATGAATTTATGTTTTAACTTTTATGAAGAATTGTCATTTTTTGAAGTGATTTAACGTTCTCTTTGTTTCTATAAATATTTGGTGGACACTCTCACCGATGATTTATTTTGTGAGGTTTCTTTGAAGAAAGCCTTTTTTTTTTAGAGAGTTCCGTACGAAGATTTTTTCCCTTTGCATCGTCAGCTTGTTTGGTGCTACCACTGATAGGTTTCCCTATTTTTGGGCTTTTGTAAGCGAGACTGTCATTTTGGGGAATATATATATATATATATATAAATTAAAGAAATAATTATTGAAATATAAATTTTCTTTGAACTTTACTGCATATTATAGTAACATTGTAACCTATTAATAAGACAAGATGCATTTGGCAGCACTTTTAGCGATCAAATTAAACTATAAAAAAGAAAAATAGCATTAAATTTCCTATTGCTATATATCTTTGAACTTAATTTATGCTACACAAGCACATCAAAAAAAAATATTAAAACAAATATAATACTTATTTAGAATATCAAATATAATTTTATTTTATATTTAAATAAAAATATTATATATTTTTTATTATTTTTAAATAAAAATAATAAAACATATACAATCAAATTGATGAAATTATATGTTTAATAAAAAATAAAAAAATTAATTTTTAATATTTTATTTTTTTATTGTTTATAATTTACATCATCTACTAGAGCAAACCATTCAACTCCCCACTTGTTTAAATTTGGCATTCACTTTTTATTCCATAACAGCTTAAATTCATTTTTAACTGTCTTCTTTCATATTCGGTTTCTATCTCTTATCAACCCTTTTAACAGATAGGATATTGAATAATATTGAAATAATTCCCAACAAAGATCTTTCTTACTGTAATCCTTTATAGAAAATTGACACCATAAACAATCTTGTTGGCCAAAAATTAATCAAACATTTGATAACATACATTCAAAAAGGCCTTGTTTGATTGAATATAATAAAAATAAAAAATTAATACTTGCCAAACCTTTCAAATTTATACATTTACTCCCACAACATTCAGTTTTTTTAAAATACAATAAATATTTGTATTAAACAACCTTATACTCTCTCTCTCTCTCTCTCTCTCTCTCTCTCTCTCTAGCATAATATATTTTGACATGCAGCAAATACACATCCAACATGTACAGACAGAACATTTGACTCAAATGAGCTGCCTATAATGGGAATTAGAGCACATATAAATACACTATACAACTTCAGTTAAATACTTCAGAACACAGCTTCTGAAACACTCTCTCCACAGCGATGGGATCAACATCAAAGCCAAAAGTCTCCCCACCATACAGCACATAAAGATACTCCTTTGAAGACAATGGAGGAGGCAGAAGCTGCTCAATATTGGCGAATTCTGGACTTGGAGGTTGGGGCATTTCCTTATCCTTCAGTGAGTAGTAAACATCAGCCATTAAGAGCCAAATAGGGTCAGGATTTATACTGGCAAGTCCTGAAAGTGCCCTCATGGATTCATCTCTCAGACCTGTTACATTGCTACAGGCAATTCCCACAACCAGACCACTCACCTTCTTAAACACTGTTTGTAATGCCGGAGCGCTCCTTTTATTCGAGGCGATCTCAGCGATCATGCTTAACATTGCAGCTTGAATTCTCATGCTGGAGGTCTCAGCCATTGGATCTTCGGGCGCCAGAGGGCTGCTTCGATACGGGAGGAGTAACGGTCGAGCATTGTTTGGTGGCACCGGTCTGCTTAGAAAAGATGATGAGTTCAATAGTTTCCAGATGGTGGGTCCATCGGTGTGGAATCGGCGGACGAAGAAATCTCCGCCGGCTATCTGGACTGCTTTGGTCAGCACACCAGCACATCTTCTGATGACTGCCTGAAAAGGTTAAAAATAATCATGGGATTAGATGATTTACTAATCTGAAAATAAGAGCCAGTGTTTAAAAGATAGTGCTAACTAAGATAGTACCACTGAAGTTCTGTTCTTCAGGCAGAGAATCAGATAAGGCCAGATTTTGTTCATTGCAGGTAGCAATCTGTTTTCATCAACATCTTCATCTTGGGAATCAATCTCTTCTTCAAGTTCATTGAAAGAACAAACCTGGATAGCTCTTCCTATTGCAGATTTGCTTTTTTTCTCATGCCTGTAAGCTTCCTCAATCTTGGCAAGACACATGGTAGTATCCTATAGAAACTCCAAGTTTAGAAACAAACTAATTGTAGAAATGAGTAATAGATAAAGAAAAGAAACTGGCAAAATCATTCTTTTGCTTAGCTAAAAAAGTCTACGTACAAGAAACAAGACTGAATTCCAGTCACAATATTAAACTAATTCATTTGAATGTTAATTTTGTTAGGGGATCAAAAAATCATCTTAATAGATAAGTTAAAATATTCAACAATTATGCTTATCAAAATCATAACACCAAAATTTTGACATTTTTGATGGCATAAAAGTTGAAATGTGTAATAATGATAGTAAATCTAATATTAAAGCTTTTATTGACTGGTTATTAGTGATCACTCCAGAAAAATATTAGAAAATATCCGTCATCTTTAAGATGTTAGAGAGTTCATTCTTCATGAGGTTGATAGATTTATATTCAACAAAATTTCTCTTAAACGTATGCTATGATTTATTTATGCAATAAGTTGGAACTAATGCATACAAATTAAAAACTCCAAAAAATTCTAGTATAAATCCAACTTTCAATATGTTTGACTTGACCTTATTTCATCTGTCTACTGCCAATTCCTTGTAAGTTCACATCAAATCCTCTTTTAGTAACATCTATGCAAATTATTCAAGGATAGTCTAGCTTATGAGATTTTGTTGACCATTGATGACGAATTTCAAAGATCTCTTATTCACTTGTCAAACAAACCTGATTGTGATAATTCACAGATTAATTAGTAGGAAACACAAAATTTATCATTATTTTGTTTGAAGCATGCCTAATAAAAAATTCTAAGCCAAAATCATTCAAACCAAGCAAGTTCGATATAGATTTGCATGTTTATTCTTGTCAAAAGTATTGCATCAAGCACTGATCAAGCAATGCTTAATTGTTTTTTTATGAGTAGGACTATTTTATTTATTTATTTTATGTTCAAGAACATGCCAATAATAATGCCCAAGAGGAAGAGGTATTTTTCTTTTTTAGCTTTAGGTTATAATTTATATGATTATACATGATTCAATTTAGGTTAAAAGCTCAATAAATCAAAGTCAATTTTTTATGAATAAATTAATACAGCATTCTATTTGACAGTGGATTATTTGAAGCTGCAGTTTGACTTATGTGTTGAGCTTGGAATTGTTGTGATTTCTCAATGTGAATGTTGTGCGATTATTCTCTATTGCGAATGATTGGTTGGTGAATCCCTAATCGCAGATACTTAGCAGCATGTTAATTTACAAGTATTAGGTGAGGAAAGATTTTATTAAGTTACTAGCATATCATTTTCTAACGGGCTAAGTTGATCATCATGCTTCTATTTTAAAATTTTAAATTCAAGATGTGTTATCAGATGGTTTTGACAATTTTAATTTTAATGGGTTTTAATTTGAACTTAAATTTAGGTAGATCTTGTCCCAAACCTATCTACTAACCTAAGTTAAGATGAGTCTATATATGGTACTATCAAGCATGTTCTACAAAATTTTTAGTTTAAATAAATTGTCTTTTCTGAATTTCAATTTTATGAGTGTGAGTTGGACAAGTGATCTATTCAAGTGTGTTAACAAGTGCAAAAATATGATTTTGAGGAAATTTAGCTCCGTATTAGTGTGATGCCCGAATTTTTTTCTACTTTTAGTAAATTTATTCCTTATTTTATTTTATTTACATAATTTGATACTGGCTTGCTCAATGCTTTTCATTTTGATCAAAAAGTGACATTTAGAAATCTAATTTGAAGAAGCTAATTTGCTTAACTCATTGATTTTAATTGTTTCCAATTTTTTATTGAAATTCTAGGTTAAATTCAATCACTTCATCACAAACGGCCCTAAACTCTAGTATTGTTTGTTTTTCAATTAAATATAATGAGTTGTTGAATTAATTGATTATTTGAGATAGGTGGATCCTCAACTTTTCTGTGTAAAAACACTATGATGCATCATCTTAGTTATATTTGAAAAAAACCTAATCCAACATCACATTGAATCACGAACCAAAAGTTATATAAAAATTATAATATTGTGAACATACAAATGCATATGTTTTAGAAAAAAAGAGTATTATCAAGTAGGTCATATTTGCACCATACCTCCAAAATGTCAAGGGCCACCAAACAAGCTGATTCCTCCATTGAAGAAACCAAAGGAGTTGCCGCTTTTAAGCATGAGAATGCAAGAGATCCAATTATCCTTCGATATCTTCTCATATCATTCAACTTGAATAATAGTTCTTCCAAGTGTTCTAATTTAAGCTGATTTTCTAAATCATAAAAAAATGTTAATCTAAATAATAAATATTCAAGGAGATAATTAAAATGTATGTATGGAGAGATATGTAAGGAGAAAAACTAGTCCATGATAACATATTAAAAACAATGATGATGCAAGCTAAAAAAACAAAAACATTAGGAAACCTATAGGCAAAAAATACAATATAATCGATGAACATGTAAATTAGAACTTTCAAATGCAAATATAAAATAAGTTAAAATTAAGAAACATAAAATGATAAATAACAAGCATATACTAGTATGATAAAGCCATTTAAATGCCTCGATAAATGTTCTCATCATTATCAAAGGAGGTATTTGAACGTATTGGTGTGAACCTATTTATCTTTCACAATCAATATTTAGTTTCTCGGCAATGGAAGATGAGATGATACAATATGAGAAAAAATGAATATCTTCAAAAAAAAAATAAAACATGACAGGAAAGGGAAAACGATCATGAAGGTGGAATAAGGTAAGAAGATACTCAAATATTTCTTGAGTTGTGAATACTCAATGGATTTAGTTGAGTAACATTAATGTAAGTTGTTGAATCCTCTACGCCAGAAAAGAGGTGAAGAAAATACTAGTGGGAAATATAAAAAAACTTATTATTCATGTTGAACTACTAAATATTTTTAAGGGGCGAACGCAATAGCAATTGATAAATTTGTGCTATCACATGCAGGGGTCCATATCAAACTCTTGAGAGTGAACAAAGTCGAGGTTTTAGCATGCATCACGAGTCATCTACTCATGCACTGGATCAATACAACCAATAAGTTAACCCTAATCAAACTTTGTGAGCACCAATCAACAAAGTAAAAAACAATCAATTTAATTCAAATAAAGGCTACCAATGGTAGGGTGGTTCCATTAAATCAAATGGGTTAATATATGTTCATGCAAGGCCAAACTTGAAGAACTTGAACCAAAGGCAAAAAATTCCCAACTAAGTCGACAAAAATGGAGATCTATCCATCATCAAAATGATAAGTCGTCATCCGATGTTTAGTCCTAGCCCAGGCAAAAGCAAACATTGTTTTAATGGCCCCATTGTATAAGCCTATATGATATTGGACCACACTCTTGCAAAAACTCCTAGCATCTCAAAAGAATTTTAGGCCTACATCCACCATAGAAAAAACACAAGGGTAAACATGAGAAGACAAAAGAGGAGCTCACAAGGAGATGTGTTAAAATGAAAATCATGTAAAAAAGGACAATAACCTCAATTCTAACCATTAATGTTTTCACAAGAAGAAGTCATCAAGCTCCTATTTTAACTCTTGTTTTGTTAAACATGTAATCTACTTGCACGTTCATTGTCACCTAAATTGTTTTATCATCTAGCTCTACATGATATGCTCTTAGTTCAAACAAATAGCTAAGGTTGGTGGTGCAATGCACATGTGCCTTTATTAGCATGACAACAAGATTCTTCTTGATGTGGGTGGAGGGTGGAGGCACCCCTTTATCCTTAGCTTGTAGTCATCTAACATTAGCAAATATGCTCCGCCCACTTCTCAATATCACTATCGAGGGATGTGTAGAAGTGTTGTCAAAATTTATGATAACGCATGTATGCTATGTGAGAGTTTTGTATGATTTTCATGAATACAAGAACTTGAACATTAGACCATTAAGAAAGGACCAAACTAAAATGTAAGATAAATAAACCTGAGCTAAATAAATAAACTAAATAATGACAACACAAATTACCTCAGTAACATCTAGGATAATACTACTTTTCATTACTTGTCCAAAGCAGGTTCAGTTAAGAAGGGTCAATTTAAACCTTATAACACTCCCTTTGGCAAAGGAAAGAAAACAAAAGACATACAAAACTACAAGCAATCTGTCCAACATATTGATAATAGATCCTACCGTTTAAACAGAAATTCTAAGCAAGACCCCAAAAACCCATGCTAGCCAAACATTCAAATGCTCTTCAGAATGATCTTCTTTATGGTTTTACCATACAATAAAAGCCATGAAATTGGCAAATTTTACATCAATATATAATTCATAATTCAATGTTAAAATTAGCCACGATTTAAGTAGTTTGCCCAATCCGAAGTCTGGCGGAGAGGTCCACCCCCACACCCACGAAGTTACTATCGACCGATTTTTCACTGCTCATATAGAAGCCTTTTCATGTTTCTCAAAATTTCAAGAGAACAAAATCTATATATGCAAAATAATGGGATGAAAGGATTTATAGATATGCGTGCACACACTCATTAATCTATTAAAAATAGATAAATGGGTATTAATACTTGTAATTATGTATGTACACGAGATTAAGTATAAATATCAAATTAATTTGCTAAAATATTTGAATAAATTTATATAAAATATACACATTATTATTGATATGTACTAAAAAAATTTAAATACTCAGGCGCAATATCAATGCACATTTTCATACATCATCAATAATAACAACAACAACAACAAGCCTTTATCCTTCGTCTCCATTGTGTCCTATTATGTGTCAAATTCTCATTTAATTCAAGTATACTAAGGTCATTTTTTATACATCTTAACCAAGTCTTTTTAAGTCTACCTCTACCTTTCTTAACATAAGACAAATCTAATGCATCTACTCTCCTAACCGGTCATCGGACTAGACGCTTTGTATGTGGCCAAACCATGGCGACTCTCTCTAATCTTATCTGCCACCGAGTTACTCCAACTTTTTCCAACATACTCATTTAGCATTTTATCTCTAAGAGTAAAGCCACTCATCCACTGAGCATCCTCATCTCGCAACACTTAACAGTCTTATGCTTCTCTTTTATTGGCCAACATTCTATACCATAAGTCAGGTCTTACCACCATCTTATAAAATTTTTCCTAAGTGAAACTTTTCTATCACACAACAAGCCAGATGCATTCCTCCACTTCAACCATCCAACTTGAATTCTACTAATAACATCTCCATCTATTTCATCATCATTTTGAGCGATAAAACCTAAATATCAATCTCTCACTCTATTATTCTAATGTCATAACACTACTACTAGAACTTACAACTAAATTACATATATTCAATTTTAGATCTACTTAAACGAAAACCTTTAGACTTTAATGTTGACCTCCATAATTCAAGTTTCTCTTGGACTCCCTCTCTAGTCTTATCAACAAGAAGAATGTCATCAGCAAAAAGCATACACCAAGGCACATCTTCCTGTAAATGCCTAGTAAGAACATCCATAACTAAAGCAAAAGATAAGGGCTTAAAGCTGATCCTTGATGTAATCCAATTGAAATGGGAAAATATTTTGTCAATCCTCCTTGTGTTTGGACACAAGTAAATGCCTCTAGTATACAAATCCTTAATGACTTGAATATAACCAATATTAACTCCTTTCTATTCTAGAACTCTCCAAAGAACATCTCTTGAAACTTTATCATAAGCTTTCTCTAAATCAATAAATATCATATGTAAATCCTCCTTACTTTCTCTATACTTCTCCATCAAACCTTTTAACAAATGTATAGCATCCATAGTAGATCTACCTGGCATGAAATCAAATTGATTGTGAGAAACTTTTGTATCACATTTTCATACATCAAACCCCAATATTCATGCCAAAATTTACAATATTGATTCCAAGATCATCTAAATTTTATTTTCAACGAACTATGAGCAAGAAGAATGTTTTGATGAGACAAACTAAACAATACATTGGTTCAAGTTCAAATGAATCTAAATCAAGCAATTATAAATATAGTTAAAAACTCATTAATATCTTTTGAGCATAAAAAATCCACCAAATATTGCATTATTATAATAAAAAAGAGCATCTTAGTGAGATAAATCAATGAGACAAAGATATTCAAATTTGAATCATTAAAGCACTAAGGCCTATAACTTGTGATGCGGCCCTTGTCGATGCCCCAAAGAATGATAGTCAATGGAATTTTTTACCCCTCCATAGCACAAGTCTATTGTGATGAGTCAACACATTATTGTGCTGCCTTTGTACTCTAACCAAAGAAGATTGAACTATACATAGTTCCAAAAAAGAGAAAATGTAACTATAATTCATTGCTATGTATTAGGCCAAACAATAAAAAAAACATAAGAGAGGATCCGAAGCTAAGCGATCATAAAAAGTATAATGAATGTCGCAAAAAGCACAATAGAGGATTCAAAAAAAAATGAAAATAAAATGAATTTGACATTTGGGATTAAAAAAATGAGCACCCAACAAAAACTAAGTGATATAGTCCTTAATAATATAAAGAGCACTCAACAAATGTCAGATTAAAAAAAAATGAAAATAATATAAGAACCCAAATAAGGGATCTATAAAATAAGATGAACATCACCACAACACAGAGTCGGTAAAATAAGAAAAGAGCACAACCTTTTTGCAATGAACCAACAAAAAAAAGAATAAGATCATATGGATCGCTACACATAATAAAATGAGCACCGATGTAGCAAAACCAATAAAGCGCAAGCTTGCAAGAAAGTAGGCAATGAAAATGAAAAATAAAAAGTAAAAGCCTAAGTATGACATATGCCATCAAGCAGACACCACTAATCTATCAAATCAACCAACAATAAACCAAAATATAGGAGTTACAAACAAATGAGAAAAAGGATTCCAGCTTAACCAAAATCGAACAACAAATATGTCAGTTCCGTTGCACCAAAAAATCATTCTACCACAATAATTGCTTGAATTAAAATTATTTTCTTTCTTCCATGATAAATGAGCTAGCTCCTTCGCCGACTCAAACTCATAGAAGTAAACTCGAGCTCAAACCCAATAAAATAATCAAGTTCAAGCTCAAGCTCAAGTTAGAAGTAGCTCAAGCTCAGCTCGATTAGTTTACACCACTAGTTTATAAAATCAATGTCGTGTAGGATCAAGCAATAACAAGGTTCTCTGGTGAATGTAACCATAAGAGAAGGGTGTCGGGACTAACATGCTAAAGAGTGTTAGCAATGAGGGAGGGTGCTTGAGTTTGGTGGATATAGAGATATGGACGATGACCAATCAGAGAGGAAGGAGGCTCACAGTGTGTAAGAAGGTAATGAGCAAAAAAAGAGATGTGAGTGATTTAAAAGTTGTTAGATGCAATCCTAAATTTTGTGGCTATCTACATTTGTATAGAGGTTGACATGGGAGCACGATACATGAATCATGGCATCACGTTGCTGGCAAAATGGCTCTATTCCTAACCTTGAACATGCAGGATGTGCAAAGTTCATAGTGAGGTCTAATTTGGTGAATTGGAGAAATGTTATGCTCTAGAACTAAATTAGTCACATACAAGTAATCAGGGGGCCATATTGAAATTTATTTCTTATTCTTATATTAGTTTAAAAAATCCCTCAATAAACATGTTAATTTCATGTTTGGATGTCACTTTGAACCCTTTAAAAATGGTTACCTTCACCAAGAAAAAGATCTAGGGATAAGAGGAGTGGGCCTTTCCACCCTAAATTTGAGGTAAACCACACACACACACACACACACACACACATATATATATAGTATGGAAATTTCACCTCTCTAGCCTTTAATTTAGTTAATATAATAGTTTTTATCTGCCCCTCTACTTCTTAAATCATAGTATTGTCGTTGCCCTCACAATTTGCTTTATATTTTATTCAACTTTACAGAGAGACCATTATTATTGGACGAACATTCCTTAAATAGGATGTATCCCTCTTTTGTCAACATTTTTTTATGAGAAACATTAACGAGTATGCACACCTTAGTTTTTCTAAAATATCTTAATCAAAACAGGAAATATATCTACAAAATTTGGAGCTTGGTTAAGCAAATAGTAATGCGCACGTGATGTTATGTACAAGAAGATCAGATGTCTAAACAAGAAAATGAAGTTAACAAATAACATTGACAAAGATTTACCTGGCATACTTATCAAAGTATTTTCTTCCTCATCCAGAGCAGAAGAAACATTCACCATCACATGTGCATTAAATGACTCAGCTACATTAGGTAATCTACAAGACTCAGATCTTGAAGCCTTTGAAATCTCCTTCACTGCCTAAGCAAAAGGATAAAGCAAACTAAATATAAAAAACATCATGTAAATTGGAAGATAAAACACTAGAACAATAAGAATTCAAGATATTCTAAAATATATCTGAGAAATTTCATTATGGGGAAATATAAGTAATATCCCCGTACCATATTCGCCTAAACTTAAATATTTGCATTTTAATGCTATCGCTTAAATATCAGATTAGGACCATCCCTCACATGCTTGCACATATATGGTATGTATAAATTTATTAAAATAATTAAATAAAAATATATAATTCTAATTTAAAATTTAAAATTTAATTTATAAATTTAATAGTTTTGGCTCAAAATAGTTTCAAATTTGACATGAAATTGACTATTTTAACTTGGGTTAGAACTGAAATAGAGTCGAATAAAAGCCTTCAATTTCTAAATTCTAATTGAGTTCAATTGGCTCATATTTGACTCAATGTCAACACTCTTTCCAAATTCAAGTCATAAAATTCAATGCTTTAAAACCCTCAAACACCTTCTAGATCAAAAGAAAATTTCATTATTCCAAAACCAAAAGGGAATGCCCGGTACATGGATCTCTCATGAATGAAAGGACTATAGAGGGGCTGATATACACAATCTTACCCCCTAAATTTGCGAAAAGGTTGTTTCCATCCTATAACTCAAGATTAGGACCTCCAATATATACTAGAGATAAGTTAATCATTCCAGGTTCGCCCACTTCATTTATTTCAAAAGCAAGCAGGTTAAATGCAATGTTAGATAAGAGTACTAGAAAAAGGCATTAATCATGATTTATTTTTTTAAGTACTCTGTCAGATTTTATATGTAAAAAAAGGTTATATTAACTTAAAATGCTCAAGTACAAGCTTTATGGGTCATATTGTTGCAGTTCTAATTAAAATGGGTTAATCGATATACATGAATGTACTTCCTGTGTCTGAGATGGAAAGAAACAAAAATGTAAACACTATACGTAAGAGACCAACCTTTAGAAATGGAACAGTTAGATGGGGATGCTGATGTCTACCAAGGACCTCCAACTCTAATGAAACAGCTCGCATCTATGAAAGATTGATAAATAATAAAACTAGTTAACATAGGTTTCCAAGCAAAAACTAATCTAATTAAACTTTGAAACTGTTAAAGTAAGATATTGTACTGGCTCCTCTAAAAGTGGTAAAATTTCATCAGCAGCTCCAACATAGGATAGCATTGCAGCAAGAACATTAGGAACGTGAGGATTGAGATCCAAATGACGCAATTGTCGGCACAAGGAGTCAATAATATAGTCTGCATTTGCTACAACTAAATGCCCTACCTATCACAGAATAACATTACTGCAGCTTCACATAACATTTAATTTATCAAGATCAATATTTCTCATACTCACAGTAGAATAGCCAGTATTAGCTGAAAGAACATGCAAAGCAGCATCAGATGCACTTCTGATCAGATCATTGGAGCAAATAAGATTTTTAAGCAATAAATACAAGGTTGAGTGCATGAAACCACTGCTTATAAAATCCTTCCCAATAACCTTACTAAAGATGCTTATTCCTTCAATGATTACCTAAGTGTAGAAATTGGGTCAGTTCAATTAAAAGAATGCAACATAGACACATTTTGTCTGATAAAAAAAGTACCCCAAGGAAGAATCAGAACTTAGCAAAAAGTGGTTCAGAATTATTACCTGGTGGAGCATTCTAGAATCCCTGAAAATATACAATGACAGATTTGTTTCTGAATCATGCTCTGGCTGAGTAGTTGGATCTACAGGGAGATCCCATAATTCAGGTGATGTATACTCATGCAAAATACTCCCAACACAATGAAATATGTGTTCTCTTGCATCTTTCCCTTGTACTTTCCAGGATGACCTTCCCGAAGTAAAAAGTTGATCACTGTCACAAACAAATTCTATTTTCTGTGGTTCTTCAACGTTTGTCTTGGTCTTAAACAACTTCAAACATGAACTAATTGAATGATCTGCCAATCCGTATATTATTTCATTTAACAAACAAACTGCAGTGCTTGTCTGGCGCAGCAGATGTCCGGATCCACATTGGGAATACCAAGATTGCCAGCCTTCTTTGTTATATCCTTTCATTCGGAGTTCAGAAATGAGTTTCCTGACATGTTCCAAAAGATTATCAATGAAGCCCAATAATGATATATCGCTTCTGTTCCCTATCAAAAAGTTCAACAACAAAAGTAGAATTGAGTCAAATTCAACAGAATTATTAGAAACCACTCGTTTCCATCAATTAAAATTCTACAATATCTACATGAACACATTATAATTCATTAAAGTGACAAATTTTACTATTTCAGGAAAAATCAAAATCAGAACCCAAATTGACAAAGGTAAATTTATATAAAAACAATTATACCTGCCATTATTGATAAACCAGTGAGTCTAAGAATTCCAGCAAGAGCCAGGTACAGCTTCTGAGACCCAACATTTAAGAACCAAGGAGGCATGCGAGGAAACTCATAATCACCACACATGTTCTCTGAAGGACTTCCCATTGGCATCTCAAAGACAAGAGGTAAAGCATGACCATTAATAGCATGGCTTGAATCACTAGAAAGACAGCCAGCCTTCAGCTCAGCAACTGACAGTAGGTAACCAACTGAGAGTGGCTTAGATGAAATAAGCTTATCAATGGAACCAGTAAACTGTGAATTATGACCAAAAGAAAGCATCAAAAAATCCAAGAAACGAGCAGCCTTCATCTGGAAATCAAATTATAAGATATTAAGCACAATTTACTTGAAATGTCAATACGCTGCGGTAAAAAAAAACTAAAATTTGCATTCAACCTTGTAACTATTGATAACCCACTTTCTAGTCACCTCAAGTAATAAGACACAAGTGAAAATCACTGCAAACCATGCTATATATATATATATATATATATATATATATATATATATATATATATATATATATATATATATATAATATTTTAAGCTAATATTGTCATATTTAATCAAAATTTATCATAACAGCAAAAAAACAGTTTCTTATTCTAATCAAAGGTTGGCCAATGGCAGATGTTTCATCTTAAGTGCCAGCCAGGGTATCAGAATGCATTCATCTTTCAGTGGAAGAAAGGAGATGATAAGTCGCATTTTTTTTTTTTTGGCTTAAAATTGAGCTCATAAGCAAGTCATCAAGCTAGTCATAGTATCTATTTATATGACACGAGAAGACTGGCAAAGAATTGATTTAACATATAATAAATATGTTGGAAGAGGCTGAATATAGGATAAATGTCCAGCTGAAAGCTACTCTGTAAACTTCAATTTCCTTTGGGGTTACTTCATGGTGATAATAGATTCACAGTTATGAGGGCCAATCAGGAAAAAGAATGGCGCTCAACTTTTATTATTAACTGCAGCATTGATAACAGGAAGGTGCTATCAAGCCAAATAAGCAAGACAAAGCATGTGATAATAGGCCAAAAATTAAATAAAATTATTGATACAATGATGGCAAAAAGAACTCAGATAAGGCCTTCCAAAACAAAGTGCTACAACATTATTATGATTTACTACATTCATTCTAAAGCGTAGAAAATAGGAATCCAAGGTAGTCAAATGAGAGCTGAAGCATTAAGGCGCACAAACCAAACCATAAAACCTGGATTTCTCTTTGCCCAGAACCAAAGAACTTACCAAGTATGACTTTGATTCAAACAGCCAGTACGCAGATTGCTTGGATGTGAGAAAAGTTGGTTGGTGTCTGGATTAAAACACTCCACAGACATAGTAAGTTAGAACACTCATGAGAGAAAAAAAAGAAGCTAATCCTCCCTCCCGCTACTAAAAACTAACATACACTGCAGACTGGATATGATAACGACTTGAAACAAGCTTTAAAGCACAAAGGCAACAAAAGTAAACCAGAACCTAGCATGCTTAATGTAGGGGTAACTCACCATCCCATGTAATTCACAGCTAAATAGGTTATATGGTTCAGGTACTTGTTCTTTTAGAGGTCATGTCAAGAAGATCTATCTTGCTCAGTTCCCAACTGCAGAATTAAGTCATCTACGGATTAGTAGGTCATGTAATGACCTGAACAATCCTTCCGCCCAAGCTGTAAACAGGGTTAGTAAGATAACAAACTAAGAATAAACCTGAAAATGAAAACTCGGCAAGTCCAAGCACATCTATGGTAATAAAAGCATAGATTTGGCCAAGTTGGTGGATTATGTTGGAAATGGACACCTTAACTTTGTTAAGCGAAAGTCCCTCACCTTTCAAAGTTCAGTTGGGTAGGCCATGCAATCTTCCCGACCATGCCATGCACAATAATGTAAGCCAACCAATCAGCAATTTTTTAAGCCTTCCATTTGTTCAAAATTGTTAATTAACACAAACCAAAATGCTCTCTATAGGAACGAAATGAGTGATTATGTAACATTTTAGTGCTTGATACTACCAAGTCTGTGTGGGCTTTAAAAATTCACGTCTAGCTCTCCTGAGAGAGTTTGTTGGTCCTAATCAAATTTTTATAAGGAAAATTAGATCATGGATAAAACACAACCTCAAAGATTCCACCCTCATTTTATAAAGACTTTAAGATATGATTTTATGTTTCCCAGAGGCACAAACCCCTATAGTTAAATATCTCTTCCAATAATGAGATATAACTGATGATTAAAGTTGATTTAAGTAGTAATAGTTTAATGTATAGTAACAGTAATTTTCACCATAAAATAGATGATATTTACCACATTTAGCTTATAGCAGCTTGTGAAAAAAATGGCTAATTGCTCTGTGAATATCCCATGATTCCATCATTCAAGGTTGTCATGGATCCTAATTTACTCAATCAAAGGAGGCACTCAATCCAACCTGCCTAAAGGATCCTTTTTAGCAGCTATTAGTTGTGTTGCCCCAATAAGAACACACAGGCCTAGAGATGTATATATATATATATATATAAATTTCAATTTGATTTTAGCTAATGGAGAATTTAATGCCTTATGAAATGCGCCATAAGATTTACAATTTATTAGATACTCTATAGATATATAAATGAAATATTTGAATTACTTCCAATTAATTTGACTAATTTAAGTTTGTTGGATCAATATGAATTTTAATAAAATGTTATATGTAGATGCAAGTGTATTCAAGTGAAAGAGTTTATCCTCCACTCTACTATGGTGACTAGAATACCATAATAGGTCTAGGACTCAATCAGCTACACTGTAACCGCTTCTGTTATGTTTTGCATTGATTTAAAGAAATCATTATAGGTGTTACAATACAAGTTTTAATGCAAATTATTTTTTAAACTTAGATATTGATTAGATATAAAAAATTCAAAAAATAAAATATCTAAAAATTTTCAAGTTAAATTAACTAACTAAAGCTTAAAACAAATCAACCATGTACCACCCACAATAGTTTATCGATGGTGGTAAATTTACGTTTAACTTAAACTCACAAAGAACTAATATTATATCAAGCATATTTTTTTGGCAACTCTCAAACATCATGCCAAAAAAATGTCATGTGCCCTCTAATCATTTTTTTTTTGCCAAATATTATACCAAAAAAACGGTCAGGGCAAAGGCCCTCTGTCAAGGTGGTTTGTAGCAAAATGATACTACTGAATTACAGTCACAATCAAAGTCCAGATATTCCCCAATGACTCAATCTATTGAGTTGTGAAAGACAAGATGCACTCGATAAAGCATAAAATTCACTATTAGTTAAAACTGATAAGTGTTCCCATGGATAAACATTCACCCCAATTACACAAGATCCTCTCGGACGATGTAACCCATAGATGCTGATCCCTTCAATTAAGTTGCATTGACTACCTCATTTGACTAAGTAGTGTCCACAATAATTTCAGGCAACACAAACAAAGAATCTTGATCGAGTTCATTATCATTTCTTAAATCATTCACTCTAAGCTACTATAGCAAATTTTCTTATTTTAAAACCTGAACAGCTTCTACCATATGCTAAATACTTGGCGCCTAATAACTTTGGGGTTGTTTGGTTAGCTGAAAAAATAATGCATTGTAAAAGAAATTCAATATAAAAAGAATGCAGTATATTTGAAATACTTCGTGTTTGCTTGAATGGATGTAAATCAAATTCAAAATTTTATTTTTTAATATTTGGTTTAAACCAAAATATAAGTAATGTAAATCTCAAAAGTGATAGGGAGTATTGGCTAGCGGCAGTGTTGCTAGTGGTGACTGCAAATGATGAGGCCGATGAATGCGAGGCTGGTGATAATAGTGATAGGCCAAATGTGGAAAAAGCGGCGGGTGATGGCTCACTTTACACCAACTAGTGTAAAGTAAAATCATCTAAATCGAGCGAAATCCTTTTTCACTGAATTTGAATTACATGGTGAAACAAAATGCATTGAAATTTTACCTTGCATTACTTCTTTCAGCCAGTCAAAAAGGGTGATTTCATTTTTCACTGAAAAAGAAATGCATTGTATTCTTTTTTTAGCCAACCAAATAGCCCCTAAATAAAGAATTCTGTCATGTGGCCGAGAGAGGTAATTAACCACAAAAGTTTGTGCCTATATGAAACATGAAATTAGTACTTAAAACTTTTACGAAATGAGAGTGAAATCTCTAAGTAAGGTCTTATCTACAATTCAATCCTTGTTTAGAAAATTTAACTTGAAACTAATCTCTCTCAGGAGAGCTGGATGTAAATTTTTTAGCTCATACATAGAAAAATAAAAATAATGACAAGCACATAAGAAAAATTAACAATATCATAGCTTGGATACAAAAATAACCAGTATCACACACACCCAAACAAAAAAAAAAAGATACTATCACTTGAAGAAAAAAAATATATATTGAGAAAAATGTTCATCACTAGGAAGAAAGAAGAAATCATTTTTTGGTTGCCAAAATGTTCAGCACTAGGACGAAACATGATATCTCCTTTTCTGGAAAGACCATGTCTCATTTGTGATGTTAAAAAGTAATGAAAACTCATTCTCAATACTACAAGAGATCACATGTAGATGAAAAAAATAAAAATGGCATCTCCTATGCAAGAATGCTCATCTTGAACCCGAAAAGCATATTAATAAGGTTAATGTTTATTGCAGCAACAACATAAAAGAGGACTAAAAAAGGAATTATTTGATAAAAAATGAGCTACCATTATGCTTCCAACAGAAAATAAACAGTATCCGCTAAATACATGGCATTCATATACTTACAGGTGAGCAAAAAATGTGATTAACTACAAGCTCTGGACCTGCATAATACATTAATGCAAGCAATCTCCGTGCATGAGAGAGTGCAGCTGTTTCTTCACTTCTTAGAACCATTTTTGGAAGTCTTTCCAGTAAGCTGTTGAGAATTATAACTCAGTAATGATCTGATCCTATGTTCCTCTTAATAAGCATAGATATCACTCACCTTGTAAATAATTCAGAAAAGTCAGTTTCCCTTAAAAATTTCTTGCCAGAAATGAAGAGAGAATTAAGGGAATCTTCAGCAACACCAGACACAACATCTGAATCATCACAAACAAGAACACACAAACACTCCTGCAATTTTTATAGAAAAGGAAAATAAGTATTGTAGTTAACTTTCAGTAACAACACTGTCACATAAAACAAAGCTACACGTAATGAGTGTTGTGTGTTTATAAAACTATATCATATATAAAAAAAAATGAAGGAGGCCTTGAATGAAATCTCTCACCCTTCCTACAAGGCAATCAGCCCATTCCCCAACTCTCCACCACAAAGTCACACCAATCCCGCTTTTTGTGTGTGCACTATGGCCCAGAAGATAATAAGTCTTCAAAACAAAAATATTTCTTAATGAAATCACATGTCCATTCAGAGGGAGGAAATGTTGAAGTGATGTTCTATTAGTTATGAGAAGCTAAACCTTATTATATATATCAATGATCTAAAATTTCCAATCATCAAGAATGAATTACTACAACCCTAGAAGTTGGATTCAACATTAATCAATTTCAACATATAAGAAGCAGAAAAAATAATTACAGTTCTAAAAATGTTTTGGATATAGTATTAATAATGGTTGATACAAATCCATAAAAGATGAAGAAACCCAGATTTCGTCGGAATTCAACATTTTACATATTTCTACTTTCTCAAAAACAAAATTTAGATCTTAAACTGTTTGGATTATGTGCACAGTTAACAAGACCACAAGAAGCTGCGTTCAATGCCAAAGGAATTCACCCATGAGATCATCATCACATTTTGCAGTTCAGTTACTGCATTCCTCCTTTTATATAATGTATAGCATAAATGGCCCTTCCCTTTATCACAATTGTGTCCCGAACTGGCAAATCAACTACAACCAGCATTGAATTCACGGAGGAGGTAGAGGAGAGGCTCTTGGAGATCATACCAAAAAGTCAGTTGGAATTGATTTAGAATAGGATGGCATTGATGAGGTACCCAGCAATGTCAACATAGCTAAGGTCTACACCAGCGATACCATTGATCAAAACTCAAAAGGTCACAAAAGATGACTACATAGAAGAATAAATCAAGGGTGTAAAAATTGTTCGAGGTAAATTATGATTTTTTTTTTTGTTAATAAATATCACCTTCATCTCGTTCTTAATCTCATTCCTAAAGATGGGTAATCAGAATTTTGCAAGTTGACAGCACACAAACTGGCATGTAGTAATCTTACTTCTCCCTCTTCATTTTAGGCTATGTAATCATCTTACTTCTCCCTTCTCATTGATGCATATGTTTAAGATTCTCCCACCATAAGGAATAATCCTTCTTGAGTTTGATGGCTGCCAATTTGACTATTCAATCTTGTGGAATGTCTTTATACTCAAAGATACATTCTACAATTTAGAATCATTCAAAAAACTCATCTGGATCTATACAACCCCTTAAAATCTAGAAGCTCAATTTTCACCCCAAGGTAATGATTTCTTCTCCTATAATTAATGTCAAATCGATGAGGTATTGGCTTCTTATCACTTGAGGCCTCTTGGTAAAAAACATTTTCTTCATCTTCTCTCTCCAATTGGCCACCATTCTGTCTATGATAACTTCCTACTTTATCTTGTTAAATAGTATCCACTACTAATGGAGAATTCAAGAGACAAATTGTGTACCAATGGAGCTAGCCTATTTATGATGATTTCATGGATTACAATATAGGAAGCTGCACGACATGTTTTATTTGATGAATACAAATGCCAAATTTGGCAAAATAGAAATTTTCTCAAATCCAATAGATTTGATAGAGATCTAAAGCATTTGATTCCAATAACAATAGATTCTTGCTGCTTTTGGTGGAAGCAATACTTTGTGATTCCTATAATTATAGAAATATCTAATTTATGTAGACTTGTGGTTCCTATAACAGACAATTTTCCATATTGTTCCATAATTTAGCTCCTTACAGAGGTAGGAATCACCACCTTTAGGGCACGATGCTTAAGATAGGGTTTCAAATGCTATGCTTATCTTTGAGATATTACCTACAATATCAATATTTAGGGTGTTATGACAAATAGATACAATGATGATACAAAGATCCAATAATTCATTAGTCTGTTGCATTTTCGTCTCTTATGCTTATCTACATGATTGACCTAATTTACCATCCAACATAGCTGATGTTTGAAGTTTGGAAAGTATAAATATATGATCACAGACTTGTAAAGAATAGATTTTAATTAAGAAAATCAAATTTCTATTCCATCCTATGTGTTTAATTAGACGTTGATTCCTTCAAATGTGACGCAAAAGTGACAACAATTTTTGAGAGAAATCAACTCCTTGTACAGACATAAGACATGAATTTTTCTCAACTTGGTGTAATCTTTAATCTTTTTTCTTTTAAATAATTTGTCATTGGTTGTTGCGAAAGTGATTGATTCGAATCAAATTCATTACAACTCAAGTTTTTTGGTGTGAATCATAATAGACTTGCGGTTTGTTTATGGTTTCAAGCTTTCATTAAGGGGTTGTTTATTTGCAAGCATTTAAAATTATGAGTAATATAAATACAATGTAGAGAAAAATCATGCATTTATAATGTTCTATTGGTGTCTAGTTGTTTGCAAAGAAAATGTATGACTCTATTTTTTTGTGCTTGGTATCTTGCAAAATATTTCAAAAAATTTCAACAATAGGGAGTGTAGGTAGCGGAGGGAGACAAGCCACAATGTCAAATGGCGGCCAAAGGCAAGCGAGTGACAACAACTGAGGCAACAGGTGGTGATAGCAATGGAAGGTGATCAAAGGTGGAGAGCGGAGGGAGCCAAGTAAGTAGCAGCTGACGGTGGGAAGGCAACAATTGATGGATTGCAGGCCATTGTTGCTTCACACAAGCGATAAAATTGAAACTCACTTAAACCGGGCGAATTTTAAATATATAGAAAATGAAACTAGAGAGTGAATTCAAAATGATTTGAAATTTTGCATTGTATTTATTTTTCTTCTGACCAAACACCAAAAAATTTAAAAGTCAAGCATTTCACTTAAAAATGCATTAAAAATACTTGCAAGCAAACAAACCCTAAATTTATTTTATTTCATCAATTTTAAATTATTATTTGCTATGAATATCACATGTTTTCGGATGACATCAAAAGACATTCATATTCTAATTGGTGGTCTTTAGCTACAATTTTTCAATCTAGATTGTATGATTTCATGCATTGCATCATTTAGTTTCATTAGAATTCTTAAATCCTAAATATCATTATCAAGAAGTTTTGGGGTAAATCAGAAAAAACCCAGAAAGCTGAAAATAGAGCAAAATTAAGGATTTTATCAAAGAAGTCCATCATAAGAAGCAATATAACCAAACTGACGGTTACTTCAGGGAATTGAAGACAAATTGAAGGCGTGTTATACAAGTATTCCTACATTACATCCCTTAAATAATCTATCAAAAGAAAATATCAGAGGCAGACCACATAATGATGCCCGGTGGTCAGTTTAAAAATAAAAAAATAAAAAAAACGAAGAAGATCAATCAAAGATTATAACTCTAACAATCCAAATAAATATGGCAAGTTCCCAAAAAAACAGAATCCGTCAATGTTTACGCAACAGCTTATACATATGCAATGAGAATTCAAAAGGTAATTAAACTACCTAAAAGTATACTGTCATTCACCTAAGAAAAAAAAAAATACAAAAACAATCATAATGTCAGGAAATAAAAGTTGCACACCCTTGAAGGGCTTTCCCATGTCAAAAGGATTGAAACATATCCAAGGCTTGAAAGCATTCCTTGCTTCGAAGCACAGTGCAAGTTTATGATGGTATTCATGGGAAAATATGAAAAAAAAAAATACAAAATAAAACTGCCGAAGCAAAATTTTGTGTGCAAACCATGGTACTAAACTTACTAAAAGCATTAATCTGCTCCTCTGCAAAGTAATACTGCAGTTTGACAAAAGGCCCATGGTACCGTCAACAAGTGCTTTCCTCACCTTCTCAGCAGGATGAAGACAAAGCTAACAGAACGACAAGAAATTGTGAAAAAAAAAAAAAAATCAAGAACATGAACTTGGAAGTTACATACATTTAAGATTCTTATTCTGTATTATGGAATAAATCACAAGAAGCTGAAAGAACATACATGCGGAAAGGTAGCAGACAATAACTTATCAACATGAACAGAAGTTTGATCTACCCAATCCTTTGTCCGTTGAACATAAAATGATCTTTCTCCAGAGAAAGTAACATGATTTTTGACCTGACTTGCATCTTTTAAAGGAGTCTGTGCTGATTGACAAATTAAATCTTCTGATTGATTATGAAGACTGGCAGGTAATTGACGGAGCACATCCAGCACTGTTTGGGTTGATCCATTCTTGTTCTGGTAACTGCGGATAATCTCACTAGTGGACATCTGCAGTCCACTGAGGTTTACATCATCCCTTAAAACTACAATCAAAAACTCAGTTAATCCAAGAACTGCATGTTCAATGCTCCCAGCATTTCCTGCTGCTCCACTTATCATATTCTTCGTCACAAGTAAAGATTTTGTGAAGCGACTGACTATACCCGGAAGAAAAAAAGCAAGTGCATCAGCAGTTCCAACCTTCAAAATAGATAATGAAATTTGAAAATAGCCACATAAACTTAAATATCATAGAAAATAAATATAATTTATGCCCCTAAGCAAAACAACTACACCAATGTAGCAGTGCACATAACATGAAACACATTTTACATACCACTAATTTAGGAGCATTTCTCATTATACCAGTTTTAAGTTTCTTGATCTTCTCTATGTGCACAGTAATCTTTCAAAATATTCCTTAGTGTAAGAAATCACAACACAGTCCCACAAACTGAAAAAGCAGCTTATAAAAAACTGACGATTTCTAAACACAAACAAAACATGAAGTTCAGATATCATCAATTTAATCGTATCTTCACATGACATAAGCATATTAGCACTTAAGCTTAAGATAATAGAGTTCTTAACAAATGAGAAACCAAAAATTTATGTTGCATCTCACTATTTCTCGCATGATAGAACAGGACCAATCAATTTTGTGTGATGTAAAAGGAGTTAAATTGCATTTATTACCACCGAATAAATTCAGTCTTCCATGATACTAAAAAAAGATCCCGAGCTCAGCCAAAGTGGGGTATTATAATGTTGAGGAGGAGTTAAAGGAGTGCATGTAAGAAAGTATGTCTTCATCCTCCTCTGGTGGCAAAGGGTCCAAAGGGGTCAGATCATTTATGGGTGCCTAATGCTCCTCCAACAAACCTTTGGGTTAAGAATCCTATATTCATATTCTTCAAGTATTTGTAAAAATATTACCTTGTTAGAGATTATAGAAACACCACCATCTGTTATAGATGCAATAACTCAGATCATATTCCAAAATATTGTTTTTTTACTCTAATAAAAGATGAGGTCACAATTCATATGCCTTTACTTCGAGTTGTACAAAAAGATAAAAAAAAAATTAGCAATCGTACAGACTTATTTAATTTCTGGCAAAAAAATAAAAAATCTGACCTTTTTATAAGTACTTCATTGGCATTGAAACAAGGATTGGATTATTTCTATCACCTTCATCAAATTGGGTTTTTTTCTTGTCAAATTCATATCCACGGACATTCTTGACTCTCTTGTGAAAAAAAAAAATAGCATCAAATCCGGTGGCTTTACTATTACGGTCAAAAAATAGCATAAGAATATTTGCAATTCTAGATCTAAGAAAGTCAACCGAACTTGGGAGTTGCATTCATTTTTTTTTCATTCTATTTTTGGACTTGATATTCACTTGAGTTAATTGCAACCAAGTTTGAGAGACTCATTTTTATGGAAAAGCATACATCTCTAAAGATTTTCTTCAAGAAGCTTTGATTCCTATGAAAGTTTAAGACTTCTCTTGCATTCCCAATCATCTAATAATACACTCTAAGGAAATCACTTGCATAGCTTATAATCAATAATTCTGACTTTTAAAGACTCTCATCTCCACCATCTCATATTCTTGGTCCTTCCTCTATGATTAAAATCTATCATAAATCTGATGTTAAAAAAGATGTCTTTCATAGATAATCTACATTCACATATCCTCCAATTATAGTAATTAACTCACCTACTATGCCTACCTTAAAAGTCCCCTCTAATTCAAATTGAAATATTAATACTTCATTGATTTTTCTTTAAAAGACCATAATTCAAAATAGTCCACAAATTATTCTTATGTAGTCAATTTAGTCTAGAGCACACATTTTTCTAATTCAGCCCCTAGACCATACAAAAAATTGATCCAAAATAGTCCCATGGTGACTAAATTAAGATCAATTTTGCATGATCAAAGTACTAAAATGGAATCAATTATATATCATAATTTCTACATGAGGTACCATTTTGGATTAATTTTGTCAAGTTGAGAGACTAAATGAAAAAAAAAATTTGATAATTTGAGACTAAATTAGCCACACACAAATAATGAAGGAACTATTTTAGGAATTAATCTATAAGTTAAATATACCATGCAACCCAAAGCTCCCTCTAATTTTGAATCCACTCCCTCTAGTTTCCCCTATTTGATTCCTTTCACAACTAATTCAACATAGTAAATTTTAGTTTCTAATTCAATCTCTATGACTGATGTTGTCATGAATTCATTGAATACAAATGCATCATGAACACCAAATGGAATCTCCAGCATTGAACCTATATTTAACATTTTTTTCTCTACAATTGCGATTAGTAACTTTTTAATTGCCCAAGGCCTTTTTGTTGTTGTCATTTACTCTCATTCCAACTTATTCTATCTTCTAAAAATCAAACATGGTTTATAATTTATTTGATACCAAAACTTATTGTGGAGAACACAAGAGCCAAAAGAAATTCTTCTTCTTCATTCAATGCTTTGAATATAAAGTAACTCAAGAAAAAAGAAAACAAAAACAAAAAAAACTACCCTATCATAAAAAAAAAAAAAAAGCACACCAAAAATTGACATGAGTTTCCTCCAACATTTGATCCTTTTCTTCTATACTAATTAGACCCAATTTTCTCCTTTAATATCCATGAGAATTTTGATTCCCCCTTAAAGCTTATAAATTTTAATATTTTCCCTGAAGCTAAAGAATAGATTTCTTCCATTCCTAGCTTGGAGATTATTTCATAAAAAAGTTGTTCAACTAAGTCTCTTGGATAAAAAATTTGCCAGTCGACTTTCTAAGGGCATAAAAAATGTGCAAAGTAGTCTCCTTGCTTTTCTTTGATGAAGTACTTGTGACTATTAATATGTTTTGGTAGATTATGTTGAATTGGATTATAAGCAATATGTATTATTGATTTGTTGTCACAGTACTGTTTTATAAAGTCTCATGTGCTTCATAACTCATTTATGATTATTTTTAGCAATAATAATTCACAATTTTTTTTGGGACATGATATAGCTTTAAATTCTAATTCAGCATTAGACCTTGCCAATACAGTCTATTTGTTTTCCTCCATCTCACCAAATTTATACTAATAATTTCCCAATATGCTAATGTTGATCTTCTATCCACTAATGAACTTGCATAAGTTGCATCTACATAGACTTCTAAAGTGAGTTTATTATTTATTTTGAATAGAACTCTTTTACCTAGATTATCTTTTAGTTAGTTATACACCTAGTAAGCTTGTAAATGTGGCTTTATTAAAACATGCATGAACTGAAAGACGGTGCTAACTGAGTACGCAATGTTTGGTCATGTGTGAGCAACGTAGATGATAAATTTTCTTATTAATCTCTGATGCATCTCCTCATATATGGTTGGTTCTTTTGATTCCACTGATTTTTATTTGACTATCAGTGCCCTAGTTTTCTGGTTTCCTTAAACATATATGTAACATATCTTTTTAAGAAACTAAAATCATTTAACTTGAGTATACAGCTTTAATTCCTAGAAAATTCTTTAATTTTTCAAGTTCTATCACAAATTCCTATATCTAGAATTCTCATATTTTATTTTTCTTCCTCATTATTTATGGTGACTAATATTATTATAATATACTAAGAGTATTGTAACACGCCCTTTGATTGAATGCTTGATAAAAAGAGTATAATCTCACTGACTTTATTTGTACCAAATTCTTTCATAAACTATAATAGGGCCTTCTTTAATCTACACAATCTATTAGTTGTCTATTTTTCTTCAAATCTTAAAGGAATACTCAAGTTTTTCTTCTAGAACCTCATGTAAGAGTCATTCTTCCCATCATATTGTCGAAGATGTCAATTATGCTGCCAAAGAAATGAGAATTTTTATTACACCTTTGCCAAGGACAAATGTCTGCTAATAAACAATTTCTTAAGTCTATGTAGCAATCAATTTTTGCTTTATACCATTTAAAAGAGCCATGAGGCTTGCACCGCAAAATGAACACTCATTTGAAACTTAATATGTATATATTTATACTAGGCTTATTGGCAAGCTGTTATGTACTTTTTTTTTTTCAAAACTTTCATTTTCTCTCACAGAACCAATCCATTTAAGTCTATAAATGGCCTTATATAATTATAATTATAATTATAATTTAATTTTTATTACACCTTTGCCAAGGACAAATGTCTGCTAATAAACAATTTCTTAAGTCTATGTAGCAATCAATTTTTGCTTTATACCATTTAAAAGAGCCATGAGGCTTGCACCGCAAAATGAACACTCATTTGAAACTTAATATGTATATATTTATACTAGGCTTATTGGCAAGCTGTTATGTACTTTTTTTTTTTTTCAAAACTTTCATTTTCTCTCACAGAACCAATCCATTTAAGTCTATAAATGGCCTTATATAATTATAATTACAATGAAAGTTCTGAGTGGAAAAAAGCGTTTAATAGACACATGTTAGGATAATGGATATAGAAGTTGCTTTCTATAATTTTTGGTGCATTTTCAAGCAATAAGAAGTTGAAGGTTCATTTCAATAAATTGTGTAAGCCAACGGGGGGGGGGTTGAACTTACCATTCACACTAATCATATACAAAATAGTATTTTGAACTTGTGCTAGGTCTAACATAGTTATTTTTTTAGTACACCCTTGAAAATCTCATTGAGTCATAAATCTAGGCAATCTCTAGGTTAAGGGTGAACTTAAATTCAAGAGTAGATTTATTGGTATTGGCGAATAACATGGTCTGCTCAGAGATATTTTCAAAGATTTTTAGATTTTCAATCACTAATGCTCAAGATTAATTTAAGAGCCAAACTAAATCATATTTGATAAAGTTTGGTACTCATTTAGTGGTTTTCAGTGGTTAGAAGAGCCATTGTGCTCTTTTTGTTTAGGGGTTCGGAACTTACCATTCCTTCACTAATCATATACAAAATAGTATTTTGAACTTGTGCTAGGTCTAACATAGTTATTTTTTTAGTACACCCTTGAAAATCTCATTGAGTCATAAATCTAGGCAATCTCTAGGTTAAGGGTGAACTTAAATTCAAGAGTAGATTTATTGGTATTGGCGTATAACATGGTCTGCTCAGAGATATTTTCAAAGATTTTTAGATTTTCAATCACTAATGCTCAAGATTAATTTAAGAGCCAAACTAAATCATATTTGATAAAGTTTGGTACTCATTTAGTGGTTTTCAGTGGTTAGAAGAGCCATTGTGCTCTTTTTATTTTTTGGGGTCTCATACGCTTCTATTCCCTAGGCTCCAAATTTTTCCCAAGTGGAGGCCATTATATTGAAAAAAATGCTAGAAGAGTTTGGCGCATCTTTGTGCTTTCTTCTCTCTAACATGCAAAAGTAAGTAATAGTAGATAGTTTTTGAATACTGTTCAGAATGATAAAATAATCCGGTTAAATGCTTTAACTCAAACCTACTTTTGATTAGATTCATAACGAAAATAAGGTGTACCAAATCTTTGAAAAAATGAGAGCTTTAAATTTTCCTACTAAAAGTCTTTAGAATTTTTTAGACCTACTATTTGATTTTACTTTTCACTGTAACGTTTTCTTTCATTGGTTAATTTTTTATCATGTAGCTCTATTTTTGTATCATTTTTATTTCAATTTATGTGAATTTTCAGGAAAAATTTTACTGGAGCAAAATGTTCCAAACATGTGAAGCCAAGTAGCATATATTGTGACAACTCACATTTGTGTCTAGATATTTCCAGATATACAAAAGTTACAAATAAAAGTTTTCCAGGTATCTTCTAACTATAAGAATTTAACAAATGAAATCAATAAAAGGATATTTGCTACCTTCATTAAAAGACATACAGTAAAATAGAAGGTGGTCAAACAACAAAATATGGGAGAACAAAATCTCTTAACATGGATACGCAAGATCATAGATGACTCCTAAATCTATGCATCCTAGAACAATTAAATTTAAAAAAATTAATCAACTAGGTTGGTAACATAAGAATGCCACAAAGCACTGTTCAAATAGTGCATGTGAACCAACTCCCTTCACAAAACATGATTATGAAAAACAAGTTATATGGTGGACTGACTAAAGCACTGTCAAATAGTAATGTTATCTACTTTGAAAAAGTAGCTTAAGATTTGGTACCATGATAACCATGATGCTGCCAATGGTAAAACCGAGTGGTAGTAACAAATATGATAAAAATTCCGAAAAATCGACCAAATAAGCAAAAAACCCGAAAGAAATAACTTCCAAGTGCAACAGTCAAAACATGAACCTCCATAAATTTGTGAAGCTCATGACAGGATATTAAAAGATAAATAGATCAAATAACAATCACCAATGAAGGTGTTTAATGTTTTCTAGTGTTTATGTTTAAGTTCTACTGCAAGAGACATGAATTTGGGTTCTCCCTTACCTTTGCAACAAGAACACGAAGAGTAAGAAATGCCTCTTTTCGAAGAGTTGCACTTCCACGATGCCCTCTAGCAGCTTCTGCCTCTGCAGCCTTCACACAGACCGTCAATATTAAAATAAGATAATAGAATTCTTGTCTGTATATTTACTGCCAAGTTTAATTGATGAATTTGCAACTAATAACTAAACAAAAAGGCAAAGAGTCAATTAACAAGAACATTAACTATACTTGAGCACTAATAACAATGTCAACCCTTAGGCTAACACACCTCCCATACAAAGGCAAAGTTAAAAGATATTCAAAAGGTCCCTGCTTACTTTACCTGAAGAAGTAGTGATAGCCAGTGACCCACAGCAGCAGAAGCATCCTTAGATTGAAGAAATGATAGCAAACATTCTTCTGGTTCTTCATAATAAGATGACTTAGGTAAACAGTGTTTTAAGGTGGTGATCAGCGTGGGAAAAATAAAAATTTCCTTGCATGAGCAAGATCCAACAGAGCAAGGTTGTAGCCTCACAAGCATAGCTTTTAAGCATTTAATAATTCCTTCACGAAATTCTTCAGATGTCTCAGATGGTGAAAGCAAAGCCCCGGAAGTTATTTTTTTTAGCACCACAACCATCTGAAATATCATAGATTCAAAGCTCCGTTAGAGACTACAATCAGAATTTTCTTAGATAAAAAAGTTTCATCGTGAACACAAAGCAAGCAATCCCATTACTTAGACCGCTCATTCATACTTGAAAGAAAATAGAAAACCATGATAAAGTCATAATTGAAGTTCACTGAGGGCTTAGCATTTTAGGTAGTGATTTAACAAAATGAGATAAATAATAGATGGAGTTTCTAAAACTCATTATCATTTTTAAACAAAATATGCAACTTACATATCTTAAATTTACTAGAAGTGGACATTATCACAACCAAACATCCAGATAAGCTCACCAGAGCCCAAGGTGTGGTTGCAAGGAGAAGAGAAGTTTAATGAAGTGGAGTTCTTGAATCATCAATAACCATGCAATCCATTATGCCTCGTGCAACAATCAAGTACTACTCAAATCTCAATACAACAATCCAAGTAGAACATACAAGTCTCAACGATCATAAATTAACTAAATAAGTTACTTTGGCACCTATTACATCAGAAACCAAGAAAACTAAGAAGTTTAAAGTTAAGATCTATTACATCAGTCCTCACAACCATCGACCAAAAAAGAAATAAACAAACATTCCGAGCCACTCAGTTGGGTTTGGCCTAATATCCCACATGTCAACCCATCACTTAAAGATAAACAACTAATTAGGAAAAATTAAGTGCAAAATGCTAGCACATTAAAGGCTTATCAATATGAATAGCTCACCATGTACAAAGAAAATTAGACAAGTTACAGGTGTATCATGAAAACTAGTTCCAATCCACATCAATTATGTCAATAGATACAAAGGGAGATAAAAACACATTATCATTCATAAACATAGACACACAAGTAATTTATGCTCATCAGAGGCACACTATTAGTTCAAGTCATCCTAGGCAAATTGCCAATTCAAATCATCATAGGCTCAAAGCTAGTTCACGCCATCATGCAATGTTGGGTGTCACATTCTATGATGTACATTAGAGATCAATAGTTCTTCATGAAAAGGCCAAGCCCTTGGGGATTTATCAATCTCCCTACTCCTCAAGGACTTCAATCATCGTGGTTTTGACAAACCACAACCTTTGAGAGTATTTTTGCTCGAACCCATCATATCAAAAAAATATTCAACATAGTATTTTTAGCCCAATATTTATACCACTGAGCGCACCAAGCATTTCACATCTTCTAAACACTTCCACATTCTAATCCATAGGCATTCCACATTAACTCATTTTCATTGGAAATTATTCATGTGTTCATAAGGAAAAACAAAATATTCATGCCATAATTCACATGTCACAAACACAAAAGAACTGGAAAGGTATGATTCATCCAACAAAAAATACAAGAAAAAATGCTACACTTAATGGTTAAGATCTCCCACCTCTACGCAAACATGAAGACTTACAATTATCTAGCCCGTTCCTATTGGGTAGCAAACTTTTTTGAATAATGTTCTCAACTAGACACTTCAGCAAAAGAAAAAGCAGTTTTCCCTCAATTACTCTTTTCTAATAATGATGGCGAAGGGAAATCAAAGACTATTGATCACTGAAGAGGTACTCATCTACCTCCCTCAAACAACAAAAGGCGCATTTATAATCGCTCTTTCACATAGCAATATCTTGGAATCTATTTTTCCCAATAGCCACAGAGTTACACTCAAATGAACCAATAATTAGGGGATCACAACATACACACTAACCAAGCCAAACGCCAAAAAAAAAAAAAAAAAGAAACATTTTATGCTGATCTTTTGTTTCATTCCATTAGTCATATGTTCATAGTTATACTTGATACATTCCCCAACTGTCGCCAATCGTGAACCTGGATTTCTAGTGTCTAGTTCGAGTCATGTTTTCACGTCAACTTCAATAATCACACTCGTAGTTGTTGAATGCTACTATTTGTTCAAGAATTTAACTCAAATTCGATTGCATTTGCATCTTCTCTAAATCATAGTAAACCTTATGCGTCAAGCCAAGCATAATACATAGTAAACCTTACAATGAAACATCTTTGTAGACTTAAAATACATAAGTTCCTTTATGTGGGTGAGTATCAATTAGAGACCATATATATTATAAGAAAACCAACATATTGAGATTCAATATCACTTCATCAAAGAGAAAACTGAAGAAGGAGACATTTCAAATCTTAAGATTTGCACATAGTCCAATTCTGCTAACATGTTTACCAGGGTAATTAATGTTCTCAAGTTCAAGAAATATTTTAGACTTGATTGATTTGTAAAGTTGTTGATTCCCTTTGGAACTTTTGGTAAGGAGACTTTAATGATGTAAGCACATCTAGTTATCCATTTTATTCTTTAATAATATGAAGGATTTAAGGATTGGATATAAAGATGTGAAACTTTTATTAGCTATATCTAAAAAAAGAATATTGTAATTTTGCTCCCCAAGTCTTATCCTACCGCAAATTGAGCCTGATATAGGCTTCCCTATTGATCACGAGCAAAGACAATTCACTTTTAAAGATCATGCAAAAATAAAACATGTGTTACATGAATATCAATAAAATTAAATAGCACACATTATAACATATAGTGTCATAACACACCTCCTATATTGTTAGCATAGCAAGGTATACCAAAACAAAGTAATGTATGTTATGTAAGACATGAGTGCATTAGAATGCATAATGCACATGACATAATATTTTATTTATTTACTCTTTCTAGTTAAAATTTTCCATTTTTTCTAATTTATTAATTTATTTTAAACTTATTTATCCTTTATTTCTTTGTTTAGAGCTTTTTAAGATATATTAAAGTTTTATTTGACTTAACAATACACGCTTCTTGTGATAATTGACTAAGTAAGATATATAACTTCCTACAAAAAAGCAAGTAGCAAGAATATGAGTCTACCGCAACTTTAAAGACACGAAGCATCAATTACAAAGAAATGACTACCACCATCGTTAAAGAAGTTGCCATCATCATTGTCAAAAGAAACTACAAACATCATCACCTAGAGAAGCTGTGAGTATTTGATGTCTAGAAACAACTAGAGGAAGATCCAAAGACAATATAAAAAATAAGACTTTGAAATACTCAGAATAATTATGTCGAAAAAAATTTGAAGCTAACTATAAGCACTTATTTCCTTTCTCTTATCATTGTCGTTGCTTGACAACATCTTGCAAAGAGATCATGCACTCTCTTTTCTAATAAGCAAATATATTTTTCTTTCCTTCTAGCCATTGCCATGATTTTTCTTAGTTAATTAAACTTGAATTCATTGTTTATTGATAACTAGTTTTGCTTAATCTAATTTAATCAATTACTAGCAACATTGTGTTACTATATCATTACTACGGATTTATAAGATTACAAATTATTTATGTCATTTAATTTGCAAAACAATTATCTTATGGTAAATCATATCGCTATATTTAGCATTTTGACCTAATATTATACATTGTTACAACTATGAACCATACTAATTTTATTTGCAAATCTAATTATGTTCATTGCCATGGCAATTTTATTTTTTAATTTAATGTCTTTCATTAACTTTCATGTATGTCAACATAAACTTATTTTACAATAAGATCTATTATATTACTGAATTATTAATAAACTATATATATTTTTTAATATTTGTGCAATTTTTAAGATAAAATGTGTTGCGCCATGTGCCATATACCATTAACATTTATATGTGCAAGGTTCTTTGTAGCATCTTCTTCAGAGTTTGGATATTGTTAATGAGGAAAGAGATTATCAGCTAGTGTTTTTGGACATTTGGTGAGTGAAGAACAACATTTCCTGCTTTCGCATGTTAGCTTTCTTATAAGATAAATCTATCGTTGTTATTTTTCTCAACTTGTACTCCTCCAAACTTTTGATAGTGAAATTATATATACCTCCTTAGCAAATGAACATAGATAATACTTGATTGAACCATATAAATTTTAATGTTCATGTCTTTCTGTGCTTATGCTTATTATTTTTTATCATATTTATGTTAGTGGTACTAGTTTTATTTATTTTAGGTTAATATATTAATCCCATTGGCACCTTAAAAAAAATTTGGAAATTTCGTAATGATATATTTTCATTCATAGTCATTTGCGCATCCGTAAAAAATATGCAAGCATTCATGTTATTATTCTCGTGTCAAAACACGCATATGAAACAGAAAGCTATGGATCATCATACAAAATATACAAGGAAATGTGCTACACTTAATTCATTAAGATAAAAAAAACCCCTCCCTCAATGTAGGTAGAAAAGTTACAATTGACTAGCCTCTATTCCTCCAAGTAGCTAACTTCATCAAATGGTGCCTCTAAGCTCCACATTTCAACAGAAGGAAAGAAGTTGTGCCTCCACTACTCTATTTTGCTCAATCAAACAACTGCAATGTTCACGTTAAGTTTCTCTACCATCAATTGGTGGAAGTGAAGGGAAATCAGCAACTACTAATCACCAATGTGGCACTCATTTGTCTAGCAAAAGACTCCTTTCTAACTCTTACATGCAGCAACACCCTAGAAGCTACTTTCCTAACGGTCAGGGAACAAGTCTCCTCAAGCTCCTCAAGCAGACTACTGGTTAGGGACCACAATAGACACGCATATCCCACTAAAAAAATTAAAAAATGAATTGGATATTGTCTGTTCGCTCTATTGATCATGTTACATTCAAACACATGCTGAAGCCCATACTTGATTGCACGTTCACTTCCGCTCAGTCGCTCCTAAATCCAAATTCAGTCAGTTTGGTAACTCACAAATCCGTTCACAACTGAAAGGAGGAAAAAAGATCTAAATATCAAGAATGCAGGCAGCTAGAATCACGTTCGCTAATAATTCCAGCTAACACAATATCTACTAACAAAACACCACCACAAAAAAAAAAAAAAACTTATGTCAGCGAAACTAAAGAGCTCCGCCTCATAGTTTCTCAGTTAATTAGACAACTTGAGAAGAGTTCTATATCACCTTCAACACTAATCATGATATCCAGCAATTCAAACACGAAATCAAACCGGAAAAAAAAAAAAGCTAAAATGAAATGAAATGCAGCATAGTGTCTAGAAGTCTGACCTGATTCACAGACCCTAAATGACATTTCCTAAGAAGCTCCTCGAGGCACCTCAACGTGCCTTCAGCAACAGAATCACTAATCACTTGACCACTGAAAAGGGAATCGGGTGCAGGAAAGCCGCCGTTTGAATTGGCTTTCTTTCCCGATCTGCATTGAACGGCCGCATCCAGCAGAAGCAGGAGAGGGAACAAAGTGTAACTGAACATCAAATGCGAAAGAGTTCAATAGCTTTTCATCTCATCAAAAACCAAAAAACAAATATCCGGTAGCCAGCTAACAAAATAGTAATAACGGAAAGAAGAGCTTACTCGAGGCAAGGCTGAAGGCCAGCCGCGGGAGCGCGGCGAAGGAAGTCGGCCATCTCAGTAAGGAAGGACGACTTCTTCCTAGGGTTTCGAGTGAGTTCAAGGAGCTCTATGCAATACGGCCTGAGACGCGAGAAGACACGCTCTCGAATTTCACTCGAGTTGGCTCCGCGCTTGCCCCCTAGTTCTCCCATTCTGTTTTTCGAGGAAGATGGAAAAAGCTAAAGCAGATTAAAATGGGAACAAAAAAAAAATGAAAGGACGTGCCCACAGCCGCCGGCGACGCGACAGCAAAAGTCTAAAGCCCGCTGCGCCAAGCGAGAAATGAGGCGAGCAGATTGCTCCCGACGTCTGAGCAATCGAGGGAATCCGCTTCAATGTAGGAGAGGCGGACGACTCTCGCGACTCTGAGTTGAGTCTAGATTGTCATCACCGACTCATCGTCGGGTCGGTCTTCGATCTTTTATGGGCGGGTTGGATATGGGCACCCAGCACATTCGGGTCATCGGGTTATAAAATTATAAAAAACGTTAAAGTATTTATTTCACCTGCCCTCTCAACCTAGCAATCACCTCACTCTCTCCCTATCAATCTCTTTAATCTCTCTCTCTCTCATGAGATGTTTGATTTTTATTTTTTTTTTTGCAATGGGTATCCACCCAACACCTCACCCATCTTGTGGGTGGAGATGTACTAATCCCATGTGCCACATTCATCACCCACACGTGTCGGGTCCCCACTTACTTTCCCCACTTTAGGTATAGGCGCCTCCGCCCTGGAGAGGATTCGAACTTGGTCCGGGGGGTTCTCGGCCGCGCTCGCCCACCAACTGAGCTAAGAGACGGTGGGTATGAGATGTTTGATTGAATGAATTAGAAGTATAGAGCGAAGCAAATGTAAGAGTTTTATTACTTTAAGATGTTTAGATTATTGTAAAATAATATGTAAAGTATTTATGGTGTATTCAAAGTACTTTAAAAAGATGATTTACGGTGTATTTAGAATTCACCTAATTTGGGTGAATTTCAAATATACTGCTCAGTGTAAAGTAATAATTATCGCTGTCAGTCGCTTATCTGACCCCATCGTAGGTTGCTGACCACCGCCAGTGATAACAGACTATTATCGGCTGCCATACACCACCAACATCATTGCTGGTTACCATCACTGTTAGAGATAGAATCGTAATTTTTTTTAATGGGGAGACAGATGTTACCTTCATAGGAATTTGTTGTAAACTATTGATATTGGTGAGGTAAGTTTGTTATTTCAACAAATGAAGTGTAGGATAGACACATAACTTATTGTTGAAAATTACGATATAATGAGAAGCTAATCTAATGATGAGCTTAATAATAGTAATACTTTAATAAATTTTGAAGATTTAATAAATTTCAGAAATCAAAGTCTTTTTAGGTCAGCAGTTAATATAATCACAAATATTTGTTAATCCAAATAGATTTGGTCATATAGGCTTTTTTTAAAAAAATTATTTATTTATTTATTATTTATTATATTTATTATTATTATTACTTATTTATTTATTATTATTTTTACTTGATCATATAAGCTTGTGCTATGTTAGTATAACAATTTTGATTATAAAACTATAAAGGGCATGAGTGGGTTGTTAATGAAAATAATGGCCTTTTTTATTAGCTTTTGTAATTGTTAAATTATAATATAATAAATAATGATTTCGGTTCTTAACAAAATCTGTATACTAAAAAAAAAAAGAAAATCAAGCAGACAAAATAAAATCTACAAAAATCTCCATAATATAAATAATCAAATCAATCATTTAAATCATAAATTACAAACTATTTGTTAAAAATATATAATATAGATAAGAACATCGTATTTTTAAAATGCAAAGTAAATTTGAATATTAGAAATAAAAAATAAATAAAATTCAGTCATAATTGATAATTAGCCAAAAAAATCACTTTAATATAATTAGCATACATGGCGACAATAAGCCGGCTGCATACCTAATAAAAACAAAATAAAAATAAAAAACAAAATAGGCATATATTAAAGAATATTATAATAATATACAATAAATAATTTCGTTCATTACAAAATAATTTTATATATTTTTATGTTTATACTTCCACACGATGAGCTCATTAAAATTTATAATTGATATAGTTAAATTTTTTTTGTTTATTTTTCCTCTCGTCTTCTTTTTATTTATATTTTAAATAATTTTTTGTGATACCATAAATTATAATTTTAAACTTGATATGACCCTGAAAATTTCACTAGTCGAAATACGAATCTTGATAAACACGAATCTTGATGCCGAAAGCAAGTTGATCCGAAATTGAAACTGGTCGAGATCAAACACTTAAAATATCATTGGAAACTTTGAGACATGAGTTAAATTCAAAAGCTCAAATATAGAGTTTATATAACAAATCGAAGCGTCTTGATGAGTAGAATATAGCAAGCCCGAGATCTCATAATTACATCATTTGAGCATTCAAATACACAAATATATCATATGATCAGGAATCATCATGAGCGTCCAGATGGAGATGAGTGGTTTGGATTTTGGATGTATTCAGATGTCACTCTTCCAATCATAAATACCCTCATTCCTCATATGAGGGGAGGCAAGAAGAGAGAGCTCTAAAGCTTAAAAATCCTCTAGGTATAATCGTGTCACCACTCAACGGTCACACCACTCGTTGGTTACCACCACCGCCTGCACCGGCCGGTCTCCACGATCCTCGCCAATAATCTCCGGTCATCATGACAACCTTTATCGTCGTTTGCTCACCATCATTGCTACCACTAGAATTACAACAACGCGACTATATATTGTTGTTGATGGGATTTTGTCCTTCTCATATATTATGTAATCACATCTAAAAAACTTTCTAAAACAAATATATAGTGAAAGCTTTTCAAATGTGATTTTTCCCTTTTCGAGATTTTTCACGTAAAAGTCGAGTTTTCTTGTTTCACTTTAAATCGCACATTTCACAAGCTATAAACTTTCACTCTATCACAATTAGCTTTCTAGCACGCAATAAAACTAAACTTTATGATATTTGGAAAATTAATAAAGAATAAAGGATGACTTATGACTAAAGTGCATGATTTCTATTTTTTTTTTTTTTTTGTTGAATATGATTTTTATTTTAGAAATTGTTTTCGATCAATATGTTTAAAAACACGTGTATTTATAAAGATATTTATCATGTCGATTCAAATTGAAATATTATTCAATTTTGAACTAGTTAACTTCGATTAAAAATAAAATTTTAAATATAAGTCCATCAAATTTGAGAAATTATATATATATATATATATATATATATATATATATATATATATATATATATATATATATATATATATATATATTAAAATAAGCTGATATAAATTTTAATTTAATAAACTGAAAAATGAAACTATTTTAAGATAGAAATAATTACAATTTTGTATATAATATTTAGTTAAAATTATTTTATTAATTTTAAAAAACATCCTAACTAAAATCGTGTTTAAAGTTAGTAATTTTTTTTAAAATTAAGTATTATTAAAAACTTAATTACATAATTAAGTATCATTAAAAAAAATTAAAATATGGATAGTCGCCCAATTAGTGGGCGACTAGGTTGTCATGTTGAAAATGATGTGGCATAAAGTTGCCATGATGTAATGAGGTGAAATGAAGAAATAGATCGATCACCTATTTCCTCTGTTTCATTCTAATCGCCGATCCGCCCGACGCCGCCATGGTTCCACTCCACGAGTAACCCCGATTTTCTCCTTTCGAGCACGCTCTTCTTCCTCAAGCTTCGACACCGCAACCGACATTAGTCTTCTCTTACTATCCAAAAGCAAGTCGTTTTCTTCCCGACAGCCGCGTCGACAACGTTTGACAACTTCCCTCTCCATCTAGCAGCCGTTGGAAGCCAACATTATCTTCCGACGACGATTCCAAGAGCTCCATTTTGTTAGGGGAAGTTTTCTGCGGCAGATTCTACCATTTTTGCGCACATTCCAGTCGTTCTTCATCAACCCATGGTAAATCCTTAATTTTTTCCATTTATAAATTAATAGAGTATGTGTGATAAGGATTAGAGTTGTATAGTTAGAATTTTGTGGTTGGGTTTGATTTGTATATTTATGTTAGAGTTGCGGTTCAGGTGATAAGATGTCGCGTATAGTATTATTTAGGGTGTACAACATAATTTCGAAAAGTATGAGTTGGGTTTGGGTTGTTGCAGTTGGCTAATAAGCTTATAGCCTTATTAGTTGTAGTGACGTTAGATGACGACGTCTGAATAATGTATCGATTGATTTAAATTTCTTATTATTTATGTAGTTTGTTTTACAAGAATGAATAGAGAATTTATTTCGTTGATCCTTTTCTATGGAGGCAAACTAAGTATCGACGAGCAATTCAATCCAAGTTATGTGGGAGGTCGAAATTGTCCAGTTAAGGTTTTGCGACATAGCACCTTACTAGAATTGAAGCAAAGAATTATGAGATCCTTGCACATTGATTTAGAGCATCACACAATCACTCTTACATGTAGTTATCCAGTGGGTAATGGATTTATAGCATATGGTATATCTAACGATGACGTTATGCGATCGATGCTTTCCTCAGATAGTATGTAAGTGGAGAATGTTTATAGCATCCACATCACCGACCGTAATAAGGTAGATATACCAATGATGCATACACAGGATTTCATTGCACATGCACCTCTGGCGACAGAGCGCAGTTTTGATGAGTTGATTCCTAAGTAATAACTTGTTTACCCTTTCTTGTTTGTACTTGTAATAATTAATATGATAGTTTCCCGTCCAACTAATGAGTTTTGTGACAGCGATGATGTTATCTATCGTTGAGGAATCCTCGAGTGCGGCGATGATGAGTATCGACTATGAGCAACGCGGTTTAAGCGGAGTCGGGATATCGATGATGATTGTTCACTGGGATAAGCCATGATTGAGAATCTGTCACAATCTTTTAAAAAATCATTCACTCAAATATTGATAGTGAAAGTCGATGTTGTCCACAAGTAGTATGATGTGTCAAACTATGAGAGAGTGAGACAACGATATTTACTTTGATGGTCCATCTGATGAAAATGTCGTAACATATGCTATTGACATCCCAGGTGACCTTGTCGAACGTATGTGTTTCGCAAGTAAACAAAGTCTTCAATTTGCTGTTGTTGGGTGGTGCATAGTGAATAATGTTCAATTCCAAATAATGACCTCTAACTAAAAGAAGTTTATGGTTATATGTGTACACCGTGATAGTCCTACTAGACCATGTACTTGACGTTTCCATTGTAACAACAATAGACGCTTAGGGGGTGCTTGGAGAATATACAGAGTTGGGAAAAACCATAGATGTATCAATGCAGTAAGCGTAGGCAGTCATCGACAGTGTAGTTCAAAATTCATAGCTTTTTTCATTATACCTGTGATCAGACATCAGATTGATCTGAAACTTAGGGAGATTATAGGTAGAATGGAGTCAAAATTTAATATTAAAGTTTCCTACATGAAGGCTTGGGATGCAAGACATATGACAATAAAAGCAATCTTTGGCAGTTGGGAAGAGTCTTACAGTACTCTCAGCCTTGACATGGAATCAATTTGCAGTACATTACCTGATACAGTCTACAAAATTCAGTCAAAAGTGCACAACGCTTCCAAAGACTTTTTGGGCATTTCATCCTTCCATTATGGGCTAGTACCAGTCTTGAGCTTATATATTTTTAGGCAAGTATCGTGGTACGTTATTAACTATTATTGGAATTGATGAAAATAATGGGTTGTTTTCACTTGCCTTTGCTGTTATGGAGTCTGAGTCGATTGATTCCTGGTTGTGGTTCTTGATATGCTTACATATGTCTCACAGGTCCGCTAGATGTGATGTGCATAATATCGATAAACATCTCTTATGCGTGGAGAAGTCTTTTCATAGCCACTATGACCGCGCATCCGCGTAAAATTTTAAAAAGGTAATACGTAGATTGGGGATTGGTGATGTTGAATTTCTATGCCAGAAAATGTATATGTCAAGAAACACTGATGATATCCGTGAGTTTAATTGTTTCATGTTAGATATTAAAAATGTGAAAGAAGAAGCTCACAAACAGCTTGTGGAGCACGACCCTGTTAAATGGTCACTTATACATGACGGTGGAATGCGTTATGGTACAATGACGACTAATGCATCTGAGTGTTTTAATGGTATTCTGAAATGGGCTCGTGGTTTACCGATTCAGGCTTTAATTTCTGTTATTTACTACAACTTAGTTGCATTGTTCATGAAAAGACTTGTGAGTGCAACTTAACAACAGGATGCCAACTTATCTATCTTCACCCAAACAGTATCCACAATATTACAACATACTGAAAGGGAAGCCAGACATTTTCCTGGACTGGTGAACATTAACCTCTAGGAGATGCAGGTATTTGACAAGCATACCCAATCATTTAGAGTTGATTTGCTAGATAATGGCCTTTGTAATTGTAGTTGCAACAAAACGATTATATATCATTGGCCATGCCCACATGTTGTTGCTGCACTGGGATTTAGATGATTGAACCACCTTACGTGTGTGTCACATTACTACACGCTGTATCTGTATAAGCTCACATACATAAATGAGTTTCACACTTTGCTTGATCGGTATGAGTGGTCATCTTTTAGTGCAGAACATGGATTAATAGCATTGTAGCCACCCAATTTTCGTAGAAGGTCAGGTAGGCCTCGTGCGAACATGCTCAAAAACACAATAGATGAAAACTAGCGAAGAACCGCGCATTATGTGAGAAGCCACTATAGGTTATCGTGCCCTCACAATGTTAATAGTAGAAGGTATGTCGTGGATACTTTAGCATACAATGTATATGTATAATGCATGTTACTTAGATTTTCCGTGTAGGTTGTTACTTAGATTTTTGTAGGTTGATTTTTTTTTTACTTAATTTAGCCACTTTTACCCTTTTCATATTTATATAGATACTAATTCCTGCATTTATTTTTTTCCATAGGTACGATGATCGAGGAGCCCCACCCTCCAGTTAGACATCGGCATCGTGGCCATGCTAGGGAGGCCACCCCATAGTTGGAGCAGCCACTTACTGAGATTTACCCTAGCATAGCCTCCTTACATGAACGACATAGAGCTGCTCACCCTGATATTATAAGCAATATGCAATTTATGTTCCTACTTTACGCCTGCATACTTTTTATTTTGGTTAATGACAAATCATTTTTTTTTTGTAGAGCAGTGTTTTAGAGGCTACGTCACACTTGCTTATGTTGAAGGAGTGGTCTATCACCTGTAGATGATTCATCAGTGGGCTAGAGGCAGTAAGCCTACAGTGTGCTAGCCAGCTTTACTTCATCTGCCTAGATCATCATCTCCTTATTGCCCTGGTTGAGAGATTATCTCTGCAGACCAACACCTTCCACCTAGCTGTTGGTGAGATGACTGTGACACTCCAGGACGTGGTGATGATCTTAAGATTACGTGTTGATAGGTCACCTATTATTGGACCCATTGTGATCCGTGAAAGAGAGATATCGGCTGATTGAGACGAGTTGTTGGGTCGACACTCTATACCGATACGATGTACCAGACCATACATACATCGCCTCGACGAAGTCGCTCGCATACATGCATGCCATTGGGGTGGCGGTGGTCTTTAGGGAGTCAACGCGCATCTCGAGCACTAGGAGTTTTCGTGCACGCGCTACATTCCATTTCTTATTGAGTGTTTATTACCGTCGATACATCAGTTCGAGGTCCACGCGATCTACCAGAGGACTGGATATATTTAGTGCTATGGAGGAGTTAGCCCATCTATATAGAGAGCTTTTAATGAGTCGACTATCTTAGGCCAACAACATGGTTAGTACCACATACACATATATGGTAGGAGCATATTCATGTGTGGAGGCCGACCATGTGTCAATCGATCTATTGGTCTTAGCATTGGGTTGAGGTATATTTTACTTTGCACTTTCAAATTTTTAGCTTATATGTTTATTTAAAGCGTTGTATGCATAGATGGAGAAATATGTTCGAGATGCCAATGACTAACATTAAAAGATATAGAAATGAGTGGATGGTTGTCGCATACTGTTTGACTTGCAGATGACATTTCGGTTTAAATATATACAATGCATATTCTAATTTAACATAATTTTTAATATGTGCAGGTGATCTGGGAGCCATACACTGAGCAGATCACGCCACGTCTATCACATACGTGCTCAACAGGCTCTGACATATGGTTAGCACGAGCCCCTCTGATCAGCTGGAAGAGGGTTGAGTGGCATTTACCAGATCGAGTGCTGCGACAATTTGGCCTCACACCCAGAGTAGATGTGGCACCAGTTGACCCTAGTTTCAAAAGGGTCGATGGTCGAGGCAAAGCAGATGTCGATTGGGTAGATTACTAGTACATTGCCGCAGAGAGGATTATCTTGTCGAGGGTTTGGATAAAGATGTGGTATCGCATCAACGACATGTGGTCGATGGGCTTCTCTCATTTATCGCCACTCAGTAGATCCACCAACCACTAACTATCATAGAGCACCTGTAGAGCGTATATATGTAAGTGTTAATATAAGTACTCATTTGAATTCAATATGTTACTTGATGCTTATTTCACATATTATTTTTTCATGTAGGCGGAGCACATCTCAATGACTCAGGACATCTTCCAGCCATACTTCGATTGTGTGGATGAGCACGAGCTATAGGGAGCCGTCGATAGGTACGAGGTGTTATGTAGAGACTTGTGATTACGTGTACACGTCGGGGACACATATTACAGAATAGAGCCTATAGAGGGTGTCCCACACTATGATTGGAGTCTTACATACGCCGATCGTGTCCTTCTACATACCACTTATGATGAGTCACACCCATCATAGTCACAGACTATCCGATGACTTCCAAAGATCTTGCATTGGAGGACCAACATCGCGTGATCCCATCACTGCACACCAAATACACACTGGAATGGTGCGATTTCATGCAGACGACAGAGGCGTTAGATGTTTAGGATAGTCTATTTATGCCCCTGTACTACATTTGTTCTTATCTATTTACTTTTTATTTCTGTATCATCAATTTATGTAAATACTTGTACTAATTTTTTGGAATGAAAACTTGTAAATAATCAATCTTATTTTTATCTATCATTTATTATTCGTTCTTAGATGTTATAGATTCACTTGAATGAAAACTTACAGACTCTAAAGTTGAGTTGTATCAAAACATTCAACCATATAAAAAAAAATTGTATTCAGACTATATTAATATTTAATCGCTCGATAACCTAAAGCCAGTCGCCTACTCTATCGTGGCAACTTTATACCATGTTATTTTCGACGTGGCAACCTAGTCGCCCACTAATTTGGGGGACTATACCTATTTTTAAATTTTTTTTAACGATACTTAATTACGTAATTAAGTTTCTAATGATACTTAATTTAAAAAAATTACCTTTAAAGTTTCATCATACAATTTATTTTTTTTGGAATATATATATATATATATATATACCACACAATTCTTAAGCATTTATGTGTCTCATACATAAAATTAGATATTTAATTATTTAATATTTTTCAATGCTAAAAAGGTGAATTTCAATTTTTAAAAATAATTAATGATAATATTTTTGATGTGATATTGAATATTAAGATTTTATATATATATAAGTTAAATTTTAGGTTTTAGATATCTTATTTGAAATGTATTTAAATTCTCTATTTTTTTAAAAAGAAAAATTTACATACATAGCATAAAAGTATAATGCATTTATATATCTAACACCTAAATTTTAATATTACTGATATGACACTGAAAATTCTACTAGTCGAAGCACGAATCTTGATGTTAAAAGCAAACTGATCCGAAGTTGAAATTGGTCGAAATCAAGAACTTAAAATATCATTGGAAACTTTGGGATATCAGTAAAACCCCTAAAAAGCTCTCAAATATGGAGTGTTTATAGTCAAATTGAGCGTCTCGACGAGCTAGATCTAACAAGCCCAAAATCTTAAAATTCTGATTTCATTTGAGCATTCAAATATTTGAAATACATCAAATGATCAAATGGATCATTTTGATCCGCCCGATGAAGTGGAGTGGTACGGGTTTTGCATGTATTTACAGAGACACCACTCCTCCAATCTATAAATAGCCCCTCATTTCTTATATGAGGGGAGCCCAAGCAAGAGAGAGGAGAGAGCTCTAAAGATCCTCAATCATGCCATCGACGGTCATCAACCGCCGCCGCTGATCGCCACGTCAATATCGCCGTCTCCATCATGATGACTTCGCCATTGTTCCTGCATCGCGTATCCCACATCTCACCATCTACCGATTATTCTATATTTGTGATTGTTCTGCATTGCCGGATTGTTCCGATTTCGCCAATAATTGTTCCCTCAGATTTCACGGTGATTGCTCCGCATAGTTCACCATCATCTACTACTATTAGAACATAACCTGACGTCACATAGTGTTGTTCCTTTCATATATAATTGTAATCCGTACGGAAGATCTTGTACTCAAAATAGATACATAGTAGAAGCTTTTATGCTAGCCCGTGGTTTTCCCTCTTTTCGAGATTTTTCATGAAAAATTCGAGTTTTATTGTTCACTTTTAAATTGTGTGATTTCACAATGAAGCTAAGGTAAAACTTTTACTCTACAACTAGTTTTCTAGCACGCAAGCTTGACGCCGTCGGGAAAATACCCTTCAATCATTCTTGTGAACACCCTCGTTGGCCAAGGCGTAACAAATGAGCCCGCTCCAACTCCCATCACTCTCGAAACCAATCCTTAAATCAAGAACGCCAACCTTCTGCCTCACTTCCCGATAGGACCGTTTGAAGGCGCGAAATCTCTTTAGAAGATTATTGAATGGAAGAGTCTCAAAATGAGATGATCCAACTTTGAGGAACACATACCACTACCGCGAAAACACATCTCCCCAAGATCGATCGTTAGCGTGGGAGGTCAAAATACTAATCTTGATGTTGAAGTTCCTCGCATAGAGATCGCGGATGTCGATCTCGACAATGCTTAGTTCTATTCATCCATCACGCATACCAACCGACGCTAATCCACCAATTATTGCTGGTAGCTTGACACATTCTCGTCCTGTTGACCCCACTCGTCATGTTATACGTGCAGAATTATGACACTTAATGCAAGATGAATTTTACCTTTAAGATAGAAATCATCTTCTCCCTCACCGCGGCTATGAGGAATCCTCACCTTTAGCTGAAGCTATTCTTCAACATCTTATTCCCATGGGTTTCAAGCTTCCGAACATTGATTCCTATGATGGGGCGACCACACATGAACACATCACTGTGACTATCATGCATATCCAACGAGCTCCTAACACACTGCTTTGTCAGGTCTTTCCGTTACCCTCAAGGGACAAGCTCGCACTTGGTTCTACTCCCTTCCAAGGGAATCCATCCATACCTTTGACGAATTCGCCAAGATTTTTGTAGAATAGTTCATTGCAAACCGGAAGATCATTAAAGATTCCTCCCATCTCTCCGGCATTCATCAAAATGAGGGTGAATCACTTAAGGAATACTTCTAGAGGTTCTCCTTAGAAGCTCGCCAAATACCTAGAGTAGACCCTGAACTATTAAGAGAAGTTTTCCTTGGAGGACTCCGTCCAGGGCCTTTTTACTCATCACTAATGCGAGACACGGTCCGCTCATATACCAACTTGGTTCATCGTGTGGAAGCACAAATCTCTGCTGATGAGGCTGTTAGTGCCCATCGCAAATAATTTGAGCAATCTACGGAAAAACATAAAAGCACCCTAGGGAATGCGGACCGACAGTCCTATCAAAAGAAGCAACAAGGCAGTCGTGATCTCCTCCACGACCCCCATATCAATGACGTGAACCACGACCTGAAAAGGAACACACGCTGCTGAACACATCTCTTGTTAACCTCCTAATGGCTATTCGAGATGAAGAAAATATCAAGTCGTCGTATTCACTGAAACTAAATTCAAGAAATAAAGAGCAATATTATCACTTCCATCGAAGTCGTGGACATACTACTGAGGCATGCAAACAACTCAAAGAAGAAATTGTGAGGCTCATTCAACAAAGATATCTACATCAATTTGTAAAGAATCAATCGACTCAAACAAATATACCTCCAACTGGGGGGCAACCAGGATAATTATCACAAAAATAACAAAATAATCATCAAATAATTGGAGAAATTGAAACAATCGCAGGAGGACCAATACTATCTAATCAAGTTCTCATTACCATCTCTGAAGAGCCAGAGTTAAAGAAGTCTCGTACTGATCATTCCATCACTTTTAATGACTCAGACTTAGAAGGAGTACATGTTCCTCATCAAGATCCACTTATCATCAGCTCAGGGATCGGTGAACCATGCTATAATGTTAAGAGAATTTTGATTGATAATGAGAGTTCTGTTGATGTCTTATTTTACTCCACATTTTTTAATATGGGCCTGATTAGGGAAATGCTCTAACCCGCTGCAGGACCATTGTACGGGTTTGATAATCGCCCTGTACAAGTAGAAGGGACAATCACCATTCCTATTATCCTTGGTGAATTTCCTCGGCAAGTGGCTCATTTAATCCAATTCATGATGGTCAAGTCAGATTTATCATATAACGCTATCTTTGGAAGACCCCTCTAATCAATTTTTGGTGCAGCCACTTCAGTATCTCATCTTAAGATAAAATTTCCAACCCCCGTTGGAGTTGGAGTGGTCTGTGGAAATCAACATATAACACAATCATGTTATCTAAGCTCAACCACGCCTTCGTGACCTTCGATCAAGATTTTAATTTTGAGATGAAGAAGTACCCCGAAATCTTTGCTGAAGACTTGTTCTCTGCATTATCGATGACCAATCACTACGAACAAGGTAAGTGGGATCTTGCTCTCGGATGAACAAAGGAAAAAAATACACAGACTTCTTGCGCAAAAATCATGACATCTTTGCTTGGAGTCTGACAGATATGCCGGGGGTTGACCCCAATGTAATCATGCACTCCCTCAAGATTGATCCAACATTCAAAGCAATCATCCAAAAGAAATGGAGTTTTGCACCTGATCATCTCCAGGCTATTGAACAAGAAGTTAACAAGCTCATAGAAGTAGGATTCATATGAGAGGTACATTACCCTACATGGCTAGCAAATATTGTCATGGTTAAGAAAATAAATGGAACATGGAGAATGTGTATTGATTACACTGACCTTAATAAGGCTTGCCCGAAAGATAGTTTACCTCTTCCTTGAATTGATCAATTGGTTGATGCTACATCTGGACATTAAATGCTCAGTTTTTTGGATGCTTACTCTGGTTACAACCAAATAAAAATGGACCCAACGGATGAAGAAGCTACAGCATTTCAAACATATAAATGTTTATATTGTTACCAAGTTATGCCATTTGGGTTAAAAAATGCTAGTGCTACCTATCAATGACTTATGAATAAGGTTTTTAAAGACCTATTAGGTCACACAATGGAGGTATATGTGGATGACATATTAGTGAAAAGCTTGAAAGAATCACAGTATATTTCTGACCTAGAAATATGCTTTAATCTTCTTCGACGTTACAACATGCGACTTAACCCAACCAAGTGTGCTTTTGGGGTTACGCCAGGAAAATTTCTCGGATTCATGGTAACCCACCGGAATGAGGCCAACCCCAGAAAATCAAAGCCCTCAAAGATATGACTCCTCCAAAAATATCAAAGAAGTTCAACATTTGAATGGAAGAATTGTGTTATCCCGCTAGCCCATTCGGGGATAAATACGTCATTCTTTAAAATATTAAAGGGAGCTAAAATAATAATTTTCAATGATGATGAATGTTTTTGCTTGAGCAAAAGGGAGTATTTACATCTCCACCCTTACTATTCAAGCCTATTTAAGGAGAGATGTTATATCTCAGCCTCTTCCCACGCGATAAGCTCAATTTAGTGAGAAGAAAGTGAGATACAATGACTAATTTATTATGTCAACAAAATTCTCTATAGAAAGTCGTTATCCACTTGCCGATAAGGTGGCTCTGGCTTTAGTTTTCTCGAAAATTACGCCCATACTTCCAAGCTCACACTATCAGCGTTTACACTCATTTACCATTAAGGGCCATCCTACATAAACTAGAGGTTAGTCAAGTGGTTCAGAGAATGAGAGAGTTTGATATAAATTTTCTTTCACCTCGCTATAAAAGTCTCAAGTACTCAGACTTTATGGAATGCACCGTCCCAACTCTAGGAAGCTATCTACATGCCTTTCATCTCCTCAATGGACCCTCTATGTTGATGGAGCTTCGAGATCTGTCGGGAATCTTACTTATTTCCCAGAGAATACCTTAGAGTATGGACTTCGCCTAAAATTTCTTGCAACTAATAATATGGCTGAATATGAGGCTCTCATAGTAGGGTTGAGACTTATCATTGACTGCGACGCTTAAGACTTAGTGATCTACACTGACTCTCAACTTATCACCTCCCAAGTTGAGGCAAACTTTAGTACTCATAATCCTCAGCTGGCATAATATCTCCACTTGGTGAAGTCTCTTCTTGCCCATTTCAAGACACATCAAATCATTCACATACTACGAGAGAGAAGCTAGCTCTCACCAAGCTTCATGCTACTAGGAATCTATTTAAGAGAAGGCATGTTGAAGAAATACATTTTCCTAGATCCAAGGGTCATGGGTAATTCAAGCAATTAATGAGATAAAGGAACATTCATGGATGGACCCCATCCTATCTTTTCTACAAGAAGGAACCCTTCCTGAAGACCCAACTTCTGCAACTCATCTCCAAAGACAAGCTTTAAACTTTACTATTATCGGAGGTGAACTATATAAACGAGCTTTCTCTGACCCATCTCAAATGCCTCTCACGAGGCCGACACACATTAAGAGAGGTTCACTGGGATATGTGGAGAACACCTAGGAGGAAGGGCGCTAGCCCTTAAAATTATAAGGCAAGGGTTCTATTGGCCTACAATGAAACAAGATGCTTTAGAGTTCATAAAAAATGTGCAAGTTGTTAGTTGCACTCTAACCTCTCTCACATGTCACATACAGAGCTCTCATCCCTTCAAAGCCTGTGGCCTTTTGCTCAGTGGGGGATCGATATCATGGGACCTTTTCGATAGCATCAGGGCAACGAAAGTTTATCATTTTAGCTATCGACTACTTCATTAAATGGGTTGAAGCCGAACCACTCGCTAAAATTATGGAGGCAAATGCTAAACAATTTATTTTAAAAAATATAGTATGTCGATTCGGTCTTCCTGCAAAGATTATCACTGACAACGGAACCCAATTTACTGGAAAAGTCTTTACATCCTTTTGCAAAGATCTTCACATTTAGCTGCTGCATATGGTTGTAGCACATCCTCAAACTAACGGGCATACTGAAGCTACTAACATGACTATACTCAAAGGACTAAAAACACATCTTGAGAAGGCCCGGGGGCAATGGGTTGATGAGCTTTCTAATTTTCTTTGCACCACTACATCACGCACTCGACCGGTGAGACACCATATAACTTGTGTTTTGACGGGCTATTATACCAGATATCGGGTTCCAAGTCCAAGAGTTCAATTATTCAATCATAATGGTAATGAAGAAAACTCGACACTGACCTACTTGATCGCATCACCAAATGGTAGCCACTTCAATAGAAGAGTAAAACCTCCCCATATTTGTCGGTGACTTGGTCCTGGTCTCAAAGTGCAGTAAAGGCCCTCAACGCAATAAACTCTCACCTCTTTGGGATGTCCCATATGTGGTTATAGCTGTGGTAAAGCCAGGAACATTCAAGTTCAAGGATCTAGAGGGAAAAACTTTACCTCAAACTTGGAGCACTAAGAATATCCGAAAATATTATCAAGCATAATCAATCCCAAGGGGACTTGATCGGACCTCTTCCATAGAGGTAAGAAGTCAAGTAACACTTTGGCTAATACCTAGGATAGGTCAAAAGGTCCTTGGTGGACATCCCGTGACCTCTTCCATATAGGTTAACGTCATCAAGTAATGCTTTGACAAATAACCTAGGTCAATAATCCTCGGATTCAATTCGACTCTTCCATACAAGTTAACGCCAAGTAATGCTTTGACAAACAACCTGACAAAATAATCTGGATTCAATTCAACCTCACAGTTAGCGTTGTCGAATAATATTCTGACCAATTACCCCGAATATGTAAAAACAAAACAAAAGCATATCATCTAAAAAAATGATGACAATATTAACATGATGATATAAGAAAGAATCAAGATTCTGATACACATTAATAACATTACATATATAAAAAAATGCATCCTCAAGTGATGCTACATCATATCAGTTGGTGATATCAACATCCTCCTCACCATTAGAGATGCTCTTGACTCACTCTCAACTCCTTCATCTCTTGAATCTGGTGAAGAGTCTTGACACTTGGGAGATAGATCCTCAACACTAGCTCGTCTTGCGATGCACTGGATTCCTTTAGAACCTTGAATGAAGCCCTCCTCTAAACATTGGTGCTCTAGGTCCTTCACTTCAACATCAAGAATATGATTACGAGCTTCCTGAACATGGTCCTCAATTATATCATGATAAGCCAGAGAGCTCTTCAAGTCTTCCATTGCCTTCAAGGAGATTTCATTTGCTTCCTCTTCTGACATCATATGTTCCTTCTTAGAAAGACGATCCTGTAATATTTTTTTCTCCAGTTCGAGAGCTCCCTTCTCCACTACAAGTACCTTGAGTCTTTTCTCTTTCTGGCAAGTCTCGGTCCTCACCTTAATCAGCTCATCATGAGTGCGCTCCACCTCCTGACGCTAGAGAGAAAGAGAAGTCGACATGTTCGCTAGCTCAGTTCTGCACCCAGTTAGCTGATCCTCCAAAGTCGCCACTTCTTTGGCCTTAGCACTCATCTTTCGCTCATACTCGCCTTACATATATTTTACCTTCACAAATTCAGTATTCCACTCGTCTAAAGAGACACCCAAATGAGCCATCAGCCTTAATATTTGAGTTACCTTTAAAGAAAAAAAAATCATCACAAATATTACACAAAAGAAAAGAAGAACGAAAAGAAGAAAAGAAGAAATAAGGGAAGACAACGTATTCATCTCGCTTGACGCTCAATGCATATGTGATTTAACACTTCGAATGTGTGGCTTTGAAAACAAACTCTCCCATCATGAAATAAAACTCTCGATGCCAACTGGGGGTGAACATCTTCTTCGCAGATATCTAACGTAGTCACTTCAGAACATGTCTTCTTTTTCTTTAGGGAAGAAACATTGCCACCACCCTTGCGGACGCTTCTTGAAAGAACCCTATGAATATGAGAAGTCCCTTCATCACCTTTACTTGACCTCTTTAGTGGAAAAGAATGAGATCTCTCTACCTAGATGGAAAGGCCAACCTTGAACATTCTATCTTCAACTATATATTTGCCAATATGACGCAACTCATGCTGTAAACTTTCTACATCAGGAATATTAAGAGTTTTTAAGATCTAATTCTCTTTAATTAGTAATGGATCTAGAAGGTCAATCAATCTTCCCCATCCCTCAGGAAGGCCCCACTCATTTTTTACAAAGAAGAATCCATTAGATCAATTTTTAGATGGATCCCATGCTAAAAATTCTATCCAATTCTTTATAGCCTGATAAGAAACATGTCCTTGAGCATCACATGTGAATCTGCACATTTGGCACAAGTATGTGATGTTCAAAGTAACACCACGCTCTCTGAAGAAGACAGCCAAACCGACGATGACCACTAAAGCCCGAAATAAAAATTATGACAAAGCTACACCACATGTTTTGAAGATCTTAATCAGCTCGGGAGCTAAAGGGAATCGCAATCCAGCATGAAGAATCATCTCAGAAACAGTGAAGTATCCCGACGGAGGTGAACGAGCTCGATCATACCTCTTGGCAACAATAGCCACCAACTCATTAGGGGAATGAAATTTCTTACGAAACTCCATTAAACTATCTGATGTGATAAGGGATGGTATATAGTCTATAGCTATCGCGCTATGGGTTATCCTCTGGCCATCACCCTGTGAAAATACATAATGAATAAGTAAAGAGGGGGAAAAATGATAAAAATCTGAAAAATCTGAAAATTTTGTGAAGCTACTCACTCACCCAAATAGGGCATACCCTTTTCTCGACTCGCCGCCATGGATTTTTGCCTACGATCCACAAAAGGACATGCATACATATGAGATCAAAAGAAGTGGGGAGAGAGACAGAGAAACTATTCCTCCCAATGATGCTCAAATTACCGCCAAACTTTTGAGTCGCTCAAATGACTCTAATTACGCTTCCCGCCATCTTGGCAATTATCGACCATTGAACCATCCATCAAGTTTGAAGAAATCCAATTTCACTCACGGATCTTGATCGCCTCCAAACCCTCATTAGGTCACTGATACCTCTTCGAGGGAAAACTAGAGCCTCAGATTTACTACGGTCTTGATCGCCTCCAAACCCCTCATTGACACCTATTTCGAGGGAAAATTGGAGCCTTACCGTATAAACTACGGGTCTTGATCGCCTCCAAACCCAGTTGGTTCGATGAGGTCAGTTGACACCTCTTTCGAGGGAAAACTGGAGCCTTGCCTTATGAACTATAGGTCTTAATCACCTCCAAACCCGGTCGGTCTGATGAGGTTAGTTGACACCTCTTTCGAGGGAAAACTGGAGCATTGCCGTATGAACTACGGGCCTTGATCACCTCCGAATGACCCTCACTCAAGAAGAAGAGAAGCACTAGAGTGTTGAAGAAGTGTACCTCCTCCCTTGGCCCTAGGGGGTTTTTATAGACCCCTTCTAGGGGCAAAAGGATAAAAAATTGCCCAAAATCATCAAAAACTGCCTGAAATTGTCAAAAATTGTCATTTGGGCCGCGGGCATGCGCTGGCCCCGCACGCCAGCATACGCCAGCGGCGCTTGCCCAATGATTGAACATGTCCAAGTCATCAATTGAGCCAAACCAAGTCTAATTGGCCACTTGACCTAAGTTGACCCAAATTATCCTAAAAAGTCAAAATGGGTCAAATCATGATTTAATCCAAATTGATTGCAACCAATGGCTCAAGTTCATTCCAAATCACATGTTGAACTTGACCAAAGCTTCAATTGACCAATTAGACCCAACCTAGCCTAATTGATCATGAACCCAACTTGACCCAAAAGGTCAAATCAACTTGAAATCAAACCAAATCAGAATTGATTGAAACCAAAGCTTGCAATATATTTCAAATGATCAACCAAGCCTAAACCAACCCATGACCTAATTTGGTCAAATGGGTCAAATTGTCAACTTGACCCATTTGACCCAAATGAACCTAAATGAACCAAAACCAAATCTAAACCAAATAAAACCAAACCAATGATACCCATAGGCTCCAAATGATCATTTGAACTTCACCTAACCCATGGCTTGACCCAATTTGATCAATTGGACAACTTAACCCAATTTGACCCAACTTGACCCAAATAGGTCAAATTGGGCCAAATTAAATCAAATGAACGCCAAATCACTTAAAATTTGGCCCAACCCACTTATAAATCATGTTAAATCTCCTAAATCAAACTCATAGCCAAATGACCACTTTGCCTTTGGGTCAAAGGGTATCCCAAGACCAATTCGCTTGGAATTTGGCCATTCCTTTCCCAAGGCCACTTGACACCCATTTATTAGTCCACATGGGCACTAAGGAGGGTGGTGAACATGACCCAATGAGCTTGGGTCGGCCAAGAGCCAAATGGAGGCCAAATTGACCTCTCTAATCACCCTTGGACACTTGGCTCACCAAATTCACTCACCAATCACATGGGCAGCCACTCTCCCTCACTCCTCCACCCAAAATGACTCATGTGGGATGTTTTCCAATTCAAACTGATCATCCAATCCAAGCTATTAAGCCAAAATGATAAATCAGCCATCCACCGTCCGATCCAAGGAGGGGGGGATATACCCCCCATCATTCTCACTCAAACCAGAAGAGATTCATTCCTCAGAACTCTAGGAGTCAAATCAAAACCTCTCCAAGCTTTTCCCAGCTATTCCCGAGCTCCGTTGATTCCCATTTTTCAGTTTTGTTTAAAATTGAAATAGGGGAGATCAATCCTGAGCTCAACTCACTCAATTCTTAACCAAAGTGCAATTAACCTTGCACACACCATCATTGGACCTCGTTGAGCTCAATTGAACCATTTTCCAAGCCTCTAAGCAACGGGAAGTGCCACTTCAATCAAGACCGATCGCCATTGAAGAGGAGCTTGGTCGACCGAGCAAACCACTTCAAATCAAGACTAAATTTTTTTAACAGGGCTCCGTCTTTACTAGACGAAGCTACCTCCTTCGTTGGAAGCACCGATGATAGCCTCCAGTGAGGTATGCCATTGAAACTAGCCTTAGAGTAAAATTTGCTTGGTCCTTTATGAAGAAAGTCATTATGGCACACGATCTCCACTGTTATATGTGTTGTTTGTACTTCCTTGAAGGTGTGAGATGAATTTGAGCTCCATTTGAGCTCGGGTGAGCTCAGATCGAGAGATGATCGATGGACGGCATCCGTCTCTCACCACTCGGGAGGAGACATATCATGGACCATCTCTTATGCATGATCAAATTGAATGGTCCTGATCAAATCATGCTATATCCACTGTAATTCTTAGCCTAAATTGTAGGATTAATCTCGGTCATCCGATCTTAGATCAGACGTCCCTCATAGAAAGCACAGCTGCCACCAACTGACTCAGCCGATGAATGTGACAACTTAAATAATAAATCATGTCATGCCACATAGAAAGCGCGCCGCATCAGTTGCCACGTGGCCCCATGGGATTAGGAGTTTAATTAGGCTTAATTAATCTAATTTTAATGATGAAACTTTCAAAATTCATTACTAATTGTAGACAAATCTAAAAAATATAAATAAATACTAATTTTAAAGGTAATTCAGAGGAGAATAATGGAAAATTAAAATAAATTAATTTTGAATAGTGATTTTAACTCAATTTAGGTTTTATTAGAAATTTAATTAAGCTAATTACTCTCTAATTACTTAAGCAATTAATTTTGAACTTTATGAGATTGATTATTGGAATGTCCTTTGCCTTTGATGATTTTCTTGAAATTTATTACGTAATTAAATAGGGCAATTATTTGTTTCATTCTTAATCCCTCTCTTAATTCATTAAATGATTAATTAGCACGTTAAATAGTAATGAATCCATTAATTAAGTTGGCTAATCATTATGAAATAGTGAATGAACATAGGGAATATGATTATGACCTCTTTTCTAATCTTTTCCCTTAAGTTTACTTCATTTGGATAACACTTAATCAATTTGCAACTAATTAATGGTTTAATCACCTCATTAAATAATTTAATTAATCAAACTCAAAATCAAATCATTCCAGAACTCAATCATTCAATTCTTGGGTGTTCAATTACCTAAGAGAATTCTAAAGGGAATTATAGTCAAACTACATGTATAGGAGGGTTATAAAAGTACTTAATCAAATCATTTAGCTTGATTAACTAATAATTATGAGCCAATTACATTTTGCCCCATCATTTCTGAGGTGTATTGCTGATTTAATTTCCATGTGGTTGCATATCATATATTGGCTCATAATTTCTTGAATAATTATGTTAAAGTGGTATAGGTAAGGGCTAATTAATGGATTTAGTTCATACCTTAACCTAATCAAAACATAAAATCAACCTAATTGTTCTAAATTAAATCAAACCAATTCACACATGGGAGAAATGGGTTAGGACTAGCAAACCCTTCTCATATCTCTTAAGTTAAATTAAATTCAAAGATAACAATCTCCTTGAAAATTTTTGATTCATTTTAAATGATCTTATTTTATATATTGTCCTTAGGAATTAATTAGGGTGAAAGAAGTCATTGCTTACATTCCTTTATTTCTTTCCAATCATGCTAAATATTATTTGCCATATGAAATCATGCATTCATTTATTTTAAAAATTAATTAAATAGAAATATTTCATTTTATGTAAAATTGCACGTGTTGGCTAAAATTAAGAATATGAGAGACTATTATCACTAATAAACCAAAAATTAAAATTTTTTTTTAAAACCTATAAATCAAAGATTATAAATGAAGTGATGCTAGTTATAAATATTTATAAGCTTGCATGTGATGATAGCATAAGATGTGTATTATGAAGTTCTCTTTCCTTCTCTTAACATGGATTCACATAGGATTTGCAAGTTTATATTTCATTTGAAAAGAACACAACAGTTGCCTAAATCTATTCTTATGCACCTCTATATTAAGACTTAGGAAGGATCTTCATATTACACGTGTAAATCATACAACCAAATTAAACATAATCTCTTGCATGATTCCTTATCCATTTCATTCTTTTTGTTCATCTACATGTATCTAAGAAAAGTGATATATCAGTCTGGACATCCTAGGTTGTGAGGCTTTAAGTAGCCCTAAGTAGGTCTTGTACCTTACACCCCTGGTGTAGAAAGCAATGACGTGACTGGAAGATTGGAAAATTGAAAGATTGGAAGATTGAAGCCAATTTCTATATAATCAATTTGAATACATCATTCACTGCTTTGTTCGGTAGGCCTTGGATACACAAGAATAAGATGGTTCCATCCTCTCTTCATCAGTGCATCAAGTTTTGAAGAGATAGAATTGAATACTGTGTCAAAGGAGATGAAAAGTCATTCTCAGTTAGAGAGGTCGAGATATATGAGGACGTGACTTACTATCTTTCTCAAAATCAAAACATTTATTCTTGCAAACTTGGTCAAAATTTGAATACAAAAGAAAAAGAAAAAGAAGAAAAGAAAAAGAAAAAGAAAGAGAAAGAGAAAAGAAAAAGAAAAGAAAAAAGAAAGTACAAGTGACAAGGAAGAGGTAGAGCCGCATGTTACATTCCACCCATAGTTCGTTCCACCATACAGACTTATGGATAGGATGACTTGACCTCCACCAGGTAGAGGTAGAGGTAGATACAGAGGTAGTTCTAGAGGTTGAAGACCCCCTGGTTGGTGGCCAGCCAACAGGGGTTATGTTCTAGTTCATAGGAGTACTCCTGCTATTCACATAGACTTAAAATCCAGCTCAGGGGATAAGTCTCATGTGATTAGCACACCAACCAACCCCTCTCAGTGGGTCTCATTGGAGGTAACACTCGAGCCAGATAGTGACGAAGACCAGGCCCCCAAGCAAAGCATAAATGTATTCGAATCAAGATTATGTAAAACCATTAGGAGGCAGTTGGGAACCTTAGCTCTAACCCTACTTTCTTCTTAAAAAGTTGAGGGTTTGGTAGTTAAGAAAGCCCCTAGATCTTCCATGGATGTCAAGCTAAAGAGATTCCTATTGGGATCATCATCTTCAAGTCAAGAAGCAGATGTATAACTTGAGAATGATTCATATAAAGATTTAATGAAATTACCTTTTGATTGGTACTCATCTTATGTTCATAATCTTGCAAAGAAAGGTTTGATTCCTTACACATGGTCCAGACAGAGGTCAGAGTATTTCGAGAAGTTATGGGACAATAAAAGCAGGGATACACAATTAAGACCAGGACTAGGATTCGGTATAGTCAGTCCAGTTGACGATGATGATTACTGCTTAGTTATCACCAATTATCTAGAGTCTGATAGGATCTTCTCAAACCACACTAATTCTTATGAAGAGGCATGTTTAGAAACTTTAGATGATCCTGATAATCTTCAAATCAAAGATGCACCTCCAAAATTTGAAGAAGAAATTAATTCAACCATCGACAAGCTCAAATAAGTCAACCTCAGGACAAAAGAAGATCCACGCCCCACATACATCAGTTCTCTATTGAATGAAGAAGAAACCAATGACTTGGTTAGGCTATTGATTGAGTTTAAGGACTTCTTTGCATGGAACTATGAAGAGATGCCCGAATTATCTCCTAACATAGCAGTCCACAAACTCGTAATAGACCCGAACACTAACCCTATCAAGCAAGCTTCTAGATGCATGCGATTAGAAATTGAACCACAGGTCATTTTTGAAGTCAAGAAACTGATGGACCCTGGCTTTACTAGGGAAGAAAAATACCCTGCTTGGTTAGCTAGTGTCATCCTAGTTAAGAAGAAGAATGACCAAATTCACATATGCGTCGATTTCAGGGACTTAAATAAGGCATGCCCTAAGGATGAATTTCCACTTCTTATACTAGAGTTAATGGTGGACATTGCCTTATCTCATGTAATATTCTCCTTCATGGAAGGGTCATCTGACTACAACCAAATTAAGATGGCCCCCGAGGATGAAAGAAATACTACTTTTTGAACCCCGATCAGAATCTATTATTATAAGGTCATGCTCTTCGGCCTTAAAAATGCTAGTGTTACTTACCAGCGGGCCATGACTCAGATTTTCTATGAACCCATTCATCATTAAGTAGAATGCTACGTCAACAATTTAGTTATCAAAAGTAAAGAAAAGGGAGATCATCTCTTTAACTTGAGAGTAGTTTTCAAATAGTTAAGCTAATTCAATCTCAAAATAAACCCCCTGAAGTGTGCATTCGGAATAGCTTCAGGAAAGTTCCTTGGGTTTATTGTCCAACACCTGGGAATAGAGATAGATCCAGAAAAGATCAAAGCTATCTTAGAAATGACACCCCCTAAAAGTCTAACTCAACTCAGATCATTAGAGGCGGTTTGGCATCTAAAACATCTTTAATATATCGGGGAGATGCAAGCCATTTTCAGCACTTATCAAAAAGGTTTCTAAGTTCAAGTGGGATAACAAGTGCTAGCATGCTTTTGAAGATATTAAATAGTATTTCGTGAAGTCGCTAGTTCTAGCAGCCCCTATCCTGGGCAAGCCACTTATCCTTTACACTACTGCATTAAGTGACTCCCTTGGCGCTTTGTTGGCCCAAACCAATGATGAAGGGCAGGATAATGCTCTTTACTATCTAAGCCATCATCTAATCCCCGCTGAAGGAAACTACAAACATATTGAGAAACATTGCCTAGTTCTCATCTTCGCATCCCAAAAACTATGGCATTACATGCTCTCTCATAAAGTAAACTTGATTTCAAGAACCAATCTACTGCAGTATCTCATGACACGGACGACATTATCCGGACATTTGGCATGTTGGTCCATGATTCTATTGAGGTTTGACATTATATTCGCACCCCTCAGTGCGGTGAAAGGACAAGCACTGATAAATTTTTTAGCAGCACACCCACTTCATGATGACTCTCCGCTTAGTGAAGATCTCCCTGATGAACAAATCTTGAACTTAGGGGAGGTTGACTATCACCAACGGGAGATGTATTTTGATGTTGCAGCTTCCTCTCAAAAGAGGAGAAGAACCACGATCTACTTTTTCAGGAAAGACAGAGGTAGGAATCATCCTTTTAACTTTAGACCGTGATGTGATGAGATTCTCATACCATATCTCCAATCCATGCACCAACAACGAAGCCGAGTATGAGGCTTTAATTGCTGGTCTGGAGTTAGCTATTATAGTGTGTGTCAAAAGCATCAACATCTACGGAGATTCTCAGCTGGCCATCAACGAGATTACTGGATCATATAAGGTTCTAAAACCTAAGCTTCATCACTACCATGGGTACACCATGAAGCTATTGGCCCAAATCCCTGAGGTCACCATCTACAAGATTCCTCGAGGGGAGAACGCAGTAGCAGATATTTTGGCCAAACTCGTCAAGGAGTTGGCATGCCCGGAGGATGAGTCCATTCCAATAAAGGTCCAAAATAGACAAGTCTTATCCCTTATTGAAGGTGAACTCGTCAAGAGTTATTCTCTTGAAGGAGAGATTATTGTTGCCAAGAAAGACGAGGAGATAGATTGGAGGCAACCATTTATAGATTACTTGACTAGAGGTAAACTACCTCAAGAGAAATCAAAAACCCATTAGATGAACCAGAGAGCTATCTCCTATGCTCTCGTAGATGACACCTTGTACCGACGGTCTTTTGATCAAATGTGGTTACACTATTTAGACAATGACAATGCCCATAAAATTGTGACTGAGGTACATTCAGGTCTATGTGGAGTATATCAATCCAGTCCAAAGATGAAGGCAAAGATCAAGAGATTAGGATATTACTAGCCTTCGATAGACTGCATATATGTAGCTAGGAGATGCCATCAGTGTCAGGTATACGGTGTAGTCTTACACCAACCACTAAACATTCTACACCCTATATTGGCCTCATGGACATTTGAGTGTTGGGGTAATGATATAGTGGGTCCAGTTGATCCTCCTTCTTCTAAGGGTCATCATTTCATCCTATCTGCCACTAACTACTTTTCCAAGTGGTCAGAGGCAATCCCACTCAAAGAGGTCACAACTCAGCATGTGCTCTAGTTTTTCAAGAACCATATCGTATATAGGTTTGGGGTGCCTCAAAAAATTATATTCAATAATGGATCTGCATTCAAAAGCACCAAGATCAACAGCTTTGCCATAAGACACGATATAGATTGGAGATACTACACTATCTACTATCTCAAAGTAAATGGTCTGGCAAAAGCATTCAACAAAACTCTCATCCAAATACTAAAGAAGACACTCGACGATAACAAGTGATAGTGGCATGAGCATCTAGTTGAAGCCTTATGGGCATTCTGCACCACATATAGGACTCCAACCTTATCTACCCTGTTCTCCTTAGTGTATGGGTCCGAAGCCATTCTACCATTAGAAGTTCAACTCCTATCACTAAGGATAGCAATGGGTAGTAAAACCACTACAGAGCAGAATGCCAGGTTGCAGTTAGAAGAGCTCGAAGGTTTGGAGGAGAGACGCCTACGAGCATGCCAAAACCTCAAGTTGTATAAGCCAAGATGATTCAAACTCACAATAAGCTGGTTTGCCCTAGAGCTTTTCAAGTAGGAGAGCTTATTTTACTTCTAAGGAGACCAATTGCTGCCTGTCAAAAGATGGGAGATAAATTTGAACCCACTTGGGAAGGCCCTTTTGTCATAGAGAAGGCCTACTAAGGAGGATCTTATCAACTTATTAATTGTAAAGGGGAATACCCGATGCTTCCAATACATGGGCTCTATTTGAAGAAATAATATCCATAAAATTATGTTTGAAAATAATTATCTTTAAAAATTTTATTCCAATTCATCAAAATATTCTCTTCATTTGAAGCATTATTTGCTTGTTTGTAAATCTGCCACGACATTTAGGATAGATATAAGAGAACCCAAGAGACATCCTAATCCTTCTTTAATAACACGAACACAAATTAAACATGATTCCCTAGCACTACTATAGTAGGTATAAGAGAACCCAAGAGGCATCTTATTTGGACTAGCACGACTAAGTTAGGTGTAAGAGAACCCAAGTGACATCCTTTCTTGGTGGGACCACAACTGTCATTCGTGGAACCATATCATCAACTCTTAAGCATGTTTTAGGATAGGTGTAAGAGAACCCAGGTTGCATCCTGTCCTCCTTTAACACAAACATAAACACATATCTTTTATCTCGGGCTATTTTGATGTGGGAACAAGCCCCCTGTGACACTCACTCATTAACTACTCTAGGTTGGGCTGACATGCTACCTTGTTAGTGTGTCACCTTAGTGGTCACTTGTCTGGCGGATGTGAGCCCCCGTGCTTTCTTCCTGACTTGACCATTGTAAACTGATAGATGACTTATTAGTTTGGTAGGCCTCACTACACAGCCAGTAAGCTACCTCATGTTGACTTTGTTTAGGAAGATGTAAGCCTATACACCTTCTTCTTGAACTAGCCATCATGCACTGACTAGGTCAAGTATATTTGAGGATTAAGGTAAGCCCCCAGTGACTCCTTTCCTCTCAACTACTTTTAAGTTGATATAAGTCCCCAATGACTTTCACTCAGTAGTTATCGTAGGTCGGATAACACCTATCGAGCTGAAGTCAGACTATCCCGATAATCAGTTCCGTTGTAGTAGGATGTGAGTCCCCGATGCTTTCATCATATGCTGATTATTGCAAACCAATAGACACCTTAGGTTGGTTGATGTTCGTTATGCTGACAATGACTCACCCAATGGATACAACACTCTTGATAGATATGAGTCCCCATGCTTTCTCCTTGAGTTGGCCACCGAATACCTATAGACATTATCTTCTTCAGACATCAGGATAAAGCCCTTAGTGGCCCCTCCCTTGCAGGCACTCTACTTGGATCATGTCCTTAGCAACCCCATTTAGACACTACTTGGGCTACTCTTGGATTGGACAGTCCCCTTTCCTAGTAGTCACCCCTGTGGTTGAAGAATTTGTTCAATGGATGCACAAATTCTCCCTTGGACCAGTAAATCTGAGATAGGTCTAAGCTGATATAAGCTCCTTCTCAGTATGATCATTCACAAACCAACAGGGTCCACGATAAATAAAAAATAAACAAATTTATTTGCTTGTAGATTAGGAAGTCAAGCCCTCAGCGACCCCTTTCCCAAGCAGGCATCCTAAGTAGTGTCAACAAAACTCTCTATAGGAATTTCGTGATAACACTTGAGTTGAGATAAGTCCTCGGGTCGGCACTCTCTTAGTAGTCACCCTTAGGTCGAGTTCAATCTATTTTGCCACAAACAGGTTGCCCCATCGGTCATTTTGCTCTGGAAGATGTAAGTCTACTACACGTTCTTTCTAGCATGAATGTCGCAAACTGATGGGCAGCCCTAGGTCGGGTTGACATGTTACCTTGCTAATGCATCTCCCTAGTGATCTTCTGTGTAGGAAGATGTGAGTCCCCATGCTTTTTTCCCTGAATGGGTCACTGCAAACCGGAAGACACCCCTTTGGTTGGATAGTTCTCCCCTTTAGTCGGGAAACTACCCCCTTTGGATCGGTAAATCTCAAGTAGGCCAAGGTCGACATGGCCCCTACTCAGTGCGGTCCATCGTAAATCGACAAGATCCATCAAATATAATTAAAATAAAATTAATTTTGATTATCTTTGAGCTGATTTAAGTCCCCTAGCGATATTCACTCAATAGTCAGCCTAAGGTTGAGTTTGAATCACTGTGTCACCAACATATCACCCTAGTGACTGATACCTACTTTGGAGAATGTAAGTCTGCTACTCTTTCTTCCAAGTATAACTGTGGAAAATTGAAAGGCAACCCCTTTGGTTAGATAGTCTTACTATGTGGTTGATAGACTAACCTTTTGGATTTGTAAATTTGAAGTAGGCCAAGGTTGATATGGCCCCTTCTTAGTGCAATCTATCACAAACTGATAGGGTCCATCTCAAAATTTAAAATTTAAAATTTAAAACAAAACCAACTAACCTCCCCTGTGGAGTCAAATTAAACAATCAAGTTGATCAGTTTCTCCTCAGTGAGATGCAAATCTTTTCAATTTCTCAGTAGAGTCAATTCAATCCAACCTGAACTTGCTCCCCTAGTGGAAGGTTCGCACTTTTATCCCTAATGGATTCCAATTCTAATCTCCAACAGATTTCATAACCTCTTATCCCTAGTGGGTAATGTGAACCTTTTCCCCTAGTGGAAGGCTCACATATTCAATCCCAAGTTGATTCCTTCTTTGCTCTCTTATGTCTTTGACATAAGTAGAGTTGCATTGCACTAAGATCTTGATTCCTTCAACACCTCGGGTTTAGGAGTAGATCATTTCTGTTAGTGTTTGTGATCATTCAAATGTTGTTGATCATCTCGATCAACACCAATATGTGTGATATGCCTTGTCAGTCACACCGCACCTATTAGACGCCCTTTATTGACCTCACTTATGGAGTGAGCTCTCAACTTCTTCATCTTAGACATATGACTTCTCTAGACATTAAGAGTTCCTCAGTCTTGTGACACTTTTAGTGATTACGTGAACACTTAACCTAACCCTATAGACTTAGAAGAGTTTATCATAGGATTAGGCTATGTATTAGGGATCTAAGGAAACCACTTACTCTATAGCTCAAATCCAGCCCATGTACACTCCTTCAAACCAATCCAAATCAAATCTCAAATCAATTCCAACTCAATTGATTTTTCTCAAATATCAAATCAATCCTAACTCAATTAAGTTTCTCAAATCTAAAATCAACTCTAAATTCAATTCCAATCCTAAATGATTCAAATCCAAAATCAATTTCAAATGCAACTCTAATTCTAGATGATTGAAATCCATGATCAATTCCAAATCCAAAACCTTCCTAAGCCTTATGAATCAAATCCATAAGCTTAGCCAAACCCTTCTAATCAACCCAATGCCAAGTGATTTCTTTATAAATCACTTATTCTATCATTTGTATTTGCAACTATAAATGAAATTATCATCCAAATCATCCAAATCAAATGAATATAAATCAAACCAAATCAAAACCCCTTTTTCAAACTTTTTGACCTACCTTAGCCAAATTCATAATCAAATCACGACTAATTCACATGATTCTATCATGGATCATTTATATTCTCATTTATATTCATAAATATAGATGAAATATAAATTCAAATGTCTAAAATCAAATCAATATAAATTCAAAACTCAAATCCAAACCCAATTTATATCCATTAAGCTAATTTCTTGGATTTAGCTAAATCATTCTCAAATCAATCCAAACCCTTGGATCTTCTCTTCAAACAATCACTCCTTCAATCACATGCTCGAATATAAACATAAACTACAATCACCAAGCTAAAATCAAACTAGCCCATGTCAAACCCATGTTCATCCTTTTGACTTGAAATTATCAAATGAACCAAAACCCATTTGACTCCAAACCACTTGCACTTGGATTTATATTTTCATCATAAGTCCATATGTGAGTTAAACCAAACTTGAATCAAGCCATGATCAAGTCAATTGACCCATCTAGGCTCACTTGACCCAAAGTAGCCTAAAGACCCTTTTTGAGCTAAGTTCTAATCCAACCCAAGTTGGATTAAACTAATCAAACCAATTGTGATCAACAATCATCTTAGAATGATAAATCACTCAAATTGGGTTAAACCAAGTCAAACTTAGTCTTTGACCAGGTCAACACTTAGCCCAAATGAGACCTAAATAAGCTAAAATTCACTATGAGCCAAACTGATTAAAACCATTGATCTCAATCAATCCATAATCAATGATTGAACATGACCAAGTCATTAATTAAGACAAACCAAGCCTAATTAGTCACTTGACCTAAGTTGACCCAAGTTGGCCTAAAAAGTTAAAATGGGTCAAATCATCATTTAATCTAAATTGATTGCAACCAAAGGCTCAAGTTCATTCCAAATCACTTGTTGAACTTGACCAAAGCTTCAATTGACCAATTGGACTCAACCTAGCTCAATTGACCATGAACCCAACTTGACCTAAAAAGTCAAATCAACTTGAAATCAAACCAATTCAGAATTGATTGAAACTAAATCTTGCAATACATTTCAAATGATCAACCAAGCCTAAACCAACCCATGACCTAACCCAATTAGGTCAAATGGGTCAAATTAGTCAACTTGACCCATTTGACCCAAATGAACCTAAATGAACCAAAATCAAATCTAAACCAAATAAAACTGAAATAATGATACCCATAGGCTTCAAATGATCACTTGAACTTGACCTAACCCATGGTTTGACCCAATTTGACCAATTGGTCTACCTAACCCAATTTGACCCAACTAGACCCAAATGGATGAATTTGAGCGAAATCAAATTAAATGAAATCTAAATCACTTGAAATTTGGCCCAACCCACTTCTAAATCATTTTAAATCTACACAAATAAAACTCATAGCCAAATGACCACTTTGCCCTTGGGTTAAATGGGTATCTCATGACCAAAATCGCTTGGAATTTGGTCATTCCTTTCCCAAAGCCACTTGACACCCATCTATTGGTCCACATGGGCACCAAGGAGGCTAAATGGGGTCGTAAAGGACATGATCCAAGTAGAGTGCCCACAGGGGAGGTGCCATTAGGGGTGTTATCCTAGACCCTATAAATAAGAAGGCCTGTAGGTGTATGGTGGTGTGGTGAAATATTTAAGTTTCTAAGATGTACACTTCCATCTTCACTCAATGCAGAATAAAATGAAGATAGAAATATACTCTTTTATGCATTTTTGGACACTATGTATATCCGCAATTGTTCTTATTAAGGATGATCGGGTTCGACATTGAGGAGAGGTGTATTATCTCAAAAGATAGAAGTCACTACCCTATAATGGACCTAATCACCTTAATAAGGACTCATAAGGACAATGGGTTTGCATCTGTACCAAAGATTCTTCCCCTACTTTACATGAAAAAGTAAAGTAGGGTTTATTTTAAATTGGGTTCACTAAGTTGCCTAATGGGGCAAGCCCCAATAGTTAATTACATCCTAAGAAAGGGGATTCCTTAGGAATACTCTCGATTAAGGTAAATGGTCATTGTCTAAAAAGATTTCAATAGGTAGGACTATCAATCGATTAGTTTACTTTTAGCAAATCAAGTGGGATCGATCAAGAGGAGGGAGTTTTTATCAAAGCCAAATGAAGATGAGTAGGGGATGTTTAGGATACCAGGAAGTCTAGTAAACATCCCAAACAAGGTTATGGAAATGCCTAAGAGGTGAGGATTTATGCTTATCGCCCATAGAAGGGAGAAGAAATCTCAGAACTTAAATCTAGGGAGCTTTGGCAAGTGCCAAAGGCATGACCTAACTCTAAGGCAAAAATGGGTATTTGGTTTGCCTCCACAAGAGAGAACAAACCACCCGACTGCTTGGACTTACAACTGTCTAGGGGAGGCCGCCAACTAACTAATCCTATGATTTTAAATTCATGTAGGCAAGTCATATGCTTTATGCAAGATAGTTAAGCTATTGTTTATTGAGAAAGTGACTAAGTCCTTAAACTCACTCCCAAAGAGACTAGATCATGTAAGGGCATGAAAAATGACCTAGATCTAATGCAAAACATATTACATTTTACTTTCATTTTTTTGGACAATCATTTGACTTGGGCTTATAGGATTCATATGCCTAATGCATGAGAAATAAGATTATGGGCCAAAATCAGTGAGAAGGGGAGGTGTGTTTCCATCATGGCTCTCAAAGGTCAAGCCAAGTTCTCTAGAAAAGGTGGAAGCCCTCCAATCAAGAGTGAAATAATATACTTTTATGCATGGTATTAGAAAATAAATACTCATCTAGCTAAGGGGTTGCTAATTCTTTTATCTTGATTTAAACTTAGGCTTTAAATGAGGTTAAGAGTTGATTATTTTTAATATTGAGTTATTAATTTAGAAGAAGATTTATTTTTCCCTAAGAGCCTAATCGTCATCCAAGCCATACATCAAGCAAAGAAGAAACTAGGAAAAATATGCCATCGTTATGCACAAGCTAAACAAAATATCAAATATTTTATAAAGCTAATACAAAAGAATAAAATGCCATTTGTGGCTGGGCACCACCGCACAAACTCAAAAAAAAATTGGGTAGCCGAGCTCTACCCTTATACAACCTGGATTACAAATGAATTAATTTACAATCAAATAAGAAATTTCATGTTATGGGGGTCTTCCTTTCTTCTTTTATTCTTTCATCTTTCTTCTTTCTTCTTTCTTCTTTTGTTTCCTTCTTTTGGATGGTTGGAAGGTGGTTGTTCCAAAGGCTTTACATGGTACATAAGATGTAATCTTATGACCAATGTTCATCCTAATCCCCCATAACATTTATTCCAAAATCCTATTTGCAAAAATTACATAAAAAGGAAAAGTTAATCTAACTAATACCTGCGAAATAGAGATTAGTTAAACAAACCATACAAATCCCAAGCATGTATATTGGACATAACACCCCACACATTGGTAACCAAGTCCACCTGGCCTATTGGATTATTCTTAGGGGTATAAGCACCTGCACAATAAAAGTATTTATATTTTTATTACAACGCCCCTTAAGCATAATCCCCTACAGAAGACAACGATTAGACTAAATCATCCTACCATTCACTCTACACACATACACCATAATATCCAGACTAGAAATAATACATCAAAAAATAAAAGCAAACATCAAGCCATGCATCATCTTAACCTAAAGCTAGAAGTGGTGACTTAGCCTAATGTGTGTGCTTTAAAAGGTTTGTGTGGTATGCTTAACTATGACTTTAAGGCTTAGATTTTCTAAGTGTGAAGATGTTCAAATTAGATGGGTGGTTTCATTTAAGTGTTTAGTTGATTAGGGTGGTTTTTATTTGGTGATTTATTTTGGTTTAGGTGAACCTACTTAATTATTAAAGATTGTAAAGAGAGGAAAAAGAGAATAGAACTTCTCTTTCCTTCCCTACCTTAAGTAATTTCTAAAGCACATTCATGTTTGATTTTGCTTAGTGAATGTTTTATTATGTGTTTTAATTAATCTTAAGTTTATATTTTTCCTAAACCAACCTATTCAAAAGAAAAAATATTTTAAGATTAAGTAAAGTAAACTAATATCACAAAACACACATCACTTTATTTCTTTCCTAATATGTATAACATGCATATGAATTAATTCTAAGCATATCTATACATATAAATAGAAATTTTTAGCACACTTTATGATGAATGCTAAGAAATGTTACTTAAGAAAATTAGAATGCTTTATGATGCATGATTTTCATTAAGTAGAAAAAAGGGGTTTCTTTTATCCATTATTCACATGCACATGTATATGTATGAAAGGCATAAGTGAGTACGATGCCATTGTTAGCACCAGGGGTGTAAGGTATAAGACTTACTTAGGGCTACTTAAAGTCTTGCAATCTCAGGATTGTCCAGACTAATATACCACTTTCCTTAAATACAAACACATGTATAAAAGAAATGGATGGAAAAAGAAAGATGCAAAAAGTTTGTATTTGTTTGTTTATTTTGTTTATACAATTTATATGTACAAGTGTGGATGTCCTTCTTAGGTAATAGTATAAGAATGAATAAGAATAGGGTTAGGCAAGTGTTGTGTTCTTTTCAAATGAACTATACACTTTGTCAAATCCTATTCAAAACTATGCTAAAAGAAAGGAGAAGAAAAGCTACACTATGCACATCCTCATATTTATATCCACATGCAAGCTTATAAATAATTATAAGTAGCACACTTTCAGTTTTAGGTATTTGACTTATAGATTTTAAAAATATTTTTGAATTTAATAGTGATAATAACCATTCATATTTTTTACTTTAGCCATAACATACAATTTAACATAAAGAAAACATTTCATTTTGATTTTGATTTTTTTAAAAGATATGAATGCATAAATTTCATATGACATACACATTTAGCATGCTAGGAAAAAAATAAAGTAATGAAAGAAATGTAAATTCATTCACCCTAATTAATTCCTAAAGATAATCCTATGAAATAAGAAAGTTTAAAGTGAATCAAAATTTGTTTAATATGATTTTTATTTTGAATTTGTTTTATGTTTGATTTAGGAAATGTGAAAGAATGTTTGCTAGTCCTAACCCATCTCCCCCATGTGCATGGCATTTTAGTTTAATCTTTTGATGATTAGATGATTTATTTTATATTTTTATTAGGTTAAGGTATGAATTAAGTGTGTTAATTACCCCTTACCTATACTACCTTAGCATATTTAACCAAATAATTATGAGCCAATGATATGACATAAAACCACACAAGAAATTTAAATCAGTAATTCACCTAAGAAGAAAAGGGTCTAATGCATTTGGCTCATGATTAATGATTAATTAAGCTAAGGGGTTCAAGTTAAGTAATTTCATAACCCCTCTCACACATGTGAGTTGGATTTTGATTTCCTTAATGCACTTAGATTATTGAACACCTAAGCATCTACCCAAGATGGATTAGTTAAATTCTAGAAGGTTTTAAAATTTTATCAAATTGATTAGGTAGATAATTAGTGAATTAATCTTTAATTAAGTTTGGATTAAGAAAGAAAGAGGGGGTTTAAGGAATAAATTAGGAAAAATATCCCAAAATTATTTCCTAAACCTCCTATTTACTTAAAAAAACCTTAATTAACTCAATCAATGGGTTAAATTACTAATTGCACACTTAATTAAACTTAATTACATTAAAAGGGTAATTAAAAATTAATCTAGTAATTCCTCTAATTAAACCATCAGTAAATCTCAAGAAAATTAAGGGAGGTAGAAGTCATCCCCCTAATCATACACAAGAAGTTTGGAATTAATCAGTGTGGTAATTAGAGAGTAATTAACAAAATTAAATTTCTAATAAAACCCAAATCCAGAGAATAACACTATTCCATTGAAATCATTTTTATAATATTTTAGATGTAAATACCTTTCATATGCAATTTATTTCACATTTTTCTAATTTCTCTACACTTAGATATAAATTTTTGAAGTTTCCTTGATTAATTAAGTGATTTAAATCCCTACTTATATAATTAATCCCGTCGGTGCCATGTGGAGGTTGATACGATGCACGCTTTCCACGTGGCATGATGGGATTCACTATTTAAGTTGTCACATTATAGTGCCTTGTCAGCTGTGGCGCTATGCGCTTTCTCTTCATCCATCCGATCAAGGATCGAACGACTAAGGTTAAATCTGTGGTTCTAAAGGGATAAAATGTGGGATCTACGTGGATTTAATCATGGTCATCCATCCAAAATGCACGGATGGACGACCCATGATTCTCCTCTGATATTCCCTGTGGTTGATGGTCACTATTCATCTTCCAAGGGAAGATTCGAGCTCGATTGAGCTCATATTGGATCCAAACTTAACCCACACCATTTAAGGGTAAAGAGGGATACATCCAACGGTTAGTTTCTCATGGGATGAGACTTTCTTTCATAAAGCTCCACACAATGGCTAGATTTAGCTCAGTTTAATCGTATACCTCATCGGAGGCTATCACTGGTTCTCGATTTCCTTGGAGAAGCTTCATCTAGTGGAGACGAAGCTTTGCTAAAGTTTTGAGGTGTTGAGATTGGGTAGATCCTTCTAGAGGCCAACTCCACCTTCACTTGAGCTTGGTCTTGTTCAAGAGTGGCCCTCCCTTGCCTTAGGAACTTGGGAAAAAGCTTGGGTGAATTCTATTGACCTCCCCGATGAAGCTTGCAAAGGGAATTGGATTGGTATTGAGTATGGAGTGGGATTGAATTTCAATGGAGCTCCTCTATTTTTAGCCTAAGAAAATCGAGAAGATGGAATTTTTAACTCACTCTAAGAAGCTTGAGAACACTATAAATGGCTTGCTCTGAGTTCCTATGCTTCAATTGAATAGGGTAGAATGAGATTCAAGTGAAATTAGGGGGAGTATATCTCCCCCTAGAGCAATCAGATGGTCGAGCCTTCTCTTATCATTTTGATCCAATTAAGCTCCTTGAATGGGTTTGTTAGGCTGTTAGATGTGTCCTTGCATTCGATTTGGCCTAAAGACTGGAGTAGTTGAGCTCCCATGTGATTAAATCAAGTGGAGGAGGGATTCCATGTGGCCATGTTCCAACAAGTGGTCGGTTTTGACCTTAGGCTAGGTTGGGCTGACCGAAACTCATTGGGTTAGGTGCACCACACTCACTAGTGTCCACTTGGTCCACTAAGAGGGTACCAAGTGGTCATGAAGAGGATTTGACCAAAGTCCAAGTGGATTTGGCCAAAATTTACCCTATGGCATAGGGGTAAAATGGTCAGTTGGCTTGGGTTTCAATTTTAATATGTTTGGTATGTTTGAAAAATAGGTTAGGCTAAGTTTCATTGAATTTGGAGTTAGTTTGATATGATTTGGCTCATGTTTACTCATTTAGGTCAAAAATGGGTCAACTTGGGTCAAGTTGACCAATTGGTTAAATTGAGTCAAACCAAGGGTTGAGTCAAGTTCATATGACCATTTGAAATATTTTGGTGGATTTGATTTGATTCAATTTGGTTTATATTTGGTTTTGGTTCAATTGAGTTCATTCAAGTCAAATGAGTCAAGTTGACCATATTGACCCATTTGACCTATTTGGGTTAGGTCATGGGTTGGTTCATGTTTGGTTGGTCATTTGAAATGGATTGGTATCTTTGTTTCCAATCAATTTTGTTTATATTTGAGTTTGGCTCAATATGACCCTTTAGGTCAAGTTGGGTTCATAGTCAATTGGGTTAGGTTAGGTTTAGTTGGCCAATTGAGGCTTTAGTCAAGTTCAACAATCATTTTGGAATGAACTTGACCCATTGGTTTCAATCCATTTAGCTTAGATCAAGTTTTAACACATTTTTGACTTTTTAGGTCAAGTTGGGCCAACTTGGGTCAAGTGGCCAATTGGGCTAGGTTTAGGTTAGGCTCAAATGTTAACTTGGTCAAGTTCAAACATTGATCATGAATGAGTTTTGATCAATGGTTTCAATCAATTTGGCCTGTGATAGATTTTGGCCAGTTTAGGTTTTATTTTGGTTAAGTGTTGACTTAGTTTGACCCAATTTGAGTGATTGATCGTCTCATGATGATTGTTGATCATGATGAGAGGCTTAGGTGGGCTTAGTTCAATTCAATTTAATTAGGATTAGAATTTAGCTTATAGGGGTACTTTAGGTCACTTTGGGTCAAGTGGACCTAAGTAGGTCAAATGGCTTGGTCAAAGCTTGATTAGAGTTTGATTGAACTCACATATGGACTTATGATTGAAATATAAATCCATTTGCAAGTGGTTTGAAGTCAAATGAGTTTTGATTCATTTGATAATTTCAAGTTCAAAAGGTGAACATGAGTTTGACTTGGGTTTGATTATTAAAATTTATGTTTATATTTGGATTCATGATTGTAGGATTGATTGAATCATGAAGAAAAATTAAGAGTTTGGCTTGATTTAAAATTGATTTGGCTAAGTTCAAGATTTTGACTTGAAAGGCTTAGGTTGGATTTTGATTGAATTTGAGTTTGATTTTTAGAGTTGGTTTTTGTTGCTCGAATTTATATATCATTGATATATGTGAATATATATGAGAATATAAATGGGTTATGAGAAAATTTCATGAATTTGAAGTGATCTGAACTTGATTAGACTAAGTCCTTAAGAGGGAATAAAAGTGACTTAGGAAAGATTTTTGATTTGGATTTGAATTTTATATTTGGTTTGGTTGATTTGAATTTATATTTCATTTATATATGTGAATATAAATGAAATTATTAATGGGTTGTGAGAAAATCTCATGAATTTGAATTGATTTAGATTTGATTTAGGCTAAGTCATTAGGAGGGGATCAAAGGACTTAGGAAAGATTTTGAACTTGGAATTTCAATCATAAGCTTCAATCATTTGGATTTGATCATGGATTTCAATCATTTGGAATTTATTTGAGTTTGGAGAAAATTAATTAAGCTGAAATTGATTTAAGTTTGATGTTGATTTGATTGAAGTTTGACTTGAAGGAAGGAAGTGAGGAATGTAGTTCAAGCTATAGGGTAAGCAACTTTTTCTAACACCTCTAAGGCAAGACCTATTCCTATGGCTAACTCTTCTAAGTCTTTAGGGATAGGTTGAGTGTCCACCTAATCACTAGATGTGTCTTAAGACTAAGGATCTCTTAAAGTCTAAGAGTAGTCCTATGTCTAAGATGGAGGGGTTGAGAGCTCATCCTAAAAATGAGGTCAACAGGTGGCTAACTCAAGGAGAAAGCATATCAGACTTGCATCTACCATGAGTGGTGTATCCACCAAGTGGGTCGATGTCAGCATAGCAAATACCAACCAACTTAAGGTTCCCATCGGTGTGCGATGACTAGTCTAGGGAGAAGACGTGTAGACTTATACCTCCCTATAGCAGAACTGGTCACCAGGATAGTCTATCATCAGCTTGACAGGTGCTATCCGACCTAAGGCTACCAGGCGATGTGCAACGATTATGCTAGGAAGAAAGCGTAATAGACTTATATCTTCCAATGCAAGGAACAACTATTGGGGTGACCCATTGTTGGTAGAATAAATCAACCTGACCTAAGGGTGACTACTAAGTAGGGAGTCTCGAGGAAGGATTGGACCCATACTTGAAGTAGTTAGGAGGAAAGGAGCCACCGGGGGACTTATCCTAAACCTCAAAAATACTCATCCGAGTTAGCACACAATGGATAGTTCAAGAAAAAGGGGTAGAAGACTTATATTTTTTGAAACGCAGCCAACATGAGGGTACCGCGAAGGCCCACCAAACTAATAGATTATCGATGCGTGTAAGTAAGGAAGGAAAGCATAGCAGACTTGCATCCTCTAAAATAAGAAGACTATTTGGGTGACACACTACCAGGGTAGCACATCAGCTCGACCTAGAGCAGCTACTGAGTGAGTGTCGTTGGGGGTGTTATCTCATATCAAAGTATCTCGAGACAAAGATGTGTATTTGTTTATGTGTTTGTGTGTATTTTATGTTTGGGTTATGTTGATGAAGGATAAGACACCGCTCGGGTTCCTTACACCTACCCTAAATGCATCATGGCAGATTTGAGAACAAAAATGCTTTCAATATGGAAGAGATTGAATTCGAAATGGGATTTTTATTGATGATAATTATTTTCAAACATGATTTATAGATAATATTTCTTTAAATAGAGTCCTTTGATTGGAAGCATTGAGTGCTCTCTCTTATGATTGATAAGCTGATATGATCCTCCTTGATAGGCCTTTTATATAACAAAAGAGCCTTCCCAAGTGAGTTCAAACTTACCTCTCATCTTATGACGGGAAACAATTGCTCTTCTTAGATCTAAAATAAACTCTTCTACTTGAAAATCTCTAGGACATACCAACTTATTATGAGCCTGAATCATTTTGATTTGTAAAACTTGAGGTTTTGGGATGCTCGTAGGCATCTCTCCTCCAAACCTTTGAGCTTTTCTAACTGCAACTTGGCATTTTTGTCCGTTATAATCTTGCTACCCACAACTATCCTTAGTGATGGGAGTTGGGCTTCTAATGGTAAAATGGCTTCAGACCCATACATTGAGGACAAAAGGGGTAGATCGATTTGGAGTTTTGTATGTGATGTGGTAAGCCCACAAGGCTTCAACTAACTGCTCATGGCACTACCGTTTAGTATCGTCTAGTGGCTTCTTCAGTATTTGGATGAGAGTTTTGGTGAAGGCTTCTGCCAAGCCATTTTCCCTCGGGTAGTAGATGGTAGAGTATCTCCAATCTATGTTGTGTCTCCAAGCAAAGTTTTTGATCTTGGTGCTCTTGAATGTAGTACCATTTTTAGATATAATTCATCGAGGCACCCCGAATATATATACAATTTTGTTCTTGAAAAATTAGAGCACATATTGAGATGTGACCTCTCTGAGCAAGATAACCTCCGCCCATTTGGAAAAGTAGTCAGTAGCAGCTTGGATAAACTGATGACCCTTGGAAGGACGAGGGTCAATTAGATCTACTATATTGGTACCCCAACACTCGAATGACCATGAGGCTAATGTTGGGTGGTTGGTGTAGGACCACACCATGTACCTGACATTGGTGGCATTGCTTAGCTATGTCTATGCAGTCTATGATCATCAACAGCCAGTAGTATCCTAATCTCTTGATCATGGCTTTCATCTTCAGACCAGATTAGTGCGCTTCGCATAAACCTGAATGTACCTCATCTGGATAACATTGGACATGTCATGAGATATTACAGTGGATTGATCCTAGAGATCAAGTTCACATTATGAGAAAGCATGTAATCTTATAGCTTTTGAGATGTGAAGGTTAATGCTAGACAATGTTTTTCGATAGGTAGATAATTTACTTCAATAGGGATTAGATGACGGCTGAGGTTGTAGAACACATTTTTATTCCCTTCATCTTTGGATTGGGCCAACAAAGCGCCAAAGGAGTCATCTAATGCAGTAGTGTATAATATAAGCAGCTTCCCCAGGATAGGGGCTACTAAAACTGGCAGTGCTTGATGTCTTCGAAGGCATGCTAACACTTATCATCCCACTTGAACTTGGCATCCATTTTTATAAGTGCTGAGAATGGCTGACATCTTCCTAATAGGTTGGATATGAAGTGTCTTAGATACGCCAATTGCTCTTGAAATGATCTAAGTTGAGTTAAACTTTTAAGGGGTGGCATTTTTAATATCGTCTTAATCTTCTCCAGATCAATTTTGATTCCTCAGTGTCGGACAATAAACCCAAGAAATTTCCTTAAAACTACTCTGAATGCACACTTCAGGGGGTTCATTCTGATGTTAAATTATCTTCACTGTTCGAAAACTACTCTTAAGTCAAAGAGCTGGTCTTCCTTTTCTTTACTTTGACTATGAGATCATTGACATAGCATTCGACTTGATGATAAATGAGTTCATCGAATATTCGAGTCATAGCTCGTTGGTATGTAGCACCAATATTTTTAAGGTAGAAAGGCATGACCTTATAATAATAGATTCTAATCGGGGTTCTAAAAATAGTATTTCTTTCATCTTCAAGAGCCATCTTTATTTGATTATATCCAGATGAGCCATCTATGAAAGAGAAGATTGCATGAGATGAGGCAATTTCCACCATCCGTTTTGGCATTAGTAGTGAAAATTTATCTTCTGGACATGCCTTATTTAAGTCTCTTAAATCGATGCATATGCGAATTTGGCCATTCTTCTTCTTAACTGGGATGACACTGGCCAACCAGGTAAGGTATTTTTCTTCCTGAATGAAATCAACATCGATTAGTTTCTTGATTTCAGAAATGACCCGTTGTTCGATGTCTAATCGCATGGGTTTAGGAGCTTGTTGTAGACCTCACTTTTGGAGTGAGTTCTCAACCTCCTCTTCTTAGACCTAGGGATCTTATAGAAACTAAGACTTCCTTAGTCATAAAATACTTTTAGTGATTAGGTGAACACTTAACCTAAACTTAGAGACTTAGAAGGGTTAATCATAGGATTAGGCCATGCCTTAGGGATTAGGATAACCCTCCTACTATACAACCCAAATCTAATCCATGTTCACCCTATCAAACCTACAATCAAAGTCAATTTCAGATCCAATTCCAAATCGAAATTCAAATTCCAAGCCAAATGATTAAAGCCCATGATCAAATCCAAACTTGAAAATTTTCATAAGTCCTTTGAATCAATTTCCTGAATTTAGCCAAAATCTCATCTAAATCAATCCAAAATCAATTTATTTTCTCACAATCAATTTATATCTTCAATCATCTTCCTAAATATAAATCAAATCTACATTCAATTGATCAAAACTAAATCAAGCTAAATTAAATTAAATCAAAAGCCTTCCTAAGCCATATGAACTAACCTTCAAAAGCTTAGCCAAATCCTAACCCAAATCACTTCCAACTCAACTGATTTTCTAATGAATCAACCATATCTTCAATCTTCTTCATAAATATAAATAAAATATACATTTAAATCATAAAAACTAAATCAAACTAAATCAAAATCCAAATCTAAACCATTTATGTCAATTTCATGGACGTAGCCAAATGCCATTCAAATTCAAACTAAATTCAATTGATGTTCTCACAAACCAACCATACCTTCAATCACCATCCCAAATATAAATGAAATCTACAATCATCAAGCTAAATCAAAATCAACCCAAGTCAAACCCAACTTAGCCCATTTGACTTGAAATATTCAAATAAACTAAAACCCATTTGAACCCAAACCAATTGCAATTGGATTTATATATCAATCCCAAATCTATTTATAAACTCAACTAAATCAAACTCAACCCAAAATCAAGCCAACTAAACTCAATTAGCTCATTTGGCCTAAACTGCCCAATTTGACATCTTTGAACCAAAATCTAATTCAACCCAAACTAAAGTGAATTAAGCCAATCCAAACTTCTTGGCATGAATGTTAATCATCCTTGGTTGATCAATTATCATAAATTAGGTCAAACTAAGTCAACCTAGCCCTTTGACCAAGTAAACCCTTTAACCCATATGAACTTAAACTAGCCAAATTGCAACCTAAACCAAATCTCCTTAAATCAATGATTCATACCAACCCAAAATCAACACTTGAACATGACTTGACCTTTAATCGAGCCAAACCTAACCCAATTCGCCCTGTTAACCCAAGTCGACCCAATTTGACTTAAATGGCCAAAAATGGGTCAAATTAAAATCTAAATCAAATTAATTACAACCAATGGCTCAAGTTCATTCTAAATTGATCATTGAACTTAACCAAAGCCTTAATTGAGCCCAATTGACTCATTAGACCCTAATGACCTATTGAACTGAACTTGACCTATAGGGTCAAACCAACCTTAAACACTATTAAATCCAAATTGAACTCAACCAAAGGCCACAACATATTCCGGATGACCAACCAAACCCAAATCAAGCCATGACCTAAGCCAATTAGGTCAATTAGATAAAATTGGTCAACTTGACCCATTTGACCCAAATGAACTCAAATGAACCAAAATCAAATCTAAACCAAATTGAACTAAACTAATGACACTAATACACTCCAAATGATCATATGAACTTGACTCAACCTTTAATTGACCAATTTGACAATTAACTTAACAACTAAGTAAATCAAATTAAGCCAAATCAAACCAAATGAACTCCAAATCACTTGAAATTTCAACCTTTTTGACTATTTCAAATCTACCCAAATCAAATCCAATGCCATATGATCATCCTACCTTTAATGGTATCACATGAGACAAATCTCAAGTGGTCATTTCCATTCTCACTGCACTTCTCTCATTGGTCCACCTAGGCTCCTAGGACACTGCCCAACCTGAAATATGGGTGGTTGGGTTAACCATGACCCATGGGTAGGTGAAATCACCTCACCTCCCAAATTAGAGCATTTGAAACCACCAAGGACATCCACTACCTTCCTTGACAGTCACCTACACACCCTTATTGAACCAAATCGAGCCACCTCATCCACTCAAAGACCTCCACAACCCTCTAAGGTGGCCAAATGATCAAGAAGAAGCCAAACTATCCCAAGTCATCTGATCTAAGGAAAAGAGGGTATAAACCCCATCATTTCCACTCAATCCCACACACTTACAATTCTCAGAGACCTAGTAACCTAAGATGAGCTGCCAAATACCTTACCCAAGCTCCCAAGCCCATTCCTCATTTCCCTATTCTCAATTTTCTTCATGCCAAAATAGGGGAGCATCCCATTGATTCCCATTTGCTCATTTCTCCACTAAAGTGTACTTAACTTTGCACACACCATCCTTAGATGTAGTTGAGCAAAAATGAATCACCTCCTAAGCTTCCCAACGGCTGGTGAGTGGACTTCGATCAACACTGACCACCTATGCCTTGTGAGTTGGCCTTTCGAGCTATCTACCTCAAATTGGAGTTTGTGTTGATCAATAGGGCCTCATCTCTACTAGACGAAGCTTCCTTAATCGAATTTGGCACAGGCCTTGAGCTTCGGTGGGGTATGCCATTAAAATCGAGCTTAGAGTAAAAATGTATTAGAGCTTTTTGAAGAAAACTTGTATCTCACACGACCATGGCCATTGGATCCCTTCGGATCCTTCTTATGAAGGTGTGGGATCGATTTGAGATTGATCCGAGCTCGGGTGAGCTCGAATTGATTGAAGGAAGGTGGACGATGTCAGTCTTCCATTTATTGATAGATGAGGGATCACGCACCATCCATTCTGCATGATTGGAATGGACAGTTGTAATTAAATCGGATAGAATTATCCATTTTAATCCCTCAGCACTGCGGGATTAATCATGGCCATCCAATCTTGGATCGGACCATGCATGAGAAAGTGAGTCCTACCGCCAGCTTACTCAGCATTGATGGTGATAATTTTAAATAGCCTGTACATCCCAGGAATATGAGATTTTAGTAGCCTCAAGGAGGTTATTTGATTATCTCACTTCCTTGATTTAACAATGGCACATACCTTTTTGGTTTCATTCTTTTATATTTTAACATTATAATTTAAATAGAGCTTTAATTCATATACATAAATAATTCAATTAAATAAAACTTATGTTTTGCAAGATTTTAATTCTCTTAGTTATTTATACATTCATATGTATTTAAATAAACAAGTATATAGTTTAGACATCTCAAGAATATGAGAATTTAAGTAGCCTAAGGAAGTCATTTTATTACCTCACTTCTCTGGTTTAAAAATGGCATGTACTTGTTTATGTTTCATACATGTGTGTATACATGTGATTAAAGAACGAGAATCCCTCTTTTATATTAAAAATGTATGTATCCATAATTATTCAAGTGATTGAATTATTTAATCATGTGATTTGGAGCTTTCTTTCCTATGTTTATGTTTGCAAATTTATTTATATTTGAATGCAAATGGGTATATAGTCTGGACATCCTGGGAACACGAGGCTTTAAGTAGCCCCAAGGAGGTCATTTGATTACCTCACTTTCCTGGTTTAACAACAACACGTACCTATTTAATTTCATTCTTATGTACTTTTGTATAAGAATTTTGATAGAGCTTTAAATTTATACATATTAAACAATTCAATCAAAAAAAATATAAATTTAAAATGTACACATACATTCATCATTTAAGTGTGCTAAAACATGTTGCATGTATAGATGCACTTAAGATATAATCACATGCATGTTATGTGTAATGGAAAGGAATAGTATAATATATATCATGCGATAGTAGTTCAATCAAGTTAATCTTAAGATATTTTTCATATTGAATAGGATCATTTAAGGTGAACCTAAACTTAAGATTAAATTAATCATGTAATAAGCCATTCACTAAAGAGAACCAAATCAAATTAATATACCTTAAAAAGTGGCTTAAGGTAGGGATGAAAGAGGGTAATTCTCTTTTCCTCTCTTTATAACACTTAGTTGCTAAGTATAATCACATGAAACAAAATAAAACACAAATTGAAATTCTCTAATCAATTAAACTACTTGAAATTAAACCAGCTCTTATGTTAAATTAAATCCTTTCACACTTAGAAAAAAATAACCTTAATGCCTAGTAAGACATACCACACAAGCCTTAACACACACATTAGAGCTAAGTCACCACTTCTAGTCCTAAGTTAGGACGGTGTATATTTGGTGTATATTTTGTTTTATGATGTGATATTTTAGACCGGATGTTAGGGTGTGTGCTTCGTAGACTAGATGTTAGGCCGATATTAGCCTAATAATATTTTTTACAGGGGATTGTGCTTAAGGAGCTGCTTAAAAATAAATATAAATGCACTCTTTACAGGTTTCTTAAACCCCTAAGCATAATCCAAGCTAGGATAGGAGGGATTGGTTACCCATGTGTAGGGTGCTAAGTCCAAATTATAAGTATAACTGGTTGGGAGTGTATGTGTGTTTAGCTAACCTCTATTTTGCAAGTGTAGTTAGATTTATTTTTCATTTTTTTAATGTAATTTTGCATTAAGAATTAGGATTAGTGTTATGGGGGATAATGATGAGCATTGGCTAGAAGGTTTTGTCCTAGGAGGCCATGTGATGACTTTGAAGTGGAGTAAATCAAATCAAATGGAGACATGAAGACCTCCCCACACACACACACACCCAGCACTTATTCATTTATAAATTATAATTATTGTTTCATATTTTGGGTTGTATAAGGGTAGAGCTCGAGTGCCCATCTTTTCTCTTTTTGGGTTGTACGGCGGCACCCGGCCGCACCGGCCTATTATTCTTTTATGATAATTTTAAAATTGTTTGATGTTATGTTTAAATTATGCAACAGAAATGACATATTTTTTTTTTATAATTCCTTATTATTGATGCTTTAATGTGTCGCCTGGATGCTATTAGACTCTTAGAGAAAAATAAATTTTCTACCCAACTACAACTCATAACTAAAATTTTGTATAACTCATAACCTCACCATAAAGTCTAGGCATTAAATAAAATAATTAAAAGATTTAGCAACCCCTTAGCTGAATGGTTGAATGTTTCACAACATGCATATCATATTATTTTATTCTTAAAAATAGGAGATTTCCATCCTTACATGATAGGGGAATGCTTGGCCTATGAGGGCATTTCTTGTGGTGAAAACTATCACTTTCTCACTGATTTAGCCAACAATCTTATTTCATCTTGCATATAGGCATCAAAATCCTAAGGTCGTTGTCAAAATGAAGTGTCAAAATTAAATAAAACTTGAAAAGATTTTTGTATTAGACTAAGCCATTATTCATATCACTCATGCTCTAGTCTCTTAGGGAGTGGGTTTAAGGACTTTAGTCTCTTTCTAAATAAATAACTATCCTAACTATCTTACAATTCATAAGACCAGACTATATGATTTTAAAATTATAGGAGGAGTGTGGTAAAAATTTTAATTTTCAGATTCTTCATCTAATATTTCCCGAAGAGAGAAAAGAAAATAAATGAAGAACCAAAAAAATAATTCTTCAAACAACACTTCTTGTGTTGGACACCACACAGATTCGCAGATATTCTTATTAGGGTGATCGAGTACGACATTGAGGAATGATATACTATCTCGAGAGGCAGAAGTAACCATCCTAAAAATAGACCTAATTACCTTAATAAGGACTCCTAAGCACTATGGGTCTTCGGAATGTACCAGAGATTCTCCCCTACTTTACATGGAAAAGTAAAGTAGGGTTTATTTTAAACTGGGTTCATTAAGTTCCCTATAGGGGTAAGCCCCCATAGCTAATTACATCATAAGGAATGAGATTCCTTAAGAATACTCTCGATTAAGGTAAATGCATTGTCTCCAAAGATTTCAAAGATATGACTATCAATTAATTGGTTTATTTTTAAAAGATCAAGTGGGATTGATCAAGAGGAGGGAGTTATTATCGAAGCCAAATAAAGATAAGTAGGGGATGCTTAGAATACTAGGAAGCCTAGTAAACATCCCAAACTATCTTAAGGTTGGGTTTTATATTTTTGAAATTGATGCAATTTATTCATTTAAGTTGAATCTTTATTAGAAATCTAGGGCTTATAATTCCATAACACAAGATCACGAAAATGCCTAAGAGGTGATGATTTATGCTTGTAGCCCACAAAGGGAAGTAGCAACCTCTGAACCTAAATCTAAGGAGCTTTAGTGAGGGCCAAAAGCATGACTTAAATCTAAAGCAAAAAAATGGGTATTTGGTTTACCTCCATAAGAGAGGATAAACTACCTAACTATTAGACTTATGACCGCCTAGGTGTGGACGCCAACTAACTCCTCCTGCAATTTTAAATACATGTAGGTAAGTCTATATGCTTTTGCAAAATAGCTAGGCTGTTGTTTATTTAGAAAGAGACTAAGTCTTTAAACACACTTCCTAAGAGACTAGATCATGTAGTGCATGATTAATGACTTAAATCTAATGCAAATTTTTGTTATGTTTTATTTTTATTTTGGATAATCAATTTGACACATGCTTTAGGATTCATATGCCTAATGCATGAGAAATTAGATTATGAGCCAAAATCAGCAAAAAAAAGGAGGTGTGTTTCCACCATGGCTCTCAAAGGTCAAGCTAAGTTCTTTGGCAAAAGTGGAAGCCCTCCAAAATAAGAGTGAAATAAGATGCTTTTTATGCATGATGTAAAAATATACAACATCTAGCTAAGGGGTTGCTAATTCTTTTATCTTATTTATAACCTAGGCTTTAAGTGAGGTTATGAGTTGTTTATTTTTAATTTGAATTGATTAGTTGGATATAAAATTTATTTTCCTAAGAGCCTAATTGCCATCCAGGCCATACATCAAAGTAAGAAAGAAAATAGGAAAACATGTCATCTTAATGCACAAGCTAAATAAAGATCAAATAATTTATAAAGCTAGCACAAAAAGAATAAGAAGCTATTTGTGGTCAGGCTCCACTGCACAAACCTAAAAACAAATTGGGTAGCCGAGCTCTACCCTAATAAAACTCGTATTATAAATGAATAAATTACAATCAAGAAGGAATTCATTGTTATGTAGGTCTTCATTCTTCATTTCTTCTTTCTTCTTTTGGTTGGTTGGAATGTGGTTGCTCCAAAGACTTTACATGGTACATAAGACAGTCTTATAACCAATGTTCATCCTAATCCCCCATAACAATTATTCCAAATCCTAATTGCAAAATTACTTGAAAATGGAAAAAAAAAATCTAATTAAAACCTGTAAAACGTAGATTAGCTAAACAAACCATACAATCCCAAGCATGTATATGAATAAATTGGACTTAAAACCCCACACATGGGTAAACAAGTCCACCTGGCCTATTTTGGATTATGCTTAAGGGTATAAGCAACTTGCACAGCAAAAGCATTTATATTTTTTATTATAGCACCCCTTAAGCACAATCCCCTGTAGAAGACAATAGTTAGATTAAGATCGCCCTAACATTCAGTCTACACACATACACCCTAACATCCACACTAAAATATTACATCACAAAATAAAAGCAAACATCAAACCATACACCGCCCTAACCTAAAGCTAGAAATGGTGACTTAGCCTAATGTGTGCGTCATTTAAGATTTGTGTAGTATGTCTTAGCTAGGCTTTAAGATTAGAGTTTTCCTAGTATGAAAAATGTTCAACATAGAGGTGGTTTCATTTAAGTGGTTTAATTGATTTGGTTGATTTTATTTTTATGATTTAATTTGGTTTGAATGAACCTACAATTAATTACTAAGTGTTGTAAAGAGAGGAAAAGAGAAGAGAACTTCTCTTTCCTCCCTACCTTAAGTAATTTTTAAGGTAGACTCAATAAAGATTTTTGTTTAGTGAATATTTTATTATATATTTTAATTAATCTTAAGTTTAGATTTTCCCTAAACAAACCCATTCAAAAAGAAATATATTTTAAGAATAAGTAAAGTGAATTACTATAAAAAAAATACACAGCACTTTATTTCTTTCAAACATGTGTAACATTCATATGGATGGATCCTAAGCATATTTATACATAAAAATGGAAATGTTTAGCACACCCTCATGATGAAATCTAAGAGAGTTTGTTTAAGAAATTTGGATGTTTTTATGATGCATGTTTTTGTTAAGTAGAAAAGAGGGATTTTTTTATCCATTATTCATATGCACATTTACATGTATGAAAGACATAAGTGAGTACGACGCCATTATTTTCTACACCAGGGGTGTAAGGTACAAGACCTACTTGGGGCTAATTAAAGCCTCACAACCCCAGGATGTCCAGACTAATATATCACTTTTCTCTAATACATGTGCATGTACAAAAGCAAATGAATGGAAAAAGAGTCATGCAAAAAGTTTATGTTTGATTCTTTGATTTATTTATGCAATTTACATGTGTAAGTGTGAATATCCTTCTTAATTGATAACATAGGAATGAATAGGAATGGATTTAGGCAAGTGTTGTGTTCTTTTCAAATGAACTATACACTTTGCAAATCCTATTCAAAACTATGTTAAAAGAGAAGAAAAGGAAAGTCACACAATGCACACCCTATATTATACTCACATGCAAGCTTATAAATAATTATAAGTAGCACACCTTTCAGTTGTAATGTTTGATTTGTGAATTTTGAAAATAATTTTAAATTTAGTAATGATGATAGCCATTCATATTCTTACTTTAGCCAAAACATGCAATTTGACATAAAGGAAATAATTCATTTTAATTTGATTTTCCAAAAGACATAAATGCATCATTTTTATATGACATACACATTTAGCATGCTCAAAAAAAAATAAAGTGATGAAAGTATGTAAATTCATTCACCCTAATTAATTTCTAAAGATAATTCTATGGAATAAGATCATTTAAAGTGAATCAAAATTATTTAAAGAAATTTTTAGTTTTATTTTGAGTTTGATATGAATTTAGGAAATGTGAAAAGGTTTTCTTGTCCTAACCCATCTCCCACATATGTATGTTGTTTTAGTTTAATTTTAAAACCATTAGATTGATTTTATATTTTTTTTAGGTTAAGGTGCACATTAAGTCCATTAATTACCCCTTACCCACACCACTTTAACATATTTAACCAAATAATTATGAGCCAATGTATGACATAAAACCACAAGGAATTTAAATCAGCAATTCATCTAAGAAAGAAATGGGCCTAATGCATTTGTCTCACAATTAATGATTAGCTAAGCTAAAGGATTTAATTTAAGTACTTTCATAACCCTTCCCACACATATGGGTTAGATATGATTTCCTTAAGCTACTTAAGTTATTGAACATCTAAGTATCTACCCAAGAAGGAGGTGATTAAATTTAGATTGATTTGATTTTAAAATTTTAATTAATTAAGCCATTTAATAAAGTGATCAAACTATTTAATTAATTTGCATCTTAATTATATTTTTATCAAAATGAAATAAACTTAGGGGAAAGAGATTTGGAAAAGAAATTCTAATCTCATTCCCTAAGTCCATTCACTGTTCTAAGGTAATTAACAAACTTAATTAATGAATTAATCACTATTTAATAGGTTAATTAATTATGTAATTGATTAAGTGAGCGATTAGGAGTGAATCAAGCAATTTTCCTAATTGAACTATTAATACATCCCAAGAAAATTAGGGGAGGAAGAAGTCATCCCACTAAATATACTTGAGAAGTTTGGTTTTAATCAATGGAACAATTAGGGAGTAATTAACATAATTACATTTTTAATAAAACTTAAATTGCTTAAAATTTACTATTCTAAATTAATTAAACTTAAATTTATATTATTCCCTTTTGAAATACCTTCAAAATACATTTGAGTTTGTATTTTTCTAATTTTACTACATTTAGTTATGTATTTTTGAAAATTATGTGATTAAAACTTAATTAGGAGGCCTAATTAATGACTAATCCTGTCAACGCCATGTGGACCGCTGACACGGTGCACGCTTTCCATGTGGCACGATGGGATTCATCACTTAAGTTGTCACATCCTATGTCGCATCAGCTGTCAGCGCTACGCAGTTTCTCCCTGGATCGTCTGATCAAAGATCAGATGATCATGATTAAACCCATAGTTCTAATAGGATAAACCAGGGGATCTCACATGTTTTAATTAGGACCATCTATCCAAAACACGCGGGATGGATGGTTCGTGATTCATCCCTAAGCTCGCCTATGGGAGATGGTGACCGTCCATCCCTTAAGGTTTGATCCGAGCTCGATCGAGCTCGGATTGAGCTAGGGTTGATCACACACCATCAAGAGGCAAAGAGCAAGACATCCAACGGTTGAATTCACTTGGGATGAAACTTTCTTTCATAAAGGACCAAAGAAATCTACACCTAGGCTCAGTTTTGATCCATACATTGGAGGCTATCTTTCTCCGGTAGCTTAGTGGAGACAAATCCCTGTTGAAGGTTTGAGGGATTGAGGTTGAGTTAATCTTCCTATTGATCAAAGTCCTCTTCAAATGCTTGTAGCCTTAGTTTAGACCCCTTTTCTCATGGCTTGAACACTTGGAAGAAGACTTGGGTGAGCTCGATTGGGTCCCCTCAAGGTGCTTGAAGGAGGAATTGAGCTATGGTGGTGAATTGAGCAAGATGGATTTCTCTCTCACCTCCCCTATTTTCGGTTTAAGTATAACTAAAAATGAAGAATTCAAAATAGCTTGGGAGACCTTGGGGGAGCTTGGAATTGCTTCCTCTGAGTTCCTATGCTTCAATCGAATGTGAATCAATATAAATGAAATGAAATTAGGGGGAGTATATCTCCCCCTAGAAGGATCGGATGGTCGAGCTTGCACATGCCATTTTGATCAAATTGATCAGGCCGATTGAGTTTGGTAGGTCATTTTGGGTGCCATGTGATTCAGTTTGGCTAGAGGAGTGGAGTGGTGAAGTTCCCATGTGCTTGAAATGAGAGTGGGAGTGATCCCATGTGGAGAATTTCCTATTGGGTGGTCGATTTTGGCCTTGGGCTAGGTTTGGCTGACCCAAACCCATTGGGCCATGTGCACCACACTCACTAGTGTCCACTTGGTCCACTAAGAGGATGCCAAGTGGCCATGAAAAGGATATGACCAAATTCCAAGTAGAATTGGCCATAGGTTACCCCTTGAACTAGGGGTAAAATGGTCATTTGGATTTGATTTCACTTTGGATAGATTTATAATATTTTGAAATTAAGTTGGTCTGAATTTCAAGGAATTTGGAGTTGATTTGATGTCATTTGGCTCATGTTGACCCATTTAGGTTAAAATGGGTCAACTTGGGTCAAGTTGACCAATTGGTCAAATTGGGTCAAACCATGGGTTGGGTCAAGTTCATATGACCATTTGAAATATTTTGGCATCATTGGTTTGGTTCAATTTGGTTTGTATTTGATTTTGATTCATTTGATTTCATTTAGGCCAAATGAGCCAAGTTGACCAACTTGACCCATTTGACCTAATTGGATTAGGTCATGGGTTGGTTTAGGTTTCATTGGTCATTTGAAATATGTTGTAAGCTTTGGTTTCAATCAATTTTAGTTTGGTTTGGTTTTGGCTCAATTTGACCTTTCAGGTCAACTTTGGTTTATGGTCAATTTGGGCTAGGTTGGGTCTAGTTGGCCAATTGAGGCTTTGGTCAAGTTCAACAAGTAGTTTAGAGTGAATTTGATTCATTGGTTGTAATCAATTTGGCTTAGATCAAGATTTGACACATTTTGACTTTTTAGGTCAAGTTTGATCAACTTGGGTCAAATGGCCAATTGGGCAACGTTAGGCACAAATGATGACTTGGTCAGGTTCAAACATTGACCATGAATTGGTTTTGATCAATAGTTTCAATCAAATTTGGCCTATGATGGATTTTGGCTAGTTTGGGTTTCATTTTTGGCTAAGTGCTAACTTGGTCAACCCTTAGGTTTGACCTGGTTTGAACTAATTTGAGTGATTGATCATCTTATGATGATTGTTGCTCACAATGTGAGGCTTAGGTTAGCTTAGTTCAATCTAATTTGGGTAGGATTAGAATTTGGCTCAAAAGGGTACTTAAGGTCACTTTGGGTCAAGTGAGCCTAAGTTGATCAATTGACTTGATCAAAGCTTGAATCAAGTTTGATTGAACTCACATATGGACTTATGATTGAAATATAAATTCATTTGCAAGTGATTTGAAGTCAAATGAGTTTTGATTCATTTAACAATTTCAAATTCAAAAGGGTGAGCATGAGTTTGATTTGGGTTCAATTTTTGAATTTAGTTTTGGTTTGATTGAATTTATCAAAGCTTGAATCAGGTTTGATTGAACTCACATATGGACTTATGATTGAAATATAAATCCATTTGCAAGAGATTTAAAGTCAAATGGGTTTTGATTCATTTGACAATTTCAAGTTCAAAAGGGTGAGCATGAGTTTGATTTGGGTTCGATTTTTGAATTTAGTTTTGGTTTGATGATTGAAGTTTGTTTTTATATTTGGTTTCATGATTGAAGGGTTGATTGAATCTTGAAGAAAAATCAAGGGTTTGACTTGATTTGAGTTGATTTGGCTAAGTTCAAGAATTTGACTTGAAAGGCTTAGGTTGGATTTTGGTTGAATTTGGGTTTAATTTTTGAGTTTAGTTTTGATTTGATGATTGAAGTTTGTGTTTATATTTGGATTCATGATTGAAGGATTGATTGAATCATGAAGAAAAATCAAGGGTTTGGCTTAATTTGAGGTTGATTTGGCTAAGTTCAAGAATTTGACTTAAAAGGCTTAGGTTGAATTTTGGTTGAATTTGGATTTGAGTTTTGAATTTAGTTGTTTTGAATTTAGTTTTGGATATTTGAATTTATATTTCATTTATATTTGTGAATATAAATGAGAATATAAATGGGTTATGATAAAATTTCTTGAATTTGATTGTATTTGGATTTGATTTAGACTAAGTCATAAGATATAATCAAAGTGACTTAAGAAAGATTTTGGATTTAAATTTCAATCATGGGCTTCAATCATTTGGTTCATGATTTGAGAAAATCTATTAGAATTGATTTAATATTTGATAAAATCAATTAAGTTGAAATTGATTTGATTTTTGATTTTAATTGAAATTGAATTGGATTTTGACTTGAAGGAGGGAAGTGAGGATTTGGTTCATGCTATAGGATAGGCAAGTTTTCTTAACACCCCTAAGGCATGACCTAGTCCTATGCCTAACTCTTCTAAGTCTCTAGGGTTAGGTTGAGTGTGCACCTAATCACTAGAAGTGTCTTAAAATTAAGAAACTCTTAGTGTCTAAGAGAAGTCCCATGTTTAAGATGGAGGAGCTGAGAACTCATCCTAAAAATGAGGTCAACAAGGAGTTAGCTGGCCGTCACTCCAGGAGGTTGTAAGCCCGACAGTCAAGCAATTTATCCTCTCTTATGGAGGTAAACCTTATGCCCATCTTTGTTTAGATTTAGATCATGCTTTAGCTCTCACTAAAGCTCCCTAGATTCAGGATTCGAGGTAAGTATTTTCTTTAGGCTACAAGCATAAATCCTCACCTCTTATGCATTTTCACAACCTTGCGTTGATGGATTATAAGCCTTAGTAATCTAATAAAATTTCAACTCAAAACATATAAATCTCTTCAACTTCAAAATTATAAATCTCAACCATAGGATAGATTGAAATGCTCACTAGGTCTCCTAGTATTATGAGCATTCCCTACCTATTCGCTTTTGCTTCCAAAAATAAGTCTTCTCCTTGCACTTTTCCAATTGATTTTCCAAAATATAGCCAAATCTTTGATAGTCTAGCTTTGAAATCTTTGGAGACAATAATTATCTACTTTAATCGAGAGTATTCCTAAGGAATTTACCTTTCTTAGGATGTAATTAACTATGAAGGCTTACCTCCATAGGAAACTTTAGAACCCAGTTTAATATAAACCATGCTTTATTCATCCATGTAAAGTAGGGAAACAATCTCTGGTATATTTGAAGACCCATTGTGCCTTAGGAGTCTTTATTAGGTGATTAGGTCTATTGAAGGGAGATGCCTCTATCTTTTGAGATAATACATCATACCTCAATTTCATACCCGATCACCTCAATAAGTACCCCCTATGATTTGCATGGTGTCCCCCCCCCCCAACCACAGTTTTTCTCCCGATTTCACTAGGGATATTTCCTCTCTCCATGTTTAGTAAACAATTATTATCTCTAAACATTGATAGTGGACTTATATTTTATATAAGCCTAAGACTATCTTTCTTTCTGTTGGCACTTAGCTTATTTGATCATTAAGCAAAGCTATCCAACATCCTTTAGGTTTTAAGACCTCACTCCATGTAGGTCTTAAAACCCTATTGGGTCCCCCAATTGGTAAAATAAATTAATCAATGAAAGGAGATGACAAAATTAAGAACCTCTTTACCACTAGCTTGGTGAGGCAAGGTTCATCCTATACTTAAGAAAATAAACCCTTTGCAAAATACTACTTTTTAAAAGCACTTTCCAAAATTCACATGACAAAAGATTTGCACAAAATTCATAAGAAGTTTTCAAAAGTTATAAAGATAATCGAATCTCATTTAACAATACCTACAATTGTTACATGGAGGTACTTTTCAAAATCAAAATAAAAGAATTAAAAAAAATCTCTTTTTAAAAAAGCACACATTTTCCAAAATAATAAATTTCATTCAACATACCCAAGTTTATTGAATGAAGATTCTATTTTCAAAAGAAATCATAACATAAAATTAAAATTCCACTTACCATATTCCACATATGCTAAAGTTGGAGTTCCCACTTTTCCAAAGAAAATATCACACACAAAATCAAAGCATATTTGAACTCCATTTGACATACTCAAATTTATCAAATGAGAGTTCCCCTTTTGAAAAAAAAATTAAAATACCTACTTATTCTTTTACATTTGAAAATCAAAATCAAACATTTGATTTTGACATACTCAAATTTGTCAAATGAGAGTTCCATTTTTGAAAATCAAACCAAATTGAATTCTATTTAACATACCTACATTTGTTAAATAAGTTCCCCCATTTTTTCAAAATCATAAAAATCAAAACACATTTGAATTCCATTTGACATACCTAAATTTGTCAAATAGGAATTCCATCATCAAACAACACATAAAACAAATTAAACTCTATTTAACATACCCACATTTGTTAAATAAGAGTTTTCCTTTTTCAAATCAAAATAAAAATATCAAACACACTTGAACCATACTTAACATACTTAAATTTGTTAAGTAAAGATTTTATTTTTCAAAATATCAAACACATTTGGGCTTTACTTAGCATACCTAAATTTGTTAAGTAAATATCTCATTTTTAAATAAAAATAAAATCAAGCATATCAAATAAACACAACAACCCTCACAAGCAAAATGTTTTCAAAGATTTTCAAACATACAATTGAATCTCATTTAGCACACCTAAATTTGCAAAGTGAAGATTCCAATATCAAATTTTCAAACAAAACATAAAGAAAAATAAATTCATCTCCAAAGTCTCTCCAAACGAATGAACCCCATCCAACATACCCAAATTTGTTGGATATGAGTTCCAAATCAAAGTGAAATTCCATGGCAAGGGCTCTCCTCAAACATCAAAATCTCTCCAATTCAATGAACCCCACTTAGAATACCTAAATTTGTTAAGTGTGGGTTCACATTCCAAATTCAAGAATCAATGATTGAAGGTAATTATTTAAGCAAGGGTTTGATTCGGTTCTATTTTCAACAAATTTAGAGATAGCAGTTTAGTCCCTTTGTTCCCTTCTTCAGTCAATCTTTCAACATGTCTTCCAGAAAGATGATCTTCTCCTTCCCGACCGATGTGGATTTGGCCTTGGATCAGGGCATATTCACTGGCACCACCACGCACATCACCCAGTTTGGTCATGGCATCGAGGCCGTCCGAGTTACTTGTGAAGGGCCAGCCCTGACAACCGTCAGTAGGGAGGAGGTGGCAAGGCAGATGCCACTTCTTCATTTCGACATTTTGTCTAACTTAGAGTTTCCCTCACTGAAGAGGAAGGCCATTGAGGTTCTCGTGGTAGTGTCAGTATTAGTTTCATTCATTTTACTGCCATTTACAATTACTGTGCCAGTTGTCATAGTGCCTGTCATTCAGTCTGTTATTTCCCCCACTACAGTCCTAGCAAGGGCTACCACCTCCTCACTAGTTTCCCCCACTTTGAAAAGGAAGGCTATCTTGGCCTCTGAGATAGTCTCCCCTACATTTAAGATAGGTTTCAACTATCACTCTACCCTGCTCACCCACACTCAGTGCCACAACAAGAACAAGAAGATCAAGCGACACCATGAGCAAGCAACCAGGGAGATTGATGTTGTCTCCCATGTAGCTAAGGAGGGTTCTCCCCATGAGACCTCTCCACTCTTGAGTGGTAGTAGGTTCCACCCCCTCTCAGCCTCAGATGGAGAGGAGATTTATAGGAGGATTGCTGCATCACCTCCATCACTAGGTCAGTTTGAGGTATTGGCTAGGGAGAGGAGGAAGCCCTATACCAGTATTAGGAAAGTTCTTTGCCAGCTTGGCAGAGCCCACAGACGCTCAGAGTCTGACACATTATTGGATCTGAGGATCTTGATCCCTGGGAGTGTTAATGATCATAATTATAGGTAGAGAGTCACCGAGGTTCGAGTATCATCCCAAGCGGGCAAGAGGGAGAGGAGAAGGTATGCTAAATAGTCGATGACCTCTGTCCTTGTTAATTTTTTGGATCGGTGGGCTACCCGTGCCGATCACACAGACAGTATAGTGTTGATAGGCACCACCAGTCACAAAAGGAGAGCTCCGGTAGGAGGACAGTTAGTGTCTCCATAGACACACTGCTCCACTCATCCCCCGCCATCACCTATCCAAGTCCCTCCTTCCACAGTCCCTACCAAGGTCTATAAGTTTGCATCTAGGTAGAGGCCATCCCCATTGGTGATCAGGTTGCGGCCTAAGGATCCCACTCCATCTATTCCACCAGCTGAGGTGAGGTCGAGCTCTCCCATTCAACCTCCCACTCCATCCAAGGTAAAGAGGGAGTGGTGACCCAAAAGTATTGTGGTCATGCCACCACCGCAGCCATCAGTAATAGCAGAGGAAAGAGGGAATACTAGTGTAGTCCCCATGGTAGTTGATCCCCCTATGGAGAGCACTGCATCTGTTGGCAGTGTTTGGTATATAGACTCAAGTGAGCATAGTCTTACAGTCAACAGTCAGTGGGTGTTTGTATTGGTCTAGCCAGGAAGACTAGGAGACCGGTCACTAGATGATATCCTAGAAAACTACTTTGTTGAGAAGAAACAACTTCTTGGGAGTGATCATTCAAACTAAGAAGAGGGTAGGGTAGCCTTTGACCTCGAGGAGGATAACTTATTAGAGGATTCAATAGGAGTCCATATGGTTGATACCTGGGGATCCCTCCATAGAGGCCGTCAGAGTCAAGAAGGTGTCATGATCGAGGAAGGAGACACCTCTCACTTGACTCAGTACCTCCTTCAGCAGCTCAGGCAGAAGGACGAGCAGATCAACATAATAGAAAGGAGGGTTGAGGATTTGTTGGTAGGAATTCTAGCACTCCAAAACTAAGTTCCAATTTCATAGTCGAGTCCTATGGAGGCCGATCGGCCCAAGCTCTTACATGTTTTATATCCTCCCAAGAATGGCCAAATTCGCATATGTGCCAATTTTAGAGACTTAAACAAGGCATATCCAAAAGATGAACTTTCATCACCAATACTGGAACTGATGGTGGACATAGCCTCATCTCACATTCTTCTCCTTCATGGATGGCTCATCTGAATACAACCAAATAAAGATGGCCCATGAAGATGAGAAAAATACTACTTTATAAACCCCGATCGAAATTTATTACTATAAGATCTTGTCTTTTGGCCTTAAAAATTCTAGTGCTATATACTAGCAGGCCATGACTTTAATCTTCAACAAACTCATTAATTATCAAGTCGAATATTATGTTGATGATCTTGTAGTCAAAAGTAAAGAAAAGGAAAACCATCTCTTTGACTTGAGAGTAGTTTGTGAATGGTTAAGATAATTTAACCTCAAAATGAATCCCCTGAAGTGTGCAGTCAAAGTAGCTTCAGGGAAATTTCTTGGGTTTGTTATCCAACACCATAGAATTAAAATTGATCTAGAGAGATCAAAGTGATATTGAAAATGCCACCCCCTAAAAGTTTAACTCAACTTAGATCATTTCAAGGGCGATTGGTGTATCTAAGATTCTTTATATCCAACCTATCAGGAAGGTGCCAGCCATTTTCAGTACTTATCAAAAATGACATCAAGTTCAAGTGCGATGATATGTGCCAGCATGCATTTGAAGACATCAAGCACAACCTGATGACGCCGCTAGTTCTAGCAGCCCTTATCTCTGGCAAGCTGCTTATACTATACACTACTACATTGAAAGACTCCCTTGGTACTTTGTTGGACAAAGCTAATGACGAACGAAAAGAGAATGTGCTCTACTACCTCAGCCGTCATCTAATACCTGCTAAAGCAAATTATCCACCTATTGAGAAGCACTACCTAGCTTTAATCTTTGCATCCCAAAAGCTATGATATTACAAGCTCTCTCTCATATGATGCACTTGATCTCTAGAATCAATCCATTGCAATATCTCTTAACACGGCCTACGCTATCCAGATGGTTGGCTCATTGGTCCATGATTTTGTTGTAGTTTGACATTAATTTCATACATCTCCATGCGGTGAAATGACAAGCACTAGAAGATTGCTTAATAGCACACCCACTTCCTGTTGACTCTCCACTTAGTGATGACCTCCCTGATGAACAAATCATGAACTTAGATGACACTAGCATTCATCACTGAAAGATGTACTTTGATGGTGCGGCTTTCTCTCAAAGAGAAGAAGAATCTCAATCTACTATTCTAGGAAAGGTAGGGGTAGGAGTAGTCCTCCTAACTCCAGACCACAATGTGATGAGATTCTTATATCACCTGTCCAATCCATGCACCAACAACAAAGAAAAATATGAGTCTTTGATTACCGATCTGGAGTTAGTCGTTACTCTAAGCATCCATAACATCAACATCTTCAAAGATTCTCAATTAGTCATCAATCAAATCATTGGGTCCTATAAGGTTCTAAAGCCTAAGCTCCATCACTACCACAAGTACACTATGGAGTTGTTGGCTCAAATCCATAGGTTACTATTTATAAGATTCCTTGAGGGGAAAACATTGTAGCAGATGCTTTAGCCAAACTTGTCAAGGAGTTGGCATGTCCAGAGGATGAGTCCATATCAATAAAGGTCCAAAATAGATAAGTTTTATCCCTTATTAATACTGAACTCATCGAAAAATACTCTCTTGAAGGGGAGGTTATCATTGCCAAAAGGGACGATGAGTTCGATTGGAGGCAACCATTCATGGATTACCTAAAGGTAGGTAAACTACCTCAAGAGAAGTCACTGGCACATCAGGCGAAGCAGAGAGCCCTTTCCTATGCTCTCGTGGATGACACCTTATACTGGTGGTCCTTTGATCATATGTGGTTACATTATTTAGACAAACACAAAGCTCGTAAGATCGTGACTGAGGTGCATTCAAGATTATGTAGAGCACACTAATCCGGTCTGAAGATGAAAGCCAATATCAAAAGACTAGGATACTACTGATCGTCGATGATTACAGATTGCATGGACATAGGTAGGCGATGCCACCAATGTTAAGTACACGGTGTGGTCTTACACCAACCACCCAACATTCTATAGCCAACATTGGCCTCATGACCATTCGAGTGTTGGGGTACCGACATAATGGGTCCAATTGACCCTCCTTCTTCTGAGGTTCATCGATTTATCTTAACTGCTATTGACTACTTTTCCAAGTGGATAGAGACAGTTCCACTCAGAGAGGTCACAGCTCAGCATGTGCTCCAGTTTTTTAGGAACCATATCGTATATAGGTTCGGGGTGCCTCGATGAATTATATCTGGTAATGGTACTGCATTCAAGAGCACCAAGATCAATAGTTTTCCTAGAGACACAATATAGATTGGAGATATTCTACCATCTACTACCCAAGGGAAAATGGCTTGGCAGAAGCCGTCAAAAAAACTTTCATCTAAATATTAAAGAAGACACTCGATGATAACAAATAATAGTGGCATGAGCAGTTAGTTGAAGCCTTGTGGGCCTACCATACTATATACATAACTCCAAATCAGTCCACCCCTTTCTCCTTAGTGTAGGGGTTTGAAGTCGTTCTACCTTTAGAATTCAACTCCCATCACTAAGGATAGTTGTGGGCAGCTAGATCACAATGGAACAAAATATAAAGTTACGATTAGAAGAGCTCGAAGGTTTGGAGGAGAGACGCCTACAAGCAAGCCAAAAGCTTGAGTTGTATAAGGCCAAAATGATTCAAGCTCACAACAAGTTGGTCCGTCCTAGAGCTTTTCAAGTATGAGAGCTTGTTTTAGTTCTAAGGAGACCAATTATTGCCCATCGCAAGATGAGAGGCAAGTTTAAACCCACTTGAGAAGGCCCTTTTTCCATAGAGAAGGCCTACCAAGGAGGATCTTATCAACTCATTAATGATAAAGGAGAGAGCCCGATGTTTTCTATTAAAGGGCTTTATTTAAAGAAATATTATCCTAAAAATCATGTTTGAAAATCTTCATCATCAATAAAAATTCCTAATCAAGTCAAATATCCTCTTCTCTGAAAACATATTTGTTTGCGAATCTGCCATGACGTGTCTAGGATAGGTGTAAGGGAACCCAAGCGGCATCATATCCTTCATCAATACAACACAAACACAAATTACACACAACACATAAACAAACACAAATATTTTATCTCGGGCTACTTAGAGTTGGGATAATGCCCCCAGCGACACTCACTCATTAGTTGTTCTAGGTCAGGCTGACGTGCTACCATGGTAGTGTGTCACCCCAGCGGTCCCTTGTTCAGGAGGATGTAAGTCTACTATGCTTTCTTTCCTGATTTGATCACTGCACACCAACTAGTGCCTTGTTAGCATGGTAGGCCTTACTACACATTCGATAAGCTACCATCATGACGACTTCATTTAAGAGGATATAAGTCTGCTATACTTTCTTCTTAAATTAGCATTCGTGTACTAACTAGGTTGAGTATACTTAAGGATTAGGGTAAGTCCCCCAGCAACTTCTTTCCTCCTGACTACTTCAAGTCTGAGTCCAGTCCTTCGTGACTCCCTACTTAGTAGTTGCCCTTAGGTTGGGTTGACTTGTTATGCCAACAATGGATCACCCCAACGGTTGTTCTTTACTTTGGAAATGTAAGTCTGCTACACATTCTTTCTAGCATGACCGTTGCACACCGGCGGGTAGCCATTGGTTGGATAGCACCAGTCGAGCCGACGATAGACTATCCCGGTGATCAATTCTGCTTTAGGGAGATGTAAGTCTACACGCCTTCTTCCTAGACTGGTTATCGCATACTGACGGGCACCTTAGGTTGGCTGGTGTTCACTATGCTGACAACGACCCACGCGGTGGATACACCACTCATGGCAGATATAAGTCTTCTACGCTTTCTCTTTGAGTTGACCAGCGTATACCTACATGCATTATTTTCTTCGGGGATCAGGATAACACCCCTAGTGGCACCTCCCCTGTGGGCATTTTATTTGGATCACGTCCTTTGTAACCCCATCTAGACACTACTCGGGTTACTCTTGGATTGGACAGTCCCCTTTTCCTGGTAACCACTTCTATTGTTGGAGATTCTGTTCCACGAATATGTAAATTCTCTCTTGGTCCAGTGAATCTGAGATAGGTTAAGACTGACATAACCCCTTCCTAGTGTGGTCCCTCACACAACAACAAGGTCTACAAAAATATAAAATAAATAAAATATATATTGGCTTGTGGATTAAGAGAACGCCCTTAGTGGCACCTTTCCTAAGTAGACATCCTATCTTTAGGGTAGTGTCAGCAAAACTCCATATAGGAATCTCCTGACTTCTCTTGAGTTGAGATAAGTCCCCAACAACACTCTCTCAGTAGTCACCCTTAGGTCGGGTTTGACTTGTTGTGCTGCAGTCATCCCGTCATCCTTTCTTGAAAGATGTAATTACCTTCGCATTCTTTCCAAAGATTTGCACCAACGGGTAGCTTCGTCAGTTTGATCTATTATACTACCAATAGGTCACCCCAGCGATTGTTCTTTGCTCAGGAAGGTGTAAGTCTATTATGCTTTCTTCCTGGCATAATTGTTGCACACCGAAAGGCACCCATTAGGTCGGATAGTCCTACCATTCGATCTATAGACTACCCCTTTGGACTTTTAAATCTGAGATAGGCCAAGGCTGACATAGCCCCTTATCAGTGTGATCCAACGCACTTTGACAGGATCCATCAAATGAAATTAAAATAAATGAAAACAAACCAAATCAATCAAATGAAATCAAATGAAGTTAATCTTGACTACTCTTGAGCTGAGATAAGACCCCCAACGACACTCTCTCAGTAGTCTCCCTAGGTCAGGTTTGATTTGTTGTGCTCCCAATAGATCACCCCAGCGGCTAGTCCCTACTTTAGAAGATGTAAGTCTACTACATTTTCTTCCTAGCATAGCCGCTACACACTAAAAGGCAGCCCCTTTGGTCGGATAGTCCTACCTTGTGGCTGGTAGACTACCTCTTTGGTCGGATAGTCCTACCTTGTGGTTGGTAGACTACCCTTTTGGATCATAAATCTTAGATAGGTCAAGGCCGACATAGCCCCTTCTCAGTGGGTCCATCGCACACTGATAGGGTACATAAACCAAATCCATCACATTTTAGCCGAGTTCATATCCCTAATGGATGTGCCCTAAATGTAAAACCTTTCTCCCCAGCGGAGCCACAAGAAATTAGACCAAACCCTTATCCCTATCGAATAGCCTGAACCTGCTTTCGTAATGGAAGGTTCACATTTCCAATCCTTAGTAGATTCAAATCCATATCCCTAGTGGTTATGCCTCCACATCAATTAAAACAAAATAAATTAAAATTAATTAGGTTTTGATCCTGGTGGATTATAGATTCTTATCCCCAGCTGATATTCTTCCCATAAATTGTATCCATAATCAAACTCAAATCCATATCCCTAGCGGATAGCTTGAACCTATTTTCTTAGTGGAAGGTTCATACACTCAATCCCTTAGCCGATTCCTCCTTCCTCTCTTATGCCCTTAGCATAAGTTGAGCTGCATTATTGTAAAATCATGATTCTTACCTCTTGAGTTTAGGTAAAGATGGTTTTTGTTAGTACTTGCAATCTTTTAGACATTATTGATCGCCTCGATCAATGCCAATACGTGCGGTGTGCCTTGTTGGTTACACCATACCTATTGGGGGTCCTTTTGTTGACCTCACTTTTGGAGTGAGTTCTCAACTTCCTCTTCTTAGACCTCGGGATCATCTAGACACTAAGACTTCCTTAGCCATAAGATGCTTCTAGTGATTAGGTGAACACTTAACCTAAACCTAGAGATATAAATGGGTTAATCATAAGATTAGGCTATGCCTTAGGGATTAAAATAACCCTCCTACCTTACAACCCAAATATAATCTATGTTCACCCTATCAAACTTACAATCAAACTCAATTTCAGATCCAAATACAAATCCAAATTGAAATTCTAAGCTAAATGATTGAAGCCCATGATCAAATCCAAACTTGAATTTTTTCCTAAGTCCAATTTCATGAATTTAGCCAAAATCCCATCTAAATCAATCCAAAATTAATTGATTTTCTCATAATCAATTTATATCTTCAATCACCTTTCTAAATATAAATCAAATCTTTATTCAAATGATCAAAACTAAATCAAACTAAATCAAACTAAATCAAATTAAATCAAAACCCTTCCTAAGCCATATGAACCAAGATTCAAAAACTTAGCCAAATATTAACCCAAATCACTTCCAACTCAATTGATTTTCTCATGAATCAACCATATCTTCAATCATCTTCACAAATATAAATAAAATATACATTTAAATCATCAAAACTAAATCAAAAATCCAAATCTAAATACTTTAAGTAAATTTCATGGACTTAGCCAAATGACATTCAAATTTAAACCAAATTCAATTGATTTTCTCACAAATCAATCATACCTTCAATCACCATCCCAAATATAAATGAAATCTACAATCATCAAGCCAAATTAAAATCAACCCAAGTCAAACACAACTTAGCCCATTTGACTTGAAATGTTCAAATGAACCAAAACCCATTTGAACCCAAACCAATTGTAATTGGACTTATATATCAATCCCAAATCTATATATAAACTCAACTAAATCAAACTCAACCCAAAATCAAGCCAACTAAACCCAAGTGACTCACTTGACCTCCAATTTGACCTATTTGAACCAAAATCCAATTCAAGCCAAAACAAAGTGAATTAAGCCAATCTGAACGTCTTGGCATGATTGTTAATCATCTTACGTTGATCAATTATCATAAATTAGGTCAAACCAAGTCAACCTAGCCCTTTGACCAAGTCAGCCCTTTAACCCATATGAACCTAAACTTGCCAAATTGCAACCTAAGCCAAATCTCTTGAAACCAATGATTCATATCAACCCAAAATCAACACGTGAATATGACTTGACCTTCAATTGAGCCAAACCTAACCCAATTGGCCCTCTTGACCCAAGTTAACCCAATTTGACCTAAATGTCCAAAATGGGTCAAATCAAAAATCTAAATCAAATTGATTGCAATCAATGGCTAAAGTTCATTCCAAATTGATCATTGAACTTGACAAATGCCTCAATTTAGCCCAATTAACTCACTATACCGAAATGACCTATTGAACCCAACTTGACCTAAAGGTCAAACCAACCTAAAACCCTATCAAATCCAAATTGAACTCAACAAAATCCCAGAACATATTCCAAATGACCAACTAAGCCCAAATCAAGCCATGACCCAAGCCAATTTGGTCAATTGGATCAAATTATTCAACTTGACCCATTTGATCCAAATGAACTCAAATGAATCAAAATAAATTATAAACCAAATTGAACCAAACTAATGACACCAATACACTCCAAATGATCATATGAACTTGTCCCAACCCTTAGTTTGACCCAATTTGACCAATTGGTCAACTTGACCCAAGTTAACCTAATTTGACTTAAGTAAATTAAATTGAGCCAAATCAAACCAAATGAATTCCAAATCACTTGAAATTTGGGCTAAACTACTTTTTACTCATTTCAAATCTGCCCAAATCAAATATAATGCCAAATGAGCATCCTACCCTTAGGCTAAGGGTATCACTTGAGACAAATCACCCGTGTAAGTGATCATTTACAATCCTTAATCACTTGGCACTCTCCCATTGGTTCACCTAGGCTCCTAGGACATAACCCAACCTAACTCAAGGGTGGTTGGATTAGCCATGACCCATGGGGAGGTGAAATCACCTTACCTACCCCATCGAAGCATTTGAAACCACCAAGGACATCCACACCTTCCTTAGCAGCCACCTCCACACCACCACCGAATCAAACTGAGTCATCTCATCCACTCAAGGACCTCCACAACCCTCTGAGGTGGCCAAATAATCAAGAAGAAGCCAAACTAGCCCAAGCTCATCCAAGGAAAACTATCACCCCCGCCTCATTACCACTCAATCCCACACTTACAGTTGAATTTCTTAGAGACATAGCTACCTAAGATGAGTCACTAGAGACCTTCCCTAAGCTCCCAAGCCCATTCCTCATTTCCCCATTCTCGATTTTCTTCAAGCCGAAATAGGGGAGCATCCCATTGATTCCCATTTTCTCATTTCTCTACCAAAGTGCAATTAACTTTGCACATACCATCCTTAGAGGTAGTTGAGCAAGAATGAATCACCTCCCAAGCATCCTAATGGCTGGAGGGTGGACTTCGATCAACACTGACCACCTATGCCTCGTGAGTTGGCCTTCCGAGCTATCCACCTCAAATTAGAACTTGTGATGATCAACCGGGCCTTATCTCTACTAGACAAAGCTTCCTCAATCGAATTTGGCATCAGTCTTGAGCTCTGGTGAGGTATGCCATTGAAACTAAGCTTAGAGTAAAAAATGTGTTGGAGCTTTTCAAAGAAAACTTGCTTCTCACATGATCTTGGCCGTTGGATTCCTTCAAATCCTTCTTGCGAAGGTGTGGGATCGATTTGAGATCAATTCGAGCTCAATTGAGCTCAAATCAATCGAAGGAAGGAGGACAATGTCCGTCTCCCATCGATCGATTGACGAGGGATCACACACCATCCATTCCATGTGATTGGAGTGGACGATCGTGATTAAATCTGATAGAATTATCTATTTTAATCCCTTAGCATTGCTAAATTAATTGTGGGTGTCCCATCATCTTGGATCGACTTCACAAGAAAGCATCCCCGCCGATCGACATTGATGGTGATAATTTAAATAGCCAACCCTACAGTGCTACATGAATAGCATGCCGTGTCAGTGCACCACATGGCGCCAATGGGATTAGAAGGTTAATTAGGCCTAATTAATGTATTTTAATGGTTGAAACTTCCTAAAATCATAACTAATTATTGAAAAATTATAAAATTATAAATAAATACTCATTTTAAAGGTATTTCAGAGGAGAATTTATTAAAAATACTCTTAATTAATTTAAATAGTAAATAAAGCTTAATTAAGATTTAATTGAAAAACTAATTAGCTTAATTACTCTTTAATTACTTAAATAATTAATCCTAAACTTTGTGGGTTAATTCAATGGGATGACCTCTACCTCCCATAATTTTCTTGGGATTTATTGCTTAATTAATTGGAAAAATTGACTAGTTAAGCTTTAATTACCCTCCTAAGTTAATTAATCATTAATTAATTAAATAAATAGTAAAATGCTAGTTAATTAAGTGGTTAATCATCATCTAATACAGAATGGACTAATGGAATGGGATTGAGGCCTCCTCCCCAATCTATTTCCCTAAGTTCATTTCTCTTTTTCAATTAATTAATTAAATGGTTTAATTAATTAATCAAATAGCTTAATTAATTAAATTGAAATCATAATCATATCAGAACTTAGTTAATTAAATCTTGGGTAGACCCTTAGGTGTTCAACAACCTAAGGAAATTATAGTTAACCCATATGTGTAGGTAAATTATAAGAGTACTTACTTAAGTTTCTTAGTTTATTTAAACATTAATTATGAGCAAATTGCATTAGGCCTTTTCATTTCTTAAGATCATTGTTGATTTAATTTCTAATGTATGTGCATATCATATTGGCCCATAATTATTCGAGTAATTATATCAAGGTAACATAAGGAAGGGCTAATTAATTGGTTTAATGCATATTATAACCTAATTATCTCATAAAATCAACTTAATCATATTTCATTAAATCAATTTAATTAACAAATATGGGAATGGCTTAGGATCACCAAATCTCTTCTCACATCTTTAAATCAAATCAAAGATGAAATTAAAAATGATATTAAAGAAGCTTTGGTTTACTTGAAATGATCTTATTTGATATGATTGCCCTTAGGAATTAATTTAATTAAATGAAATCATATGTTTATGTTTATTTTTTCCTTTTCAATTATGTTAAATGTTATATGTCATTTCAAATCATGTATTCATCTTTTCAGAGATAAATTAAATCAAATGGCTTTCCTTTATGTAAAGCTTGCATGTGTTGATTTAATTTAATATTTATGTGGCTATTATCACTATTAAATCTAAGTGTATTGGTCTCATTTGGTCACATTTAATTTAATTTAATATGTAAAGCTTGCATGCACCCATTTGGTCTCATTCTTATATATTTTAACATTATAATTTAAATAGATCTTTAATTCATATACATAAATAATTCAATTAAACAAAATACAAGTTTCACAAGAATTTCATTCTCTTAGTTATATATACATTCATATGTATTTAAATAAACAAGTATATAGTCTCGACATCCCGAGAATACGAGGCTTTAAGTAGCCCCAAGGAGGTCATTTGATTACCTCACTTCCCTAGTTTAATAATGGCACAAACTTGTTTATGTTTTCATACATGTGTGTGTACATGTGATTAAAGAATGAGAATCCCTCTTTTATATTAAAAATGAATGCATCCATAATTGTTCAAGTGATTGAATTATTTAATCATGTGATTTGGAGCTTTCTTTCTTATGTTCATGTATGAAAATTTACATATATTTGAATGCAAATGGGTATAAATTCTGGATGTCCCGGGAACACGAGACTTTAAGTAACCCCAAGGAGGTCATTTGATTACCTCACTTCCCTAGTTTAATAACGGCACATACCTATTTAATTTCATTATTATGTACTTTTGTATAAGAATTTTAATAGAGCTTTAAATTTACATATATTAAACAATTCAATTAATAAAATATAAATTTTAAATGTACACATACAGTCATCATTTAAGTGTGCTAAAATATGTTGAATGTATAGATACACTTAGGATTTAATCACATGCATGTTATATGTAATGGAAAAGAATAGTTTAATATATGTCTATGGTGAATTTTTATTTGTCTTCATCTATCTTTAAAAAAATAAATGAAAATAAAAATAAAAGTTAGTTGGACACCACATAGATCCACAGATGTTCTTATTAAGGTGATCGAGTACGACATTGAGGAATGATCTACTATCTCGAGAGATAGAAGTCATCATCCTATAATGGACCTAATCACCTAATAAGGATGCCTAAGGACAATGGGTCTTTGTATGTACCAGAGATTCTTCCCCTGCTTTACATGAAAAAGTAAAGTAGGGTTTATTTTAAATCGGGTTCGTTAAGTTCCCTATGGAGGCAAGCCCCCATAGTTAATTACATCTTAAGGAATGAGATTCCTTAAAAATACTCTCAATTAAGATAAGTGATCATTGTCTCCAAAGATTTCAAAGATAGGACTATCAAAAAATTGGTTATTTTTGGAAGATCAAGTGGGATTGATCAAAAGGAGGGAGTTATTATCAAAACCAAAGGGAGATAAGTAGGGGATGCTCATGATGCTAAGAAACCTAGCAAGCATCCCAAACTATCCTATGGTTGGGCTTTATATTTTTAAAATTTGAAGAATGTTAATTATTTTATTTGAATTTTTATTAGAAATATAGGGCTTATAATTCCATAATACATGATCATGGAAATGCCTAAGTTGTGAGGATTTATGCTTGTAGCCCGCGAAGGGAAATAACAACTTCAGAACCTAAATCTAGGGAGCTTAGGCGAGGGGCAAGGAATGACCTAAATCTAAGGTGAAAAATGGGTATATGGTTAACCTCCACAAGAGAGAATAAACCAGCCAATTGGTAGACTTACAACCACTTGGGGGTGGCTACCAACTAACTCCTCCTACGATTTTAAATGCATGTAGGCAAGCCTTATGCTTTTGCAAGATAGTTAGGCTATTATTTATTTAGAAAGAGACTAAGTCCTTAAATACACTCCCTAAGAGACTAGATCATGTAGGGCATGAATAATGACTTAAATCTAATGCAAATTTTATTAAATTTTATTTTCATTTTTAGACAATTTATTTGACACGGGCTATGGGATTCATATGCCTAATGCATAAGAAATTGGTTATGAGCCAAAATTAGCAAGAAGGAGGTGTGTTTTCACCATGGCTCTCAAAGGTCAAGCCATGTTCTCTAGCAAAGGTGGAAGCCCTCCATTAGCAAGAGAGAAGAAAGGTGCTTTTATGCATATGCGAGACATACAACATCCAACTAAGGGGTTGCTAAATCTTTTATTTCTTGATTTATGTTATAGGCTTTAAGTGAGGTTATGATTTGTTAATTTTTAATTTTGAGTTTATTAATTGAATATAAATTTTATTTTTTCCTAAGAGCCTAAACGCATCCAGGCCATTCATCAAAGCAATGAAGAAACTAGGAAAAATATGTCATCTTAATGCACAAGCTAAACAAACACCAAATAAATTTATAAAGCTAGTGCAAAAGAAAAAGAGGTCGATGTGGTTGGGCTTCACCGCACAACCTGAAAAGAAATGTGGGTAGCCAAGATCTACCCTTATACGACCTAGATTACAAATGAATAATTACAATCAAAAAGGAATTCATGTTATGGGGGTCTTCATTCTTCATTTCTTCATTTCTTCATTTCTTTCTTTTTTATTTTATTTATTTCTTTCTTTCTTCTTTCTTCATTTGGACTTGGGATGTAGTTTACTCCAAGGCTTCACATGTTACATAAGACATGGTCTTATGACCAATGTTCACCTTAATTCTCCCATAACATTCATTTCAAATTATAATTGTAAAATTACATGAAAAGGCAAAAAGTAAATCTAACTAAACCTGCAAAACATAGATTTGCTAAACATACCACACAATCCAAGCATGTAAAGGAATAATTTGGATTTAGCACCCCACACATGAGTAACCAAGTCCACCTATCCTACTTTGGATTATGTTTAGGGGTATAAGCAACCTGCACAGCAAAAGCATTTATATTTTTATTACAATGCTCCTTAAGCACAATCCCCTACAGAAGACATGATTATGCTAAGATCTTCCTATCATCCAGTCTATGCACATGCACCCTAACATCTAGTCTAAACCATTACATCACAAAACAAAACCAGGCAGCAAATCATGGATCGCCCTAACATAGAGCTAGAAATGGTGACTTAGCCTAATGAGTGAGACATTTAAGGCTTGTGTGGCATGTCTTAGCTAGGCTTTAAGGTTATAATTTTCTAAGTGTGAAGAATTCAACTTAGAGGGTGGTATCATTTAGGTGATTTAGTTGATTTGTTAATTTTATTTTGATAATTTGATTTGGTTTGAATGAACCAACACTTAATTACTAAAAGTTGTAAAGAGAAGAAAAAAGGAGAGAAATTCTCTTTCATCCCTACCTTAAGTAACTTCTAAGATAGATTCATTAATCATTTTTTTAGTGAATATTTTATTATGTATTTTAATTAATCCTAAGTTTAGATTTGCTCTAAATAAACCTATTCAATAAGAAAGATATTTTAAGATTAATTAAGGTGAATTACTATCACAAAACACACAACCATTTATTTCTTTTCAACATGTATACCATGCATATGAAATGATCCTAAGCATAGCTATACATGTATATGCAAATCTTAGAACATCTTAATGATGAATGCAAAGAGATATTATTTAGGAAAATTTGGATATTGAATGAATGCATGATTTTGTTATGTAGAAAAGAGAGGGATTCTTTTATCCACTAATCAAATGCACATCCACAAGTATGAAAGATATAAGTGAGTACGGTGCCAAAATTTTTTACACCAGGGGTATAAGGTACAAGACCTTCTTGGGGCTACTTAAAGAATCACAACCCTAGGATGTCCAGACTAATATACCACTTTTCTTAAACACATGTGCATGTACAAAAAGAAAACAAATGGAAGAAGAATCATGCAAAATATTTTTGTTTGTTTGTTTTATTTTGGTTGTATCATTTACATGTGCAATGTGAGGATCCTTCTTAAGTCATAACATAGAAGTGTATAGTAATAGATTTGAGCAATTATTATGTTCTTTTCAAATAAACTACACACTTTACAAATCCTATAGAAACCCAAGTTAAGAAGAGAGAAGAAAATCACATAACACATTTAATGATATAATCATATGCAAGTTTATAAGTATTTATAAGTAGCATACCTTCATTTATAATCTTTGATTTATAGGTTTTGAAAATAGTTTTTGATTTAATAGTGATAATAGCCACTCATATTCTTACTTTAGCCAAAGCATGCAATTTGACATAAAGGGAATATTTCATTTATTTTGATTTTTTTCAAAGATATGAATGCATGATTTCATATGGCACACAACATTTAGCATGCTTGGAAAGAAATGAAGTGATGTAAGCATACAACTTCATTCACCCTAATCAATTCTTAAAGATAATCCTATGAAATAAGATCATTTAAAGTGAATCAACATTCTTTAAAGAGATTTTTATTTTTATTTTGAATTTAATTTGAAAGTGATTTGTGAGAAAGGGTTTGTTGGTCCTAACCCATTTCCCCCATGTGTGAATTAATTTAGTTTAATTTTTAGAACAATTAGATTGATTTTATGTTTTTTTAGGTTAAGGTGTGAATTAAGTCCATTAATTACTCCTCACCTACACCACTTTAACATAATTAAATAAACAATTATGAGCCAACATATGATATTCAACCACATGAAATTTAAATTAGCAATGCACCTAAGAAATAAAGGGGCCTAATGTAATTGGCTAATAACTTTTGATTAATTAAGCTAAAAAGTTTTCATTAAGTACTTTCATAACTACCCCACACATGTGGATTGGAAATGATTTCCTCATATTTACCTTAGGCTTTTGAACACCTAAGGATCTACCCAGCAAGGGATTGATTAATTCCAAATTAGTTTTGAAAGTTTGATTAAGCTAATTAAGTAGATCATTAGTGGATTAATCCTTAATTATGTTTGGATTAAGGAAGAAAGGGGGTTTAAGGAATAACTTAAGGAAAATATCCCAAACCCATTCCATAAACCTCTCCCTTACTTAAATAATATTTAATTATCTCAATTAAGTGATTAAACTACACATGCTTAATTACTCTTAATTGCATAAAGAGGGAGATTAGGGGTTCATTAATTAATGTCCCTAATTAACTCATTAATAAATTCCAAGAAAATTGGGGGAGGTAGAAGTCATCCCCCTAAACATGTCTGAGAAATTTAGAATTAATTAATTAAGTAATCACTGAGTAATTAAGGTAATTAGATTTTTTTAATTAAACCTTAATTAAGGAAAATTCACTGTTCAAAATCAATTAAACATAATTTTATTGGATTCCCCTCTGAATTATCTTTAAAATGAACTTGAGTTTACTTTTTTTAAAATTTTTCTACATTTAGTTGTGAATTTATGAAGTTTATATGATTAAAGGATAATTAAATACCCTAATTAATTAACTAATCTTGTCGGTGCCATGTCGATCGCTAACGCGATGTTCTTTCCATGTGGTGTGACGGGATTGATTATTTAAGTTGTCACATTGCATGTCGCATCAGCCGGCGGTGCTACGCGCTTTCCCCTAGGCGTCCAATCAAGGATCAGATGGTTGGGAATAAGCCTATGGTTTTAAAGGATTTAATTAATGGATCTAGCATGTTTTAATCAGGATCGTCTATCCAAAACACGCTGGATGGACGGCCGATGATTCATCCCTGCCTAAGCTGCGAGAGACAAAGACCGTCCGTCCTCCATGGCTTGATCCGAGCTCACTTGAGCTTGAATTAGGTTAGGATTCAACCCACACCATCAAGAAGCATAGGGAAGAACATCCAAGGGTTGAATTTTAATGGGATTATAATTCCCTCACCGGAGGCTATCACTGGCGCTTCCAAACATTTTTCAAATGAGGATCAGTTTTGAGTCATACCTCACTGGAGGCTATCACTGGCGCTTCCAACAGAGGAGGTAGCTTCGTCTAGTGGAGATGAAGCTATATTGAAAGTTTTAAGGTTCAATTTGAAGTAGATCTCTCAATTAACCAAGGCTCCCTCTAATGGCTTGTGGCTTTGGTCTAGGTCTCCCTTCCCATGGATTGGATGCTTGGGAAAAGCTTTGGGTGAGCTTGACTAGGTGCCTTGATGGTGCTTGCAAAGTGAATTGAGGTTTTATTGAGAATTAAGTGACTTGGAAATTCCTTAGGCCTCCCCTATTTCAGCTTTGAAGAAATTCGAGAAGGGGAAATTTAAATGAGCTTGGGAATCCTTGGAGAAGCTTGGAGAAGCTTACCTTTGATCCTCTAAGTTCAATCGAATGCAAGGAAGGTGGTTTGAGTGGGAATGAGGGGGAGTATATCTCCCCCTACTTGGATCGGATGTTTGCTCTTCCATTTTAGATCAATTTATGAGATTAAATGGGTTATTTTGGTTGTTAAGAGTGCCATGTGCTTCGATTTTGGCAAAGGAGTGGAATGGAGGAAGTGCACATGTGTTAAATGAGTGTGGGAGGTGATCCAAGTGGAGAATTTTTATTGGAGGGGTCAGTTTGACCTTGGGCTGGGTCATGTGCACCACCTCCCTTGGTGTCCAAATGGTCCACTAGGTGGATGCAAGTGGTCATGAAAAGAAATTGGCCAAATTCCAAGTGAATTTGGCCATAGGTTACCCTTTGACCCAATAATAAAATGGTCATTTGGCCTTGATTTTTATTTAGGCAGATTTGAGATGTTTCAAAAATAAGTTGGGCCAAATTTCAATGAATTTGGAGTTGATTTGATATGATTTGGCTCGAGTTAACCAATTTAGGTCAAAATGGGTCAACTTGGGTCAAGTTTCCCAACTAGTCAAATTAGGTCAAACCATGTGTTAGGTCAAGTTCAAATGATCATTTGGAGTGATTTGGTATCATTAGTTTGGTTCAATTTGGTTTAGGTTTGGATTTGGTTCATTTGAGTTCACTTAGGTCAAATGGGTCAAGTTGACCAATTTGACCCATTTGACCTAATTAGGTTAGGTAATGGGTTGGTTTAGGCTTGGTAGATCATTTGAAATGTATTGCAAGCTTTGGTTTAAATCAATTTCAGTTTTGTTTGATTTTAAGTTGATTTGCCCTTTTAGGTCAAGTTGGGTTCATAGTCAATTGGACTAGGTTGGGTCTAATTGGCCAATTGAGGCTTTGATCAAGTTCAACAAGTGATTACCCATTGGTTGCAATCAATTTGACTTCGATCAAGATTTGACCCATTTTGACTTTTTAGGTCCACTTGGGTCAACTTGGGTCAAGTGCCTAATTAGGCTGTGTTTGCCTTAAATGATGACTTGGTCAAGTCCAATCATTGATTATGAATTAGTTTATATCAATGGTTTTAATTAATTTGGCCTATGGTGGATTTTGGCTAGTTTAGGTTTCATTTGGGCTAAGTGTTGACTTGGTCAAAGGTTAGGTTTGACCCCATTTGAGTGATTGATCATCCTAGGATGATTGCTGCTCATAATGTGAGGCTTAGATGGGCTTAGTTCAATCCAATTTGGGTTGGATTATAATTTGGCTCAAAAAGGTGCTTTAGGTCACTTGGGTCAAGTTTGCCTAAGTGGATCAATTGACTTGATCAAGGCATCATTCAAGTTTGGTTGAACTCACATATAGACTCATGATTGAAATATACATCCAATTGCAAGTGATTTGGAGTCAAATGGGTTTTGAATCATTTGACAATTCTAAGTTCAAAAGATGAACATGGGTTTGATTTGGGTTTGAGTTTTGAATTTAGTTTGGGTTTGATGATTAAAGTTTATGTTTATATTTGGGCCTATGATTTAAGGATTGATTGTTTGAAGAGAAAATCCAAAGGTTTGGATTGATTTGAGTTTGATTTGGCTAAGTTCAAAAATTTGACTTGAAAGGGCATAAGTTGGATTTTGGTTAGATTTGGATTTGAGATTTGGATTTAGTTTTGGTTATTTTGATTTATATTTCATTCATATTTGTGAATATAAATAAGAATATAAATGTGTTATGAGAAAATCTTTTGAATTTGGTTTGATTTGAATTTGATTTGAGATAAGTCCGATGAAATCAAAGGGCTTAGGAAGGAATTTTTTTTTTTTGAAGTCAATCAAGTGTTTCAATCATTTGATTTGCAATTGATTTATGATTTGAGAAAATCCATTGGAATTGATTCAAGGTTTGATTTGTAATTGATTTGAATTTGAAGTTGATTTGAATTTGAAGTTGGTTTGAATTGATTTGAATTTGAAGTTGATTTGAATTTGATGTTGATTTGAATTTGAAGTTTGACTTGAAAGAATGAAGTAAGGATTTGGTTTAAGCTATAGGGTAGGCAAGTTTTCCTAATACCCTAGGCATAACCTATTCCTATGGCTAACTCTTCTAAGTCTCTAGGGTTAGGTTAAGTGTTTACCTAATCGAAGTGTCAAGACTAGGAACTCTTAATATCTAGAGGAGTCCTATGTCTAAGATGGAGAAGTTGAGAGCTCACTCCAAAAGTGAGGTCAACAAGGCTAATAGGTGTGGTGTGGTGACAAGGCATACGCATATTTTGACCGAGACAATCAACAACATTGAACGATCATAAGCACTAACAGAAATGATCTACTCCTAACCCAAGGTGTAGAAGGAATCAATAGATTAGTGCAATGTGACTCTACTTATGCCTAAGACATAAGAGAGTGAAGGAGGAATCCACTAAGGACTAAGCATGTGAACCCTTCACTAGGGAAGCAGGTTCAAGTCATCCACTGGGGGATAAGAGGTTTGATTTGATTTGCATCTCACTAGGGAGAAATTTGATTTGATTTGTTGATTTATGATTTGGTGTTCCACTAGGGATGAAAATGTGAACCCTCCTATAGGGGAGCAAATTCAAGTCATCCACTGGGGATAAGAGATTGTGAAATTTGTTCAGGGATTAGAATTTGGGATCCACTTGGGATGAAAATATGAACTCTCTGCTGGGTGAGCAAGTTCAAGTTTCATTGAATTGGTTCCACTTGGGGAACTAGAAATATTTGCATCTCATTGAGGAGAGGCAGATTGATTTGATTGTTTAATTTGGTTTGATTGATTTGACTCCACTAGGGAGGTTGATTGGGTTTATTTTATTTATTTAGTTTGACTCCATTGCGGAGGAGGGTTAAATTTATTTCAAATTTTAAGTTTTAAATTTTGAGATGGACCCTGTTGGTTTGATGGATCCTAGTAGGGCCATCGCCTTGGCCATTTAGATCAGGTAGTCTACCAACCACATGGTACCAATAGCCATACTACATTTAGATTCAAAGGGGTAGTCTACCAACCACATGGTAGGACTATCAACCAAAGGGGTTGCCTTTTCGTGTGCGTGTATTAGGAAGAAAACATAGTAGACTTACATCCTCCAAAGTTGGGATCATTCTTTGGGTGTCGTTGGCGACACGGATTGAACCCAACCTTAGGCTGACTATTGAGTATATGCCGCTGGGGGACTTAAATCAGCTCAAAGTTAGTCAAAATTAAATACATTTTTTTTAATTATTTTTGATGGATCCCATTGGTTAGCGATGGACTGCACAGAGTAAGGGCCATGTCATCCTTGATCTACTTTAGATTTACCAATCCAAAGGGGTAGTCAACCAACCACATAGTAGGACTATCCAACCAAAGGGGTTATCTTTCAGTTTGCAATGCTCGAGTTAAGAAGAAAGCACGGGGACTCACATCTTCCAAAATAAGAAACTACTAGGGTGATCGGCTGTTTGTGCAATAAATTGAACCCGACGTAGGGCTGACTATTGAGTGAATGCCGCTGGAAGAATTAAATCAGTTCAAAGGTAGTCAAAGCTAATTTCATTTCTAATTATTTTTTATGGATCCCATCAGTTTGCGATGGACTACACTGAGTATGGGCCATGTTGGCCTTTGTCTACATTCAGATTTACCAATCCAAAGGGAGTAGCTTTCCCGGCCGAGGGGAGAACTATCCAACTAGAGTGGTGTCTTTTGATTTACAGTGGTTAATTCAGGGAAGAAAGCACAGAGAATTACATCTTTCTTAAATAAAAAACCACTAGGGAGACACATTAGCAAGGTAACATGTCAACCTGACCTAGGGCTTCCCATCAATTTGCGACAGTCATGCAAGAAAGAATGCATAGTAGACTTGCATCTTCCAAAGCGAGATGACTAACAGGGTAACTTGCTTGTGAAAAAATAGATTGAACTCGACCTAAGGGCGACTACAGAGAGAGTGCCGACCCGAGAACTTATCTCAACTCAAGTGTAGTCAGTCAATTCCTATAGGGAGTTCTATTGACATTGCCCTAAAGATAGGATGCCTGCTTGGGAAAGGGGCCACTGGGGGCTTGAATTCCTAATCCATAAGCGAATATATTGTTTGTTTTATTTTTATTTGTTTGTTGTGGACCCTATTGGTTTGTGAGGGATCACCCTGAGAAGGAGCTTATCGAGACTTATCTGATTTCTTGAAGGGAGAATCTTGCATCCGGACAAATTCTCCAACCACGGGTAGCTAAGGAAAGGGGCTTCAATCTAAGAGTAACCCAAGTAGTGTCTGAATGGGATCGCAAAGGATGTGATCCAAATAGAGTGCCCGCAGGGGAAGGGGCCACTAAGGGCTTTATCCAAAACACTAGAGAAGATAATATTTATAGGTATTTGGTGGCCAACTCAAGGAGAAAGTATGGGGACTCACATCTGCTAAGTGTGGTGTATCCACCAGGTAAGTCGCTGTCAGCATATAAAATATCAACCAACCTAAGGTGCCCGTCGATTTACGACAATCAATATAGGAAGAAAGCATCGGAGACTCACATCCTCCTACTATGGAACTGATTGTCGGGATAGTCTGTCTTCAACTCGGCAGGTGATATCCGGCCTAAAGTGACACTGAGTGAATGCCTTTGGGGGATTTATATCAACTTAAGAGTAGTCAAGAGGAAAAGAGCCACTGGGGGACTTACCCTAAATCTCAAATATACTCTACCTAGTCAGTTCATAATGGCTAGTTCAAGAAGAAAGTGCGGGGACTCACATCTTCTTAAATAAAGTCAACATGAGCTAGCTTACTGGTTGTGTAGTGAGGTCTACCAAACTAACAAAGTGCTCATTGGTTTGTAATGATTATGTCAGGAAGAAAGCATGGGGACTCACATCTGCTGGACAAGTGACCACTAGGGTGACATACTAACAAGGTAGCATGTTTGTCTGAGCTAGAGCAACTAATGAGTGAGTGCCACAGGGGGCTTGCTCCACATCAAAATAGCCTGAGATTAAATATATGTGTTTATTTTTATTTGTGTTTGTGTTAGAAGGAATAAGATGCCTTTCGGGTTCTCTTACACTTATCCTAAAATACGCTGGAGAATTAATGAAATGGTGTCATGAATGGTAGTTGGGATTCCACCAAGAAAGCATGTCGCTTGGGTTGTCTTACACCTAACTTAGTTGTGTTAATCGAAATAGGATGCCTCTTGGGTTCTCTCACACCTATTATAGTAGTGTTGGGGAATTGTGTTTAATTATGTTCGTGTTGTGATAGAGGGATGGGATGCCTCTTGGGTTCTCTTACACCTACCCTAAACACGTCATGGCGGATTCACAAAAAAGCAAATAACACTTCGAATGAAGAGAAGATTTTGATGAGTTGGAATGAAATTTTATTCTTTTGATGATAATTATTTTCAAACATGATTTTATGGGTAATATTTCTTCAAATAGAGCCCATTAATTGGAAGCATCAGGTGTTCCCATTTATAATCAATAAACTAATAAGATCCTCTTTGGTAGGCCTTCCTTATGATATAGGGGGCTTCCCAAGTGGGTTCAAACTTTTCTCCCATCTTTCAACAGACAATAATTGGTCTCCTTAGGACTAACACAAGTTCTCCTACATGGAAAGACCTGGGGTGGACCATAATGGGATTGCCTCTGCCCACTTGGAGAAGTAGTCGGTGGCAGTTAGAATGAATCGATGACCCTTGGAATAAGGAGGATCAATAGGACCCACTATATCGGTACCCCAACACTCAAATGGCCATGAGGCTAATGTAGGGTGTAGAATGTTTGGTGGTTGATGTAGGACCACACCATGTACCTGACACTGATGGCATCTCCTAGCCACATTCACGCAATCTGTGATCATCGAAGTCCAGTAGTATCCTAATCTCTTGATCTTTGCTTTCATCTTTATACTAAATTGATGCACTCCGCATAGACCTAAATGTACCTCAGTCATGATCTTATGGGCTTCGTGTTTGTCTAAACAGCGTAACCACATTTGATCAAAAGATCGTCAGTACAAGGTGCCATCCACGAGAGCATATGAGAGAGCTCTTTGCATCATCTGATGTGCTTGTTATTTCTCTTGAGGTAGTTTGCTAGTGTTCAAGTAATCTATGAATTGTTGCCTCCAATCCATCTCCTCATCTTTATTAGCAACGAAAACCTCCCCTTCAAGAGAAAGTCTCTTGACGAGTTCAATGTCAATAAGGGATAATAATTGTCTATTTTGGACCTTTATTGGAATGGACTCATCTTCAGATATGTCAATTCCTTGGCAAGTTTGACCAAAGCATCTGCTACTGCGTTCTTTCCTTGAGGGACCTTGTAGATGGTAACTTTAGGGATTTGGGCCAATAGCTTCATCGTATACTCATGGTAGTGATGAAGCTAAGGTTTTAGAATATTATAGGACCCGACAATCTGGTTGATAACTAGTTGAGAATCCTCATAGATGTTGATGCTCTTGACACACATTGTAATGGCTAACTTCAGACCAGCATTCAAAGCCTCATACTCAGCTTTATTATTGGTGCACAGTGGAGAATCTCTTCACATCTCAGTCTAGAGTTAAGAGAACTATTCCTACCCCTGTGTTTGCTGGAAGAGTAGATCGTGATTCTTCTCTTTTTTGAAAGGAAGCCGCACCATCAAAATATATCTCCCAACAATGATTGTCAACCTCCCATATGTTCATGATTTGTTCATCGGGGAGATCGTCCCTAAGTGGGGAATTAGTAGGAAGTGGGTGTGCTGCTAAGAAATCTACTAGTGCCTATCCTTTCATTACACGGAGGGGGATAAATGTTATATCAAACTGTGAGAAAATCATGGACCAACACGCCAACCGTCTGGATAACGTTGGCCATGTCATGAGATACTATAGTGGATTGATTCTTGAAATCAAGTTCACTTTATGAGAAAGTATATAGTGTCGTAGCTTTTGGGATGTAAAGATTAAATCTAGGCAATATTTCTCAATAAGTGAGTAGTTTGCTTCAGCAGGGAGACGATGGCTGAGATAGTAGAGAGTGTTCTCCTTCCTTTCATCATTTTCTTGGGCCAACGTAGCACCGATGGAGTCATCCAATGCAGCAGTGTATATGATAAGTGGCCTACATAGGATAGGAGCTGCTAGAACTGATGGCTTCTCTAAATATTGCTTGATATCTTCAAAGGCATGCTGGCACTTATCATCCCACTTGAACTTGGCATCCTTTTTGATAAGTGCTTAAAATGGCTTGCATCTTCCAGATAGATTGGAGATAAAGCGTCTTAGATACGCCAACTGCCCTTGGAAAGATCTGAGTTGAGTTAGACTTTTAGGTGGTGGCAATTCTAAGATAGCTTTGAACTTTTTCTAGGTCTATCTCGATTCCCCGGTGTTGGACAATAAACCCAAGAAGCTTCTGTGAAGCAACTCCGAATGCACACTTTAGGGGATTAATTTTGAGGTAAAATTGTCTTAATCATTCAAAAATAACTCACAAGTCAAAGAGATGGTCTTCCTTTTCTTTGCTTTTGGCTATTACATCATCAACATAGCATTCAACTTGATGATGAATGAGTTCATTGAAGATCTGAGTCATAGCCCGTTGGTATGTGGCACCAGCATTTTTAAAGCCTAAAAGCATGACCTTATAACAATATATTCCGATCGGGGTTCTAAAAGTAGTGTTTCTCTCATCCTCGGGGGCCATCTTAATTTGGTTGTAGCTAGATGATCTATCCATGAAGGAGAATACTACATGAGATGAGGTGATGTCCAACATTAATTCTAATATAGGAAGAGAAAATTCATCCTTAGAACATGCCTTATTTAAGTCTCTGAAATCCACGCATATGTGAATTTGGCCATTCTTTTTCTTAACAAGGATGACATTGGCTAACCAAGAAGGGTATTTTTCTTCCCTGATGAAACTAGCATCAATCAGTTTCTTTACTTCAGAAATGACCTATTGTTCAATTTCTAATTGCATGCATCTAGGAGCTTGCTTGATAGGGTTAGCAGTAGGGTCTATTATTAGTTTGTGGACTGCTACATCAGGAGATAATCCAAGCATCTCTTCATAGCTCCATGCAAAGTAGTCTTTAAACTCAACCAATAGCCTAACTAAGTCATTGGTTTCTTCTTCATTTAGCATAGAACTGATGTATGTCAAGCGTGGATTTTCTTCTATCCTGAGATTGATTTCTTTGAGCTTGTTAGTTATTGAATGTATTTCTTCTTCAAATTATGGTGGTGCATATTTGATTTGAAGATCATCTGGGTCATCTGAAGTTTCTAAACACACTTTCTCATAGGAGTTAGTGTGGTTTGAGAAGAACTTATCAGACTTCAGATGATTGGTGATAACTCAGTAGTAATCATCATCATCGACTGGACTCACTGGACCGAATCCTAATCCTGATCTTGATTGTGCATCCCTGGTTCTATTGTTCCACAGCTTCTCAAAACTCTCTGAGCTATGCTTGGATCATGTATAAGGAATCAAACCTTTCTTTGCAAGATTAAGAACACAAGGAGAGTACCAGTCAAAAGGTAATTCCATTTGTTCCTTATATGTATTATCATCAAGTTCTACATCAGCTTCTGGACTTGAGGATGATAATCCAAATAGAAATCTCTTTGGCTTGACATTCATGGAAGACTTGGGGACCTCTTTAACTACTAAACCTTCAACTTTTTGAGAGGGAAGTGAGGTTAGAGCTAAAGTTCCCAACTGTTGCCAAACAATTTTACAAAAACCTGATTCGAATTGATTCATGCTTTGCTTGGAGGCCTGGTCTTCATCACTGTCTGGCTCGAGTGTCACCTCCAATGAAACCAGTAGAGAGGGGTTGGCTGGTGTGCTAATCACATGATACTAGTCCTCTGAGCTGGATTCCATATCTATGTGAATAATAGGGGAACTCTTATGAACTTGAACATATTTTAATAGTGCCTGCCAACCAGGGGGTCTTCTACCTCTGGAACTTCCTCTGTATCTTCTTCTACCTCTACCTGGTGGAGGTCGAGTCATCCTACCCATATGTTTGTATGGTGGAACGAACTGTGGGTGGAATGTGACATGCGGCTCTACCTCTTCCTCGGTGTCCTTTTTCTCGTACACTTGTACTTTCCTTTTTTATTTTCTTTTTCTTTTATTTTCTTTTTTTTCTTTTTCTTTTGCATTTGAATTTTGACCAAGTTTACAAGAAAAGGTATTTTGAGGAAGATAGTAGGTTATATCTTTATATATCTCAACCTCTCTAATTGAAAATGGCTTTTTATCTCCTTTGACACAATATTCGATTCCATCCCTTCTGAACTTGATGCACTGATGAAGGGAAGATGGAATCATCCTGTTCTGGTGTATCCAAGGCCTACAGGGCAAAGCGATCAATGATGTATTCGAATCAATTATATTGAACTCAGCTTCAGTCTTTCAGTCACCTATTTCCAAAGGTAACACTATGGAGCCTAAAGCTCTCTCGCCTTGTTCATAGAATCCTCTCAACATCATCTAATCTTCTCAGAGTGTAGAGACATCAATCCTCAAGTAGGCAAGGGTTTTTAGACTCATAATGTTCACCGATGCACCTAGATCAACAAGAGCCCTGGAAAGTTTAAATCTGTCCATATCCACTATGATGTAGATGGGACAAATGTGCTCCATGTCCCCTAGTAGAAGGTCTTTGTCAGTGAATGTGACTCCCTGGGCTTCTCTTGAATAATGTACCTCCTCTCCAATAGTGGTCAGTTGAGCTAAGTATATTTCTAGATCAAGAAGAGCCTTAATTAATGATTCTCTCATCTCTTTGGATACAATAAGGGCATCATATATGCTTAGTTTAGCTGGCAACTTTCTTAGGTGAGTGAGGACATTATAATCAACTCTAGGTTGATCCTCCATAAGCATATTCATGGGTGGAGCATCCTGTGGAGGGGCTTCTTGCTCATTAAAACCAATGACTTGTTTCTGCTTATCTTGAGGTGTTGTCCTAGGAGGTAGAACCTTGCCACTACAGAGGTTGAATTCAGTGATCTCTTGTGGCAGGTTAGTGGAAGATTCTACACGCTCATCGGGCTTCTCACTATGGGACCCTCAATCGAGATAATTTCAAGTCCATCTCAAGAGGTGAACCCATAGTGTTCAGAAAAGGAAAGTCCATTTCTAAATTAGAAAGAGGATGATCAAAGTTATTATAATTATTTAGACTTAAAGAGTTTTCTAAAAGAATAGAATTATACAACCCATCAGAAGTGACATAAATGTAATTTAGACTAGCTTTATTCCTCGATTTCTTCTATATAGAAGGAGTTACATAGTAAAAATCTAGTAAAGTAAGTGGTGTGAGGGATTTGATGCCCTCATCTACCGATACAAGATGTCTATTAGAAGAAGAGCTAGCTGGAGTAGAAGTGACGACTGAAGTAGTAGCTGCAATGGTGGAATAGAGGCTGGGCTCGGTCGGTGGTTGCACTACTTGGCTATCTCGGGCAAGTATGGGCTGCCACCACTGCAACTGCTATTGAGCTCCCACTTTCCCTAAGTTGTCTTTGGCAACTTTCAAATCTTCCTTGATGTTGGAGGTTTGAGCTTCCTTAGACACCTGCAAGAAAAGTTTCTTAATTTTCAAACAATCATTTTAGAGGTTCGGGATAAGGAGATATCCCAACCTTCTTTGGTTTTGAGAGGATCACATGTATCCCCAAAGATTACTCTAACATAATTAGATGGTCATTCCGCTAGGTATTCCTTTGGGATACTATGGCGCCTGTCTTGTAGCTATGCTCAAGCATCCTTAAATGTGGGATCATTGCTAGGATGCCCACTTCCTCCGACTTTTCAGGCTTGGGTAGCTAAAAATTAGTTTTCTTTAAGATATTCTTAAAGATTTTCCTGACTACCTCTCTCTTAAATGAATAAAGTTTATTTAGTTTATCCAAAAGAGTATGTGGATGGTAGCTACCTGGTGGCAGGTATGTGTACTGATGTTGTGAATATGGCTGAGGAGGAGGTGGTGAAGCCCATAGAGGCTGCTGTGGCAAGCGGTAGGATGGCCTAGGCAGTGTAAAGGAGGTGAAAGTGATGATTGAGGAGCTTGAGGTCTCTCATGCTGATTCTTGGCTGGTTTCTTTCCTTTGTCCAGTACTACTACTGCCCCTGGCTTCTTTTCATAAGCTTTCTATGACTTTAACTTTATTGACAAATCTTGAAAAGGTAATTGTTTGGCCTCTCCTTGTAGACTAGCTGCCTTGTTGATTAGCTTCTCAAATATCTTGATGGTAAAACCTTTGAGCATGAAGGTGACCGGGCCATGAATATTCTTTAGTAGAATTTCTATGGCATGCTGTTCAGACAGCTGCAGTTTATATTTCATACTCAAATTGCACCATCTGAGAATATAGTCAATGATGGACTCACCGGGGTGTTGTTGTGCTACAACGAGATCACACACAGTTACCCTTTGTTGAGCTCCAGCAAACATCTTAATGAACAGTTGCTGCAACTCAGCAAAAGTCTTCACTGAACTATTGGGGAGTTCATCATATCAATCAAAGGCTTTGCCAACTAAACTACTGATAAAAAATGGAATAGTAATGCATCTCTGCCACCAGCGTTATAACAGCTGGCTCTGAAGTGTGCTATATGATAGCGTGGGTTTCCACTACCATCAAAACTCTTAAAAGAAGGTGGTACAAAACCCTTAGGATACTGAATAGCATTAAATTCCTCTGGGTAGGGTCAACCCTTTGGAACTAATGATCCTTCTCGGGCTTGCGCCATTGCTTCTCTCACTTACTGCTCAACCATGAGTTTAATATTTTTTTCTTGTACAGAGATATTATCTACTACTTCCTATATGAGCTAGTGCTGCCCTGCTCTACTAGAGGTGAAGTCTTGGCTTGATCCAAGATATGCAACAACTCAAGTTGACCAGCCTCTACAATAGTAGGATGCACTGCTGGGGCTTGATTCTGAAGTGCAAGAACTACTGCTAGCAAATCTTCAAGCCTCTTTCCCATTTTTGTCAATTTGTTCATCCTTTTGTTTAAGTTGTTGAAGGAGGTGTTGGGTTGAATGAGCTGTGTCATCTTATTCGGCCGCAACACCTTCCAAACTCTGTTGATCCTATAGGAGGGAACCCTTGGTGTCTATCATATGCACCTTTGCTGAGTCGTCCAACATATCATGTTTGTTGGGATCAAAGCTAACCTTGTCTTCCTCTAGATCAGACCAGCTATACCCTAGAATTTCTTTCTTCTTAACAAGATATTATGCTACAATATCATCTAGGGAGCAGTCCAACTGTGCAAGTACAAAAGCTTGTTGCTAATCGGTGATAGGATCGTGCTCACGAATAGAAATACATCTAACCTCCACTGCCACTAAAGTATTGATCTTATGAGGGCTATGCTTACTGGAGGATACATGCTTCTGACTATCATCTACCATAGGTGGAGTGCTGTTACTAGGAAGATCTACGGCCATGGGGACAACTGAACTGTCTCCTCCTACCTCTGCTGCTGCTATCTCCGTGATCTGCTACGGTGGTGGTGGTGGTGGCATGACTACGATGCTTCATGGTCGCCATTCCCTCTTCACCGCAACTGAAGGAGGAGGTCGAACAGGAGAGCTCGGCCTCGCCTTAGTCAATGGTGTAGATGAAATGGGATCTCTTGATCATAGCTAGATCACCAGTAGGACTCTCTTTTCTCTGGATGCTGCCTTCATCGCCTTTGATGGAACTATGGAAGATGGAACTTGCATTGGAGATGGTGGACGTGGAGTGGAGCGGTGTGGCGGAGGCAACATCGACTCTCTCTATGAAGGAGCTCCTTTCCTATGGTGAGTAGTGTGTCATACAATCTATGACGGTATGGGTAGCGATCGGAAAGTCCATGAGGCGGACGTCTAGCGTACCTTCATCTCTCTCTGCTAGTCACGTACATGGGCCTCCACGCCCACTCTTCACGATATGCTCACACTGAGGATGACTAGTCATAGATCAAATTGGGCTTTGGACTTTGATCATCCAGAAGCCCTACTGAATTGGCGCAGAACTATCCTATGGCCCGCATAGGACCTTGTCCTATCTCTGATAGGTGCCTCAAAGTGAACTGCAAGTGGAGGTGACACTGAGATCCTCCTAACATCCTCCTCTCCATCAGATCCAAAAAGAGGATGAAACTTATTTTGTGTAATCAGTGCAAAAACTATCATGGGTAACTCCTCTACTGTAAACTGAGAAATCGCCTCCATCTCTTTGGCTATGCGCACATGATGTCGCTTGATCTTGTGACATCTGTTGCGGTGTTGGGTCCTGCTAGGAGGAGCATTATGGGAACTAGACCCTACCTCGTAGGTAGGGGAGACTATCCCTAAAGATAGTGGAGCCTTCCCCTTAGAATAAGCCAATGAGTGGATGCTAGCCCATACTGGGGTAGAAATGGGAACCATTGAATGTGCCGGCTAATCGCTAGAGCATTCCTTCCTCTTGAGAGGGAAATTCTGATGACATCTCAATATGGATGATAGGCTTTTGCCTAGTCACCACACTCCTGCTGACGGTTGTGAGGGTTGCCCCTTCACAAGTGATTATAGCCCCCTCAAATCCTCTGCCAAAGTGAATGAGGTGGGCAAAGTCTGTCTATGGGAGGCTGGCCCAATCTAAGGCTAAATCTATCCCAAAAGGAAAAGTAAAGACATACTTCTGAGCTTCCATTTAAACATAATTGAACTTGAGAGAAACTGACTGAGACTGTGTTGAAATTCTATAATTTTTTAAAACAAACTCAAATCAGATTTTTGCTTTAATTTGTTTTATAATTTGAACCCACACTCAACAATTTGAATATGTTAAGTGGGGCTTTTTTATTTAGGAGAGATTTTTTTTTCTTTGAATTTAGAATTAGAAAAGAGATTTTTTGAATTTATAATCCATTACCAACAAATTTGTGTATATCGAAAATGAGTTCAAATATTTTGAAGAGATTGATGCTTCCATTGGTTCATATTTGAATTTGATTTTTGATTATTTGAGGACCCTTTATTTAACAAATTTGAGTATGTTAAAATAAAGGGTCAATTGATTTTATTTGGGATTGCTCATTTAGCAAATTTGGGTACACTAAATGAGTTGTTTGAAAACAATTTTCTTCTTTTGCTTATTTATGAATCATGAGTGAATTTGAAAATGGAATCTTTACTTAGCAAATTTTGGTATGCTAAATAAAGTCCAAATGTTTTTTTATTTTGATTTTTGAAAAGAGGATCTTAACTTAGCAAATTTTGGTATGTTAAATGAAGAATCCAAGTATTTTTGATTTTTGTGAGTTTGAAAAGCGGATCTTCACTTATAAAATTTGGGAATGCTAAATAAAGAATCCAAATGTGTTTTGATTTTTTTTTTTTAAAATGAAGCCTTTACTTAGCAAATTTGGGTATGCTAAATAAAGGAATCAAATGTGTTTGATTTTTTTGATTTTTTTGCAAAGAGAGTCTTTACTTAGCAAATTTAGGTATGCTAAATAAACGATCCAAATGTGTTTTGATTTTTGATTTTTTTTTAAAAGAGGATCTTTACTTAGTAAATTTGGGTATACTAAAAGAAAGAATCTAAATATGTTTTGATTTTTTATTTTGATTTTGAAAAGATGATCTTTACTTAGCAAATTTGGGTATGATAAATAAAAAATCCAAATGTGTTTGAATTTTGATTTTTGAAAAGAGGATCCTTACTTAACAAATTTGGGAATGCTAAATAAAGGATCCAAATGTGTTTGATTTTTAATTTTTGAAAAATGAGAACTTTACTTAGCAAATTTGTGTATGCTAAATAAAATTCAAATGTGTTTGATTTTGATATTTTGATTTTTGAAAAGAGGGATCTCTTTTTAACAAATTTCAGTATGTTAAATAAAAGATCCAATGTGTTTTTTGGTTTGATATTTTGATTTTTGAAAAGAGGTATCTTTATTTAACAAATTTGGGTATGCTAAATAAAGTCCAAATTTATTTTGAAAAATGAAACTCTCATTTGACAAATTTGGGTATGTCAAATGGGAGTCAATTATGTTTTATTTTTTTAAAGATGAAATTTTGTGTGTGATTATTGCTTTTTGAAAAGAAAGAAATTCTAACTTAACACATGTGGGATGTGTTGAGTGGAATTTCAAATGGTATAGTTTTATTTAAAAATAAAACCTCCATCCAACATATTTGGATTTATTGAATGAAGAAGCTTTTTTTTTCAAATTTGTACTTTTTGAAAAGAAAGAAATTCTAACTTCAACATAAGTGAGATATGTTGAAATGGAATTTCTATGTTATGATATGATTTTATTTGGAAATGAAATCTTCTTTCAATAAATTTGGGTATATTGAAAGAAGATGTTCATTTTCAAATATGTGTTTTTTGAAAAGATGAGTTTTAATTTTGTTTTTCAAAATATGATTGTTGATTTTATTTTTGAAAAAGCTGATTGTTGATTTTATTTTTGAAAATATGATTGTTCATTTTTATTTGGAACTGAAATCTTCATTCAATAAATTTGGGTATATTGAATGGAGATATTCATTTGTGCTTTTTGAAAAGATGATTTTCTATTTTGATTTTTGAAAAGATGATTGTTGATTTTCTTTTTTGAAAATAATATCTTCATTCAATAAATTTGGGTATATTGAATGAGGATGTTCATTTGTGCTTTTTGAAAGATGACTTTTGATTTTGTTTTTAAAATGAAATTTTCATTCAATAAATTTATGTATATTGATTGAGGATGTTTATTTGTGCTTTCTGAAAAGATGGTTATTGATTTTATTTTTGAAAAGATGATTGTTGATTTTGTTTTTGAAAAAATGAATGTTGATTTTAATTTTGAAAAGATGATTGTTGATTTTATTTTTGAAAAGATCATCGTTGATTTTGTTTTTAAAAAGATGATTGTTGATTTTGTTTTTGAAAATGAAATCTTCATTCAATAAATTTGGGTATATTGAATAGAGATATTCATTTGTGCTTTTTGAAAAGATGATTTTGGATTTTGATTTTTGAAATGAAATCTTCATTCAATAAATTTAAGTATATTGAATGAGGATGTTCATTTTCAAATATGTGCTTTTTGAAAAGGGGATTATCGATTTTGTTTTTAAAATAATAATTGTTGATTTTGTTTTTGAAATTGAAATCTTCATTCAATAAATTTGGGTATATTGAATGGAGATATTCATTTGTGCTTTTTGAAAAGATAATTGTTGATTTTGTTTATGAAAAGATGATTGTTGATTTTGTTTTTTAAAATGATGATTATTGATTTTTTTTTTATTTTGAAAAGATCCCACATATAACAATCATGAAGATTGTTAGATGAGCTTGAGTTATGAAAATTTTTGTGCAAGTATTTTATTATGCGTATTTTAGAAAAGTGATTTTTGGAAAGTATTATTTTTTATAAAGGATTTATTTTTCTTTATTTTGGAATGACCTTTCCTTACCATAGAAATGGCAAGGAGGAAGGTCCTTAATAACCTCTTTTTATTAACTTTTATTTTCACCTATTGGGGAACCGAACAGGGGTTTTAAGACCTACACGGAGTAAGATCCTAAAACTTAAAGGATGTTGGCTAGCTTAGCTTAAGAATGAAATAAACTAAGTGCTAACAAAAAAGAAGGATAGTCTTGGATTCATATAAAATGCAAACCCACTATCAATAATTAGAGACAATGATTATTTACCAAAGATGGAGAGAGAAACCATCCCCAGCGGAGTCGCTAGAAAAATCTGGTGAATTTTTATTTTTGTTTAGGACCTTGGAATATAGGTACTCTTATAGGTAAATTAATAGAATTAATAGATATTATGGTTCATAGAAAGATAAATATTTTATGTGTTCAAGAAACTAAATGGGTTGGTGAGAAGGCCAAGGAGATTGATAGTTTAGGTTTTAAACTTTGGTATTCAGGTAAAAGTCGAACTAGAAATGGTGTATGTGTTATTATAGATAAAAGTTTGAAGGATAATGTTATAAGTATTAATAGATGTGGAGATAGAATTATAGCTTTAAAGATTATTGTTGATACTAAGATTATCAATGTTATAAGTGTCTATGCTCCTCAAGTAGTTTGGAGGAAAGAAAATTTTTGGAATGAATTAGAGGGATTAATACAAAAGATACCTCTTGAAGAAAAGTATTTATTGGGGAGATTTAAATGGACATGTTGGTAGAGTGGTAGAAGATTTTAAAGTATTCATGGTGGTTATGGATTTGGAGTGACTAATGAAGAAGGTGGGGATATTAGATTTTGCTTTATGATTTTGTAGTTGCTAATATTTTATTTAAGAAAAGAGATGAACATATTATTACTTATAAAAATGGATCTAGTAAAGCAGAGATTGATTATTTTCTGATAAGAAAAATAGATTGTTTAGATTGTAAAGATTGTAAGGTCATTCCAAGTGAAATTTTAAGTACCCAACATCAACAATTAGTTTAAGATTTTAAGATGAAAGGTTGTAAGAGAAAAAATAAACTAAATTATTATCCTAGGATTAGATAGGGATACTTAAAGAACATAAATAAAAATATTTTTAAGAGCAAGCTACAAATTAGAATTTGGGATGTTCATAAGGAAGCTAACGTTATGTGGAAAAAATATCAAGTGAAATTAAGCAAGTTGTTAAAAATGTGCTTGGAGAATCAAAAGGAAAAGCTTCTTTTAATAAGAATAGTTGGTGGTGGAGTCAGAGTGTGCAAAAAAAGATAAGAAATAAGAAGCATTATTATAAAATTTGGTTTAGATGTAAAAACTCAGAGAATTGGGATAGATATAAAGTGGCCTGTAGAGATTCTAACAAAGCAATATATGATGCAAAAAATATAACTTTTAGTGATTTATACAATAGATTAGATACCAAAGAAGGTGAAAGATGTATGTATAAGTTAGCCAACCAAAGAGATAAGAGAAATAAAGACATAGTTCAAGTGAGGGGTATTAAGGATGAAAATAATAAAGTGCTTTTCTTAGAAAAAGATATTGAAAATAGGTGGATGAGGTATTTTGATAAACTTTTCAATGAAGGGCCTAAAAGTCGATTGATTTTAGAATACCTCAAAATATAGAATTTCATTTTATCATCGATTAGTAAAACTGAGTTAGTGAAGCTTTAAAGAAAATGAAATGTGGAAAAGCATGACGATAATATTCCAATAGATGTGTGGAAATGTTTAAGATCAAGGAATTTCTTGGATTACAAATCTTTTAATGTTATTTTAAAGACTAAAAGATGTCATGAGTGGAGATAGAGTTTGTTGGTTCCTATATTTAAGAATAAAGGTGATGCACAAGAGTGCAAATTATAGAAAAATTAAGTTAATGTGCTATACATTAAAATTATGGGAGAAATAATTGAGCATTTACGATGTGACATAAAAGTTTCTCACAATCAATTTGGTTTCATCTGTAGATCTACTATGGATGCTATACATTTGTTAAGAGGTTTGATGGAGAAGCATAGAGAAAGTAAGAAGGATCTACATATGATATTTATTGATTTGAGAAAGCTTATGATAAAGTCTCAAGAGATGTTCTTTGGAGAGTTCTAGAACGAAGGAGTTAATATTGGTTATATTCAAGTCATTAAGGATATGTATACTAAATTGGGTCCAAACACAAGGAGGATTGACAAAATATTTTCTTATTTGGTTGGATTACATCAAGGATCAACATTAAGCCCTTATCTTTTACTTTAGTTATGGATGTTCTTACGAGGCATTTACAAGAAGATGTACCTTGGTGTATGCTTTTTTACGATGACATTCTTCTTGTTAATAATACTAGAGGGAGTACATGAAACTTGAATTATGGAGGTCAACTTTATAGTCAAGGTTTTATTTAAGTAGATCTAAAATTGAATATATGAAGTGTAATTTTAGTTGTAAAAGTTTTAGTGATAGTGTTGTGACTTTAGGTGATCAAGTCATTAATAAGAGTGAGCGATTCAGATATTTAGGCTCTATTGTTCAAAATGATGGTGAAATAGATGGAGATGTTATTAGTAGAATTCAAGTTGGATGGTTGAAGTGGAGGAATGCATCTGACCTATTATGTGATAGAAAAGTTCCACTTAAACTTAAGGAAAAATTTTATAAGATGGTGGTAAGACAGAATGACTTATGGTGTAGAATGTTGGCCAATAAAGAAGCATAAGACTAAGTTAAGTACAGAGATGAGGATGCTTAGGTGGATGAGTGGCTTTACTCTTAGAATAGAATGTAGTAATGTCCAGAAAAAGTTTAGTAGCTAGTGGAGATAAGATTAGGGAGAGTCGCCTTAGATGGGTTGGCCACATAAAGCGTCGGCCGTCCGATGACCCGATTAGGAGAGTAGATGTATTAGATTTTCCTTATGTTAAGAAAGGTAGAGTTAGACCTAAAATGTCTTGGTTAAGATGTATAAAAAATGATCTTAGTATACTTGAATTAAATGAGAATTTGACACATAATAGTACACAATGGAGACGAAGGATTCATGTTCCCCACCTAGTGGGATTAAGGCTTGTTGTTATTGTTGTTGTTGTTGTTATTGTTGTTGTTGTTGTTGTTGTTGTCTTCATCTATCTTTAAAAAAATAATAAATGAAAAGAAAAATACATTAGTTGGACACCACGTAGATCCGTAAATATTCTTATTAAGGTGATCGAGTATGACATTGAGGAATGATGTACTATCTCAAGAAATAGAATCATCATCAATGGACCTAATCACTAATAAAATTCAAGGACTATGGGTCTTGATATGCGGAGATTCTTCCCCTACTTTACATGGAAAAGTATAGTAGGGTTTATTTTAAACCGGGTTTGTTAAGTTCCCTATGGATGCAATCCCCCATAATTAATTACATCTTAAGGAATGAGATTCCTTAAGAATACTCTCGATTAAGGTAAATGATCATTGTCTCCAAAGATTTCAAAGATAGGACTATCAACAAACTAATTATTTTTGGAAGATCAAGTGGGATTGATCAAAAGGAGGGAGTTATTATCAAAACCAAAGGGAGATAAGTAGGGGATGCTCATGATGCTAGAAAACTGCGAGCATCCCACTATTGGCTTTATATTTTTGAAATTTGAAGAGAGTTAATTGTTTGAGTTAATTTTTTATTAAAAATCTAGGGCTTACAATTCCATCATACAAGATCATAAAAATGCCTAAGAAGTGAGGATTTATGCTTGTAGCATGCGAAGGGAATCAGCAACCTCAGAACCTAAATCTCGGGAGCTTTTACAAGGGCTAAGGCATGACCTAAATATAAGGCAAAAAATAGGTATATGATTTACTGCCATAAGAGAGGATAAATCAACCGACTGTTGGACTTACAACCGTCTAGGTGTGGCTATCAACTAACTCCTATGATTTTAAATACATGTAGGCAAGTCTTATGCTTTTATAAAATAGTTGGGTTGTTGTTTATTTAGAAAGAGACTAAGTCCTTAAACACACTCCCTAAGAGACTAGATCATGTAGGGCATGAATAATGACTTAATTCTAATGCAAATTTTATTAAATTTTATTTTCATTTTTGGACAATTTAGTTGATGCATGAGATATTGGTTACGGGGAAAAATCAGCAAGAACGAGGAGTGTTTCCACCATGGCTCTCAAAGGTCAAGCCATGTTCTCTGGCAAAGGTGAAAGCCCTACATTAGCAAGAGAAAAGTAAGATGCTTTTTATGCATGATGTCAGACATACAACATCCAGCTAAGGGGTTGCTAAATCTTTTAATTATTGATTTATGTCCTAGGCTTTAGGTGAGGTTATGAGTTGTTAATTTGTAATTTTGAGTTGATTAATTGGAGAGAAAATTTATTTTTTCCTAAGAGCCTAATCACATCCAAGCCATTCATTAAAGTAATGAATAAATTAGGAAAAATATGTCATCTTAATGCACAAGCTAAACAAATACCAAACAATTTCATAAAGCTAGAGCAAAAGAATAAGAGGCCGATGTGGTCGGGCTCCACCGTATAACCCGAAAAGAAATATGGGTAGTCGAGCTCTACCCTTTTACAACCTAGATTATAAATGAATATTTATAATAAAAAATGAATCCATGTTATAGGGGACTTCATTCTTCATTTCTTCATTTCTTTCTTTCTTTCTTCCTTCTTTCTTCATTTGGACTTGGGATGTAGTCACATATATAAATGAAACATAAATTCAAACAACCAAAACCAAATCCAAAACTCAAACTCAAATTCATTCAAAATTCAACCTAAGCCTTTCAAGTCAAACTCTTGAACTTAGTCAAATCAATTTCAAATCAAGCCAAATTCTTGATTTTTCTTCATGATTCAATCAATCCTTCAATCATGAATCCAAATATAAACATAAACTTCAATCACGAAATCGAAACTCAATTCAAAAATCTAGCCAAAATCCATTTCATGTTCACCCTTTGAACTTGAAATTGCCAAATGAATCAAAACCCATTTGACTTTAAACCACTTGCAAATGGATTTATATTTCAATCATAAGTCCATATGTGAGTTCAATCAAACTCAAATCAAGCTCTGACCAAGCCATTTGACCCACTTAGGCTCACTTGACCCAAACTGACTTAAAGTACCCTTATAAGCCAAATTCTAATCCTAATCAAATTAGATTGAACTAAGCCCACCTAAGCCTATCATCATGATCAACAATCATCATGAGATGATCAATCACTCAAATCGGGTCAAACCAAGTCAAACCTAAAGGTTGAACAAGTCAACACTTAGCCAAAATGAAACACAACATAGCCAAATTCACCATAGGCCAAATTGATTGAAACCATTGATCTAAGTTCATTCATGACCAATATTTGAACTTGACCGAGTCAATATTTGAGTCTAACCTAGCCCAATTGGCCACATGACCCAAGTTGTTCCAACTTGACCTAAAAAGTCAAAAAGTGTCAAAACTTGATCTAAGCCAAATTGATTGAAACCAATGGGTCAAGTTCATTCCAAAATGATTGTTGAATTTGACTAAAGCCCCAATTGGCCAACTAGACCTAACCTAGCCCAATTGACCATGAACCCAACTTGACCTAAAGGGTCATATTGAGCCAAATTCAAACTTAGCCAAAATTGATTGGAAACAAACATACCATCCATTCCATATGACCAACCAAACATGAACCAACCCTTGACCTAACCCAAATAGGTCAAATGGGTCAATTTGGTCAACTTGACCGATTTGACCTAAATGAACTTAAATGAACCAAATTCAAACCTAAACCAAATTGAATCAAACCAAAGCCACTAAAACATTTCAAATGGTCATATGAACTTGACCCAACCCTTGGTTTGACCTAATTTGACCAATTGGTCAACTTGACCCAAGTTGACCCATTTGAATCTAAATGAGTCAACATGAGCCAAATCACATCAAACCAACTCCAAATTCAGTGAAACTTGGCCAAACCTATTTTCTCATCGTACCAAACATGTCCGAAATAAAAACAAGGTCAAATGACTATTTTACCCTTAGGCCATAGGGTAAATTTTGGCCAATTCCACTTGGAATTTGGTCAAATCCTCTTCATAACCACTTGGCACTCTCTTAGTGGATCAAGTGAACACTAGGGAGTGTGGAGTAGCCAACCCAATAAGTTAGGGTCAGCTCAACCTAGACTAATGATCAAACTGACCACATGCCATGAAATGGCCACATGGGAATCATGCCTCCACTTATTTTGAGCACATGGGGAGTTCACCATCCCACTCCTCTGGCCAAACCGAATTCAATAACTCATCTAACAGCCTAACAAACCCACTAAATCAAGGACATTGATCAAAAATAGCAAGCTCTTGTTTGGCCATTCGATTACCAAAGGAGGAGATATACTCCCCTTAATTCAATAAAATTTTCACTCTCCCTAGTAAGTTGAAGCATAGGAACTCAGAGCAAGCGTTAGAGAGTCTTCCTAAGCTTCTTAGAGAGTGTTTGAAAATCTCCATTCTCAATTTTCAGAGCTTGAAATAGGGGATCTCTATTGAAAATCCAACTTACTCAACACTCAACATCAACCCAATCCCTCTTTCAAGCTTCATCAGAGGATCAAGTCAAATTTGTCCATGCTCTCTCCCAAGTTCTGAAGGCAAGGGAGGATCCAATTCGATCAAGGCCGAGCTCAAGGAGTTGGTCCAGAAACAACCACAATTTCAAGAGCTCAAACTTTTAGCTTAGAACCACGAAGCTTCTCAAGGATTCGAGCACCGATCACTCGCAAGGTATGCCATTTTTTCGAGCTTAAGTTCAATGTATGTTGGTCCATTGTGAAGTGGATTTCAATTTTATGTTGATTTAGCCATTAGATGTGCTTGTACTCATGCTTAGATGGTATGGGTTAATTTTCATTCCAATCCGAGCTCAATCGAGCTCGGATCATGGCCTCAAAGATGGACGGTCTCCATCTTACAGAGAGAGTGGCAGGGATGAATCTCTAGTCATCCATCCGTACATTTTGGAAGGATGGCTGAGATTAGAACACGTAGCCTCTCATGATTCTCCCCTCTGATCTACGACTTTAATCTCAGTTATCTGATCCTTGATCAGACGGTTGAGGAGAAAGCGTGTAGCGCCGCCACCACGTGCCGCTATGATGTGATGGGTTAAAGAGCCAATCCCGTCGTGCCACATGGAAAGTGCATGTCATAGCGAGCGTATGGGGATTAATATATAGATTATTTAATTTTTAATTAATCACCAAATATTCTTAAATTCATATCTAAGTGTAAAAAAATTAGAAAAATATAAAAAAAAATTTATATGAAAGATAATTAAACAAAGAATATTTTAAAATTAATTTTAATTAATTTTGAGTAGTTATTTTCTCTGAATTTGGGTTTTATTGAGAATGTTAATTTACTAATTACCCTTTAATTACTCCACTGATTAATCCCAAACTTCTTGTGCTTAATTAGTGGGATGACTCTTGCCTTCCCTCATTTTCTTGGGATTTATTAGTGGCATAATTAGGAGAATTGCTAGTTCATTCCTTAAATCCTCCCTGTAATTAGGAGTGGGCATAATTAGTGGTCTAACCCTCTGATTGAGTCAATTAAGTTTAGATTAAGTGAATGTGAAGTTTGAGAAATAATTTTGGGATGTTTTCCTTAAGATATTCCCTAAGCACCCCCCCCCTTTTCTTCCTTAATCCATCCTTAATTAAGGGTTAATCTACTAGTTACCCTCTTAATTAATTTCATAAAATTCTAAAACTTTCCAGAACTCAATTAATTTATCTTAGGTAGATGCTTAGGTATTCAAGAGCCTAAGTACATTAAAGAAATTAAAACTCAACTCACATGTGTGAGGGGAGGTTATAAAATTACTTAAGTTAAAACCTTTTAGTTTAATTAATCAGTAATCATGAGACAAATTACATTAGGCTCTTTTCTTCTTAGGTGCATTGCAAAATTAAATTCCTTGTGAAATTTTATGTCATCTCATTATCTCAAAATTATTTGATTAACTATGCTAAGGTGGTATAGGTAAGGGGTAATTAACATGTTTAATTCATACCTTAACCTAAGCAACATATAAAAATCATCTAATCACCTAAAAATTAAAATAAAATAACCAACACATGTGATAATGGGTTAGGAATAGCAAACTCACCTCACATCTTTTAAATTAAATCAAACTCAATACAAAATCAAACTTTCCTTAAAAATAATTTGATTTTCTTTAAGCTTTCTTATTTCATAAGATTATCTTTAGGAATTAGTTAGGGTGAATGTGTTTACTTACTTTCATCACTTGATTTCTTTTCTAGCATGCTAAATATGAATGTCATATGAATTTCATGCATTCATGCTTTTCAAAAGTAAAAATTAAAATAAAAAATATTTTCTTTATGTCAAATTTGATGTTTTGGCTAAAATAGAACTATGAGTGGCTATTATCACTATTAAATCCAAATTATTTTCAAAAATATATGAATAAATTACCAAAACTAAAAGTGTGCTACTTATAGTTTATTTATAAGTTTGCATGTGAATATAAAAATGTGTCTTATGTTTGCTTCCTTTCTTTCCTCTTAACATGGACTTGGATAATATTGGTAAAGTGTATAGTTCTTTTAAAAGAACATAACACTTGCTTAAATCTACTCTTATCCTCTTCCATGTTATAACTTAAGAAGGATCTTTACATTTACACATATAAATTGCATTAAAAAAAATTCAAAAGTACAAATACAAACTTTTTGCATCCTTTCTTTTCCATTCATTTCTTTTATACATATGTTTGCACTTAAGGAAAGTGGTATATTAGTCTGGACAACCCCGGGGTTGCGAGGCTTTAAGTAGCCCTAAGTAGGTATTATATGTTACACCCTTGGTGCTAACAATGGTGACGTACTCACTTATGCCTTTCATACATTCATGTGTGCATGTGAAAAATTGGATAAGAAACCCTTTTTTCTACTTAATAAAAAATCATGCATCATAAGTATTCAAATTTTTCTTAAGTAACTCACTTGGCATTCATCATAAAGTATGCTAAACATTCCCATTTGATGTGTATAAATATGCTTAGGATTTATTCATATGCATGTTATACATATTGGGAAAGAAATCAAGTGATGTGTGTTTTGTGAATTTAATTCATTTTACTTAATCTTAAAATGACTTTCTTTTGAATAGGTTTGTTTAGAGTTTATCTAAACTTAGCATTATTTAAAACACATAATAATACATTCACTAAAAAAAACTAATACATGAATCCACTTTATAAATTACTTAAGGAAGGGAAGGAAAGATAAGTTTTCTTCTCTTTCCCTCTCTTTACAACTTAGTAATTAGTTGTAGGATTCACTTGAACCTAATCAAAACACAAAATAAAATCAACCTCAAAACATCTAAACAACTTAAATGGAACCCACCTCTAAGTTGAACATTCTTCACACTTAGAAAATTCTAACTTAAAGCCATAGCTAAGCATACCACACAAACCTTAAAGGCACACACATTAGACTAACCCACCAATTCTAGCTTTAGGTATGGGCGGTGCATGGTTTGATGTTTACTTTTGTTTTGTAATATAATATTTTAGACTAGATGTTAGGATATATATGCGTAGACTAAATGGTAGGACAATTTAGTCTAACCATTGTCTTCTGCAAGAGTGTGTGCTTAAGGGGCGCTGTAATAAATAAAAATATAAATGCTTTCACTGTGCAGGAGCTTATACCCCTAAGCATAATCCAATAGGCCAGGTGGACTTAGCCACTCATGTGTGGGGTGTTAAGTATAATATATATGCTTGGGATTATATGGTTTATTTTAGCTAATCTCTATTTTGCAGGTGCTAGTTAAATTTCTATTTTTCTTTTTCATGTAATTTTTGTAATTAGGATTTTGGAAGGAATGTTATGGGGATTAGGATGAGCATTGGTTATAAGGCCTTTCCTTATATACTATGTGAAACTTTTGGAGCATCCACCTTCCAACCATCCAAAAGAATGAACCAAAGAAGAAAGAAGAATGAATAAATGAAGCTTGAAGACCCCCATAATAATGAATTCCTTGCTTAATTGTATTTAATTCATTTGTAATACAGGTTGTATAAGGGTAGAGCTCAGCTACCCAATTTATTTTTGGGCTTGTGTGGTGGTTCCCGACCACAAATGGTCTCTTATTCTTTTGCGTTAGCTTTATAAAATGTGTGATTTTATTTTGCTTGTGCATTAAGATGGCATGTTTTCCTAGTTTCTTTCTTGTTGTATGTATGGCCTGCATGATGATTAGGCTCTTAGAAAAAAAATTAATCTTCTACCAAATTTTATAATTAAAATTAAAATAAAAAATTCAAAACCTCACCTAAAAGCTTACTGGATAAGTATTTCATTTATAACATAATGCACAAATGCATCTTGTTTCACTCTTGATTGGAGGGCTTCCACCTTTGCTAGAAAAACTTGGCTTGACCTTTGAGAGCCATGGTGGAAACACACCTCCTCCCTTCTTGCTGATTTTGGCCAATAATCTTATCTCTCATGCATTAGGCATATGAATCCTATAAGCCTGAGTCAAAATGATTGTCCAAAAATAATAAAAAAATGTAATATGATTTGCATTAGATTTAGGTCATTACTCATACTCATACATGATCTAGTCTCTTAGGGAGTGAGTTTAAGGACTTAGTCTCTTTCTAAATAAATAATAGCTTATCTATCTTGCATAAAGCATATGACTTGCCTACATGAATTTGAAATCGTATGAGGAGTTAGTTGGCACCCAGTGGTTGTAAGTCCAAGCAGTAGGATGGTTTATCCTCTCTTATGGAGGCAAACCAAATACTCATTTTCCCTTTAGATTTAGGCAATGCTTTTGGCCCTCGCCAAAGCTTCCTAGATTTAGGTTCTGAGGTTGCTTCTCGCCTTTGTAGGCCATAAGTATAAATCCTCACCTCCTAGGCATTTTCATAATCTTGTGTTATGGAATTATAAGTACTTAATTTCTAATGAAAAAATTAACTCAAATAAATTAAATCAATTTCAAAAATGTAAAGCCCAACCATAGGATAGTTTGAGATGCTCACTAGGTTTTCTGGCATCATGAGCATCTCCTACTTATCTTCATTTGGCTTCGATAATAACTCTCACTTTGATCAATCCCATTTGATCTTCCAAAATAAACTAATCGATTGATAGTCCTACCTATTGAAATCTTTAGAGATAATGATCATTTACCTTAATCGAGAGTATTTATAAGGAATCCCCTTTCTTATGATGTAATTAACTATGGGGGCTTGCCCTTATAGGGAACTTAACGAACCCAGTTTAAAATAAGAACATCTATGAAACCCATCATCCTTAGGAGTCCTTGTTCGGGTGATTAGGTCTATTGTAGGGCGGTGACTTCTATCTCTCGAGATAGTACACCTCTCCTCAATATCATACCTGATCACCTTAATAAGAATATCTGTGGATCTACGTGACATCCTAACAAGGCATATTTTATATATTTCTAATTTCATTTATTCTTCCTTTTCCAAAAGGGGGAAAAGATGAAGGCAAGAATGTATAAAATATTTCACCACAAATTTTTTTGGTGACTCAGCTTGGAAGGTTCCTCTCTCCATCTTTGGTAAATGATCATTGTCTCTAAGTATCGATAGTGGGTTTGTACTTTGTATGAATCAAGACTATCTTTCTTTCATTGGCATAGCTTATTTCATACTTAAGTTAAGCTAGCCAACATCTTTAGTTTAGGACCTCACAGTGTTGGTCTTAAAACCCCATTAGTTCTCCAATGGGTAAAATAAAAAAATCTAATAAAAATATTTAAAGACTTCCTCCTTATCATTTTCATGATAAGGAAAGGTTCATTCTAAAATAATAAAGACAAAATAAATTTTTTATAAAATCTTTCTTTTCAAAAGCACTCTTTCAAAAATGCACATAATAAAATATTTTCCACAAAATTTTCCTAAATCACCCTCATCTAACAATTCTCATAATTGTTACATGTAGGAATCTTCAAAAAAAAATAAATAAAACCAACAATCTTTTCCAAAAGCACAAATGAACATCTTCCCTCAATTCATTTTGATGAAGATTTCATTTTCAAAAATAAAATGAACAATCATCTTTTCAAAAATCAAAATCAAAATCAAAAATAAAACTTTCAAAAAAGAAAGCACATATCAAAACCTTTCCATTCAATATACCCACATTTATTGAATCGAGGTTTCATTCCCAAATAAAAATAACATCATTTGGAAATCTCACTTAGACATATTACATATATGATTAAGTTGGAATTCCCTCTTTCAAAAGGAAATAATCACACACAAAATAAAATTTTTACATTTCAAAAATAGGATTTAATTCCATTCCTACATACCCAAATTTGTTTGATGAAAGTCCTCATTTCAAAAATCAAAACTTAATAATCATATTTTCAATATTCAAAACACATTTAGGACTTCATTTAGCACACACAAATTTGCTAAGTGAAGTCTCCAAATTCGAAAATCAAAAATTTACTAAAGTGAAGTCTCCCATACCCCATTTGCTAAAGTGAAGTCTCCCATTTCAAAATCCAAAGAACAAAAATTTGAAACACCTTTGGAATTTCATTTACCATACTCAAATTTGCTAAGTGAAATTTTCATTTCACAAAATTTCTAAAAAAAATACTTTTGGAACTTCACTTTTTAGCATACCAAATTTGCTAAAGTGAAGCTTCTATTTTCAAAACAAAACCAAAACACAAAGATTTTAAACACATCTTTTATAATTTCATTTAGCATACAAAAATTTGTTAAGTGAAATGTCAATTTCATAAAATTAAGTATAACTTCATTTTTAACACACCATATTTGCTAAAGTGAAATCTCCACTTTCCCTCAAAAATAAATCAAAACCAAATGAAACACATTAGGATTTCCTTAGCATACCTAATTTGCTAAAAATCCAATTTTTTTCAAAAATCAAAATATCCAAAACAAATGAAACACTTTAGGATTTTTTTTAGCATACTCAAATTTGCTAAGAATCCTATTTTCAAAAAATTTCCAAAAACAAAACACACTTGGGTTCTTCATTTAGCATACCCAAATTTGCTAAGTGGGAATTCCAAATTTCAAAATCACTAATAATTCATAAGACTAAAGCAAACAAAAAGAAAAAGTAATAATTATTTTCAAACATCTCACTTAGCATACCCAAATTTGCTAAGTGAATGGATTCCAAAATATCAAATCAAAAACAAAAGCAAATTGAACCTTACTTTAACATACTCAAATTTGTTAAAGAAAGGGTCCTCAAATCAAAAATCTAATTTCAAAACATGAACCTATGGAAGTATCTTTCTAAAAATATTTGAACCCATTTCAACATACCCAAATTTGTTGAAAGTGGAATCATATCAAAAATTCCTCTTTCCAATCAAATCTCTAAATCTTCTCTAAATCCATTTGAACTCCACTTAACACTTCCAAGATGTTGGATGTGGGTTCAAATTTTAAATTAAATTAGTCAAGTCAAAAAAAATCGATCCAAGTTTGTTTCAACATTGCGATTCTCAACAATTTGTTCTACGTTCGGTTTTAGTTTTTCAATTATAATGGTAGCTTCATAGAAGTATGTGTTTACTTTCCCCTACGGCATGGACTTGGCCTTGGATTAGGACAATCTCCCCCATTCTAACTGTACTCATCTCATCCATTTCAATAGAGATTTTGAGGGGTGAATTACACAGAGGGGACTCCCTCAACTATTAGCGGGAGGTGGCAGAAGAAGCGATCATTCATTGATTTGCCATGACTCATATCCCTCACGAAAGAGGAAAGCGATAGTTTCATAGTAATGCTTGTGATGATAGTGACACGCTCGGCATGGTTTCGTGTGCCGAGGGGCTAGCACTCGTTAGTACCCCTCGAAGGGTAAGGCTCCGCTGATCCCAGAGATTGCCTCCTCAGCTTTTGAGGTTGGGTCTAGCTCCTAATCCACTCACCCTACTAGGACTCAGAGGAGGAATAAAAACTACATGATTAAGCGACATCATACACGCATCGCCAAGAAGATGGAGGCTACGTGGTTGAGGATTTACTATTTTGACTACCTGGTTGCAAACCCATTTCATCCTCTCTCTGGGTCTGATAGAGAGGATGCTAGGAGGATCCATACTTCACCTCCACTAGTGGTTGGACCCCCAGTTAGAGTAGGAGGTCATATGTAGCCCAGCGGTTAAAAGGTTGGTGAGCTTATGAACATTGAGTGAGCTCAATTTGATTTAAATCTATTATCCCCATGGGAAACATCTATATGGCTAGAGGCCCCATATTCATCACTAACGGAGGCGGAGGTTTGGTCACTTTGCACATTGATTTTCAGCTGGTTGCACTACGTCGACCATACAAACAACATTTTTCTTACTGGGATGGCACATCATGGAGGAGCTCTTCGAGAACGGTGGTGTCTCCACCACACCTCTATCACCATCACCGGCATCTCGGTTCCAGAAGGCCATGAAGGCCACATCAGGGAGCTTGTTGGTGATCCGCTAGAGGATCCTATTCCATCTACACACTCTTGTGGTGAGCTCTCTACTTACCTTGCCTAGTGATGGTGCGGAAGGAATGGTGACTCAAGCATAGTGGTCATCCCTTCACCCACCACCGGTTTAGCAAGACATGAGATGGTTGCGATTGTAGAGGGGCGAGATGATTATGATAGTGGTGTCCTGTCACACCTTTGAGTGATAGTTAGGAGTGTGTCTCTTAGTAAAATGAGTCTCTCATAGGGGGGAGGAGGTTTGTTTTCGGTACATGATAGTGATCACCAAAAGATATTTGTGCCTGTTCAGATTGATTGTTCTCTTGAGGACATAGTGGCATATTATCTTATGGAAAAGAAATAAATTATGGGGTATGATTGGTCTGATGAGGAGATGGTCAGCTTTGATCCCAACGAAGATGATTTGTTGGGAGACTCAGAGGGGGTGTGCATGGTAGATACCAGAGGGTCCCTCCTCAGAGAGGAGCATACTATGGAAGGTGATGAGGCTAAGCAAGAAGACACAACCCACTCGCATCCACACTTCCTAGCATAATTAAAATATAAAGATGAAAATATAGATAGAATGGCGAGGCATCTTGAAGACTTGTTAGCAGCTATCTCAGTACTTCAGAAGCAAGCACCAGCAGTTCATTCTACCATAACTGAGACCAGTAAGCCAGACTTAGTGCATGTATTGGACCCAACCAAGTCCTTACCTCCCATCGAGCAAGGTAGCACTAGCATGTATAGGAATGTAGTGGAAAGTACCTCCATATAAAAAAGATATAAAGTCCATGGTTGAGCAGTAGGTGAAGGAAGCATTGGTTGGCTCAAGGAGGCATCATCGGTTTGAAAGGTAGACCTTGAGGAATTTGATGCAATCAATATCCCAATGGTTTGTGCCACCTTCCTTCAAGAGTTTTGATGGCAATGGAAACCAGGTATCACCCATTTGAGCGTTCTTTGCAATGTCGGTGGCGATGATGCTTTTACTTTTCCTCTTCATAGTATCCTAGCAAAATAATTTGGTATCTTGAACTTCTCAATAGTTCAGTAAAGACATTTTCTATGTTAGAGCAACTCTTCATTAAGAGGTTTGCTGGAACTCAAGGTTATTATGGACGATTTTGTTGTAGCACAACAACACCTAAGTGAGTCCCTTGTTAACTATATTCTCGATGGTGGCAACAAGTATGAAATGCAGAACCATATCTAACGACATTGAGATTCTATTAAAGAATATCCATGGCCCAATTGCCTTCATGCTTAAGAGCTTCACTATCAAAAATTTTGAGAAGTTAATTAATAAGTAGTTTGGAGAGGCCAAGTTGCCTTTTCAAGAGTTTCCTAAAGCTGCAAAAGTCTATGAAGAAGCCAAGAATAGTGACGGTGGAAATAAGGGAAGCAACCTAAAATGGGTTGAGACCACTCGGCATCTTCACTTTCTCCTCCTCACCACCACCAGGGCAACCCTCCTCGCCTCCATGGCCATCACACTCCTCCCCACACATCACCGAAGCGTGATATATATATATCATAGGTAGCTATGGTCCACCTACTCTTTTAGATAATCTTAATAAGCCTTATTCATTTAAGAGGTAATCGAATATCTTTAAGAACCTCTTAAAGAAGCGATATTTAATTTGAACAGAGGCGGAGGAAGTAGGCAAAAGCCATGATCTAACTTTTCCCACGGTATGCTAGGTCATGTTTTGGAAGATTGCTTCACCTTCAAGGACTGGCTTGAACATAGCTTCAAGACCGGTGCTATAGTCATCTCAAAGGAATACCTTGTGGAACAACCATCTAGTTCCATCAGGGTAATCCTTAGGGATAATTGTGATCTTTCTAAAACCAAAGAAGGTTATGATATCTCCTTATCCAAAACCTCTAAAAAGATCATTCAGATGATCAAGAAACTTTCCTTGTATGTGCCTGAGTCAGCTCAAACCTCCAACATTAAGGAAGGTTTGCAAGTTTCGATCACTTCGAGGGAATAGCCCTTAAATAGCCTTGTAGCAAGACCAGTCAACCTCGGTCTACCATTGCTACCATCAGACTTCTACTTACTATCTCTTCATCTTCTACTAGTAGAACTCTTGTATCGATGGATAAGGACACAAATCCCTTACCCTCTTACTTGATTTCTACTTTGTATCTCTGTCAAATCAAGAAATTGAAGAATAAAGCTAGCTATTACATCGTCACGATGGGTTGTCTACTTCTATTCCTAATGATAACTCTTCAATGTAAAATAATTATAACAATTTTGTTCTCCCTCTTTTTGATTCAGATTTGGACTTTCCTACTCTGAATACTACGGATTCACCTCTTCAGATAGACTTGGAATCATCCAATTCTAAGGGTCTCATAAGAGAAGCTGTAGGTGATCATGACATATAGGTAGAACCATTACCACAGTGATCACAAGTCAACCTTCATAGTGGCAGGTTATACCTACCTCTAGGCGACACCTCAAGATAGAGGGAAACAAGTCATTGCTACAAAGTATCCAGAAGCCCCTCCACAGGATGCTCCACCCTTGGATATGCTTGTGGAGGATCAACCCAAGGTGGACTATAATGTTCTCTCTCATCTAAGAAAGTTATCATCTAAGTTAAACATATATGATGCCCTTATCTTATCCAAAGAGATGAGGGAGTCATTAATCAAGGCTCTCCCTGATCTTGAAATATGCTTAGCTCAACTGACTGTTATTGGTGAAGAGGCACATTACATAAAAGAAGCCTAGGGAATCAATTTCACAGATGAAGACCTTCGGGGACTTGGAGCACGCAGTCCTCTCACATCAGATTGACATGGGCCTTGCGAGTTCTCATCGATCAAGGTGCATCGGTGAACATTATGAGTCTAAAAAAACTCTTGCTGAGGATTGACATCTCCACACTCGAAGATGGGATGATGTTGAGAGGATTCAATGAACAAGGCGAGAGGGCTTTAGGTTCCATAGTGTTACCCTTGGAGATAGGTGACTGGAAGACTGAAGCCAAGTTTTACATAATTGATTTGAATACTTAATTCACTGCTTTGCTCGATAAGCCTTTGATACATCAGATCAAAATAATTCCATCCTCCCTCCATCAGTGCATCAAGTTTAGAAAAGATGGGATTGAATACCATGTTCACGGAGATGAAAAGCCATTTTCAGTTAGAGAGGTTGAGATTTATGAGAATGTTATCTTCCTCAAAACACCCTTTCTCATGAACTTGGACAAATCTCATACATAAAAGAAAAAGAAAATGAAGAAAAAGAAAGAGCAAAAGAAAAATGAAAATCCAAGTGAACAAGAAAGGGGAATTGAAGAAGAAATAGAGTCACATATCACTTTCTACCCACAGTCCATTCCATCATATGGACGTGTGGGTAAAATGACTCAACCTCCACTAGGTAGGTAGAGGCAGAAATAGAGGAAACTCTAGAGGTGGAAGACCCCCTGGTTGGCCATCAGCTAACAGGGATTATGTTCAAGTTCATAGGAGTACCCTTACTATTCACATAGACTTGGAATCTAGCTCAGAGGATAAGTCTAATGTGATTAGTATACCAGCCAACCCCTCTTAGTGGTTCCATTGGAGATGACTTTCGATCCAGATAGCGATGAAGACCAGGCCTCCAGACAAAGCAAAGTATTTGAATCAGGTTTATGTGAGACTATTAGGCAGCAGCTGGGAACCTTAGCTCTAACCTCACTTTCATCTTAAAAAGATGAAGGTTTAGTAGTTAAAGAAGCCCCTAAGTCTTCCAAAGATATGAAGCCGAAGAGCTTTTTTGGGATTATCATCCTCAAGTCCTGAAGTTGATGTAGAACTTGAGGAGAATTCATTTAAAGAATTAAAGGAATTACCACTTAACTTTTACTCGTCTTGTGTTCATAATCTTATACAGAAAGGTTTGGTTCCTCATACATGGTCTAGGCACAGGTCATAGTATTTTAAAAAGCTATGGAATAATATAGGAAGCACAATCAAGCTAGGATTAGGTATAATTAGTCCATCGATGATGATGATTCTTGCGTTGTTACCAATCATTTGGAGTCTGATAGGTTATTTTCACACAACCCCAAATCTTATGAGAATGTGTGTTTAGAAACCTCAGATGATCCAGATGATCTTCAGATCAAGGATGCAGCACCAGAATTTGAAGAGGTGATTCATTCAACAATAGACAATCTTAAAGAAATCAATCTTGGGATAGAAGAAAATACACGCCCGAAGTAGATCAATTCGTTGCTAAATGAAGAAGAAACCAATGACTTAGTTAGGCTATTGACTTAGTTTAAAGACTTCTTCGCATGGAGTTATGAAGAGATGCCTAGATTATCTCCTAATGTAGTAGTCCACAAGCTAACAATAGATTCTAATGCTACCCCAATCAAACAAGCTCCTAGACGCATGCGATTAGAAATTGAATAATAGGTCATTTCTGAAGTCAAGAAATTGATCGATGCTGATTTCATCAGGGAAGAAAAAATACCCACGTTAGCAAGTGGCATCGTTAAGAAGAAGAATAGCCAAATTTGTATATGCATCAATTTTAGAGACTTAAGCAAGGCATGTCCTAAGGATGAGTTTTCTTTTCCTATACCAGAATTAATGGTGGACATTGCCTCATCTCATGCAGTGTTTTCTTCCATGGATGGGTCATCGGGCTACAACCAAATCAAGATGTCTCCTGAAGATGAAAGAAACATAGCTTTTCAAACCTCAATTGAAATTTTTTGTTATAAGGTCATGTCTTTCAGCCTTAAAAATGCTGGTACTACATACCAATGGGCCATGACTCAGATCTTCAATGAACTTATCCATCATCAGGTTGAGTGTTATGTTGATGATCTAGTAGTCAAGAGCAAAGAAAAGGAAGACCACCTCTTTGACTTGAGAGTAGTTTTCGAATGGTTAAGATAATATAACCTCAAAATGAATCCCCTGAAGTGTGCATTCAGAGTAGCTTCAGGAAAATTCCTTGGGTTTGTTGTCCAACACCATGGAATAAAGATAAATCCTGAAAAGATCAAAGATATCTTAGAAATGCTGCCTCCTAAAAACTTAACTCAACTCAGATTATTCTAAGGATTGTTGGCATATCTGAGATGCTTTATCTCCAACCTATCAGGGAGAAGTAAGCCATTTTCAGCACTTGTCAAAAAGGATGTCAAGTTCAAGTGGGATGATAAGTGCCAGCATGCCTTTGAAGACATCAAGTAGTATTTGGTGAAGTAGCCGTTCCCGCCCTATCAGGCCTCATCCTCTACACTACTGCATTGGACAACTCTCTTGGTGCTTTGTTGGCCCAAGCCAATGACAAAGGAAAGGAGAGCACTCTCTATTACCTCAGTCGTCATTTGATTCCTACTGAAGTGAACTACCCACCTATTGAGAAACATTGCCTAGCTTTGATTATTAATTCCCAAAGCTATAGCATTATATGCTTTCTCATAAGGTGAACTTGATCTCTTGAACAAATCCACTGCAGTATCTCATGACACAGTCAATGCTATCCGGACGTTTGGCAGGCTAGTCCATCATACTTTCACAGTTTGACTTCACATTTGTACCTTTCTGTGCGATAAAAGGACAGGAACTAACGGATTTCATAGCAACACACCCACTTCCTTTTGATTCTCCGTTTAGTGACGATCTCCCTGATGAACAAATCATGAACTTAAGGGAGGCCGACAACCACCGATGGGAGATGTATTTTGATGGTGCAGCTTCTTTTCACAAAAGGGAAACATGACATTCTATTCTCCTAGGAAATACAGGAGTAGGAATAGTTTTTTTAACTCCAAACTGTGATGTGATGAAATTCTCATACTGTCTTTCCAATCCCTGCACCAACAACGAAGCTGAGTATGAGGCTTTGATTGCCGATTTGGAGTTAGCCATCACAATCAGTGTCAAGAGCATCAACATCTATGGAGATTCTTAGTTGGTCATCAATCAGATCACCAGGTCTTACAAGGTTCTCAAACCCAAGCTTCGTCATTACCATGAGTATACCATGAAGCTGTTGGCCCGGATTCCTAAAGTCACCATCCACAAGATTCCCTGAGTAGAGAACGCAATAGTAGATGCTTGGGCCAAACTTTCTAAGGAACTGGCATGTTTGAAAGATGAGTCCATTTCAATAAGGGTTCAAAATAGACAAGTTCTATCCCTTATTAATGCTAAACTCATCGAAAGACTTTCTCTTGAAGCGAAAGTTCTCATTGCCAAAATGGACAAGGAGCTGGATTGGAAGCAACCATTCATAGACTATTTGAACTCTGGAAAACTACCTCAAGAAAAGTCACAATCGGTGAAATAGAGAGCTCTTGATGCCCTTATCTTATTGGTCCTTTGACCATATGGATTTTAGACAAACACAGCCATGGCATTATAACCTAGGTATTCATTATCGAGCACTCAATCCGTCGAAGATGAAGATGAAGATCAAGAGACTAAGACATTATTGGCCTTCGATGATTACAGTCTGCATGGATGTAGCTAGAAGATGACATCAGTGTCAGGTGCATGGTGTGGTCCTCCACCAACCACCCAACATTCTACACCCTACATTGGCCTCATGGTCATTTGAGTGTTGGAGTACCGACATTATGGGTCTGATCGATCCTCCTTCTTCCCAGGGTCATCGGTTCATCTTAGCTGCCACCGATTACTTTTGCAAGTGGGTGATGGCAATCCCACTCAGAGAGGTCATAGTTCAGCATGTGCTTCAATTTTTCAGGAACCATATTGTATATAAGTTTAGGGTGCCTCGATAAATTATATCCGATAATGGTACTGCATTCAAAAGCATGAAAATCAATAACTTCTCCAAAAGATATGGTATAGATTGGAGATATTTCACCATCTACTACCCCAGAGAAAATGTCTTAGTAGAAGCATTCAACAAAACTCTCATCTAGATATTGAAGAAGACTCTTGATGATAATAAATGACAGTGTCATGAGCAGTTGGTTGAAGCCTTGTGGGCCTACCACACCACATACCGTACTCCAACCCAATCTATCCCATTTTCCTTAGTGTATGGATCTGAAGCCATTCTACCTTTAAAAGTTTAACTCTCATCACTAAGGATATCATTGGTAACAAGATCACTACAATGCAGAATAAACATTGCAATTAGAAGAGCTTGAAGGTTTGGAGAAAAGTCACCTACGGGTGTACCAAAACCTTAAGTTGTATAAGGCCAAAATGATTCAAGCTCACAACAAGCTGGTCTGACCTAGGTATTTGCAAGTAGGAGAACTTGTGTTAGTCCTAAGGAGACCAATTGTTGCCCATCGAAAGATGGAAGGCAAGTTTGAACCCACTTGGGAAGGCTCCTGTGCTATAGAGAAGGCCTACGAAGGAGGATCTTATCAACTTATTGATTGTAAAGGGGAACACCTGATGCTTCCAATTAATGGGCTCTACCTAAAGAAATATTACCCATGAAATAGATCATGTTTGAAAATAATTCTATCAATCAATAAAAATCTGATTCCATTCATTAGATCTTCTCTTTTTGCAAAGCGTTGTTTATTTATCTTGCGAATCTGCCATGACGTGTTTAGGGTAGGTGTAAGAGTCCCCCAGCGACATCCTATCCCTCTTTTACATCACAAACACAATCCCAGTGCTATTAGAATAGGTGTGAGAGAACCCAAGAGGCATCCTATTTTGATTAGCACAACTAAGTTAGGTGTAAGAGAACCCGAGCGGCATCCTTTCTTAGTAGGAGTTCCCGATTGCCATCCGTGGCACCACTCCATCAAACTCCCCAATGTGTTTAAGGTAGGTGTAAGAGTCCCTCAGAGGCATCCTATTCCTATTAACACATGCACAAACATAAATAGAAACTTGTTATCTCATGCTACTTTGATGTGGGAGCAAGCCCCCTGTGGCACTCACTCATTAGCTACTCTAGGTCGGGTCCACATACTACCTCGCTAGTATGTCACCCCAGTGGTCATTGGTTAGAGGATGTGAGTCTCCATGCTTTCTTCCTAACTTGATCATTGCAAACCAATGAGTGTCTTGTTAGTATGGTAGGCTTCATTGCCCTGCCAGTAAGCTACCTCATGTTGACTTGGCTTAAGAAGATGTGAGTCCTCATGCTTTCTTCTTGAACAAGCCATCATGCACTAACTAGGTTGAGTATATTTGAGGTTTAGGATAAGTCCCCCAGAGGCTCCTTTTCTCTTGACTATGTTTGAGTTGATATAAGTCCTCCAGCGGCATTCACTCAGTAGTCTCCCTAGGTCAGATAGCACCTGTCGAGCCGAAGACAAACTATCCCAGCAATCAGTTCTACTATAGGATGATGTGAGTCCCCAAGCTTTCTCTCTAGACTGATTGTTGCAAACCAACGGGCACCTTAGGTTGGTTGATGTTCTCCATGCTGATAGCGACTCACCCGGTGAGTTCACCACTCTTGGCAGATGTGAGTCCCCGAGCTTTATCCTCGAGTTGGATACCAAATACCTATTAGATATATGATTAGCCATGTAATTTTCTCCATGGTTTTGGATTAAGCCTTTAGCAACCCCATTTCCTGTGGGCATTCTATCAGGATCACATCCTTTGTAACCCCATTTAGACATTACCCAGGTTACTTTCAGATTGGACAGTCCCCCTTTCCTAGTAGCCACCCTTGTGATTGGAGAATTTGTTCAGTAGATGCGATTCTCCCGTTTGTAAATGAGATAGGTCTAGGTGATATAAGCTCCTTTCAGATCCCTCAAACCAAGGTCCAGATAAAACAAACTAAACAAAATAAATAAAATATTCGATTGTGGATCACGAATTCAAGCCCCCAAAGGTCCCCCTTTTCCCAAGCAGACATCTTATCTTTAGGATAGTGTCACAAAACACCCTATAGGAATTGCCTGACTACTTGAGTTGAGATAAATCTTTAGGTTGGTACTCGCTCCGTAGTCGCCCTTAGGTCATCTTCAATCTATTTTGCCACAAGCAGATTACCCCGGTAGTCATTCTGCTTTGGAAGATGTAAGATTATGATGCATTCTTTTTAGCATGACTGTCGCAAACTGACGGGCAGCCTTAGGTCGGGTTCGATTTACAGCCCAAAGCAATTGATCACCCCATTGGTCTTTTATAGTGGAAGATGTGAGACCTCAAGCTTTCTTACCTTGGATTGATTATTGGAAATCGAAAGGAACTCCTTTGGTCAGATAGTTCTCCCATTGGCCAAAAAGCTACTCCCTTTGGTTTAGTAAATCTGAGATAGGACTAGGCTGATATGAGCTCCTTCTCAGTTTGATCCATCACAAACCAACAAAATCCATCAAAAATAAATTAAAAAATGAAACTAATCTTTGACTATCTTTCAGTTGATTTAAGTCCCCCAGCGGCATTCACTCAATAGTCTGCCCTAGGTCGGGTTCGATTTGTTGCTCAAAGCAGCTGATCACCCTAGTGGTTCCTTATTTTAGAAGATGTGAGTCTCTGCGCTTTCTTCTTAAGACTTGATCATTATAAACTGAAAGGCACGCCTTTGGTTAGATAGTAATACCTTGTGGTTGGTAAACTATCCCTTTGGATTAGTAAATTCGAGTTAAGTCTAGGCCTCCATGACCCCTACTCAGTGTAGTTCATCGTAAACCAATGGGACCCATCGAAATAAATCTAAAAATGAAACTAATCTTTGAGTTGATCTAAGTCTCCCAACAGCATTTACTCAATAGTCAGTCTTAAGTTGGGTTCAATCTGTTGCCTTGCCAATAGATTACCCCAGCAACAGGTCCCTACTTTGGAGGATGTAAGTCTACTCTGCTTTCTTCCTATTACAGCTATTGCATATCAAAAGGCATCCCTTTGGTTGGCTAGTCCTACTATGTGTTTAGTAGACTACCCCTTTGGATTAGTAAATCTGAGTGCAGTCTCGTGGCTCCCCAGGTCATCCATCGAACCATCAGGGTCTATCTCAAATCCCAAAATTAAAAATCTGAAATAAAATTCAACAAAATAAATCCAATGAAACAAAGAAATAAAACAATCAATCAATCTAAGTCAAAAATCTTTTGCTTCTCCTCAGTGAGATGCAAGTCTTTCTAATTTTCTAGCATATCTAGAATTCTAATCCCTCGGCGGATTTCACAACCCCTCCCTTATGGATAACCTGAACTTGCCTCCCTAGTGGAGAGTTCACCTTTTTATCCCCGTGGAGTTAAAATAAATATAAATTAAACAAACAACAAATGAAAAAAATTCAACCCTCTTCCCCAGCGAAACTTAAATCAATCAAATCAAATTTCTCTCCCTAGTGAGACTCATTTCAAATCAAACCTCTCATCCCCTTGTGGATGACTTGAACCTATTTTCTTAGTGGAAGGTTTACCTACTCTATCCTTGAGTGGATTCCTCCCTCTCTCTTATGTCTTGAATATAAGTAGAGCCACATTGCACTAAGCTCTGGATTCCTTCTACACCTTGGGTTAATGGTAGATTATTCATGTTAGTGCTTGTGATCTTTCAATATTATTGATCATTTCGGTCAACACCAATACGTGCGGTGTACCTTATAAGTCACATCACACCTATTGGGCACCCTTTGTTGATCTCATTTTTAGGATGAGCTCTCAACCCCTCTATCTTAGACATAGGATTCCTCTTAGACTTCATGAGAGTTCCTTAATCTTAAGACACATCTAGTGATTAGGTGGACAGTCAACCTAGCCCTAGAGACTTAAAAGGATTAGCCATAGGAATAGGTCATGTCCTAGGGGTGTTAGGAAAGTTTCCCTACTCTATAGCTTGAACCACATTCATGACTTCCTTCCTTCAAGTCAAACTCCAAATCAAATCAACATCAAACCTAAATCAATTCCAGCTGAATTGATTTTCTCTAAACTCAAATCAATGCCAAATGATTGAAACCCATGATTGAAACTTACGATTGAAATCTAAAATTCAATTCCAAGTTTAAAATCTCTCTTAAGTCCTTTAAATCCCCTCTTAAGGACTTAGCCTATATCATATTCAAATCAAATCAAACTCATGAAACTTTCTTATAACTCATTTATATTCTCATATGTATTCATATATATAAATGAAATATAAATTCAAATCAATCAAATCAAATTCCAAGTTGAAATTCCAAATTATAAATCTTGCCTAAGTCCTATGATTTCCCTTCATGGACATAGCCTAAATCAAATCTAAATCAATTCAAATTCATGAAACTTTCTTACAACTCATTTATATTCTCATTTATATTCATATATATAAATAAAATATAAATTCAAATCAATCAAACTAAATCCAAAATTCCAAATCTTTCTCAAGTCCTTTAAATCCCCCTTTAAGGACTTAACTTAAATCGTATTCAAATCAATTCAAACTCATGAAACTTTCTTAAAACTCATTTATATTCTCATTTTTATTCACATATATAAATGAATTATAAATTCAAATCAATCAAATCAAATTCCAAGTTGAAATTCCAAATTCCAAATCTTTCTAAGTCCTTTGATTTCCTTCATGAACTAAATCAAATTTAAATCAATCAAATTCATGAAAATTTCTCATAACTCATTTATATTCTCATTTTTATTCACATATATAAATGAAATATAAATTCAAATGAATCAAACTAAATCCAAAATTTCAAATCTTTCCTAAGTCCTTTAATCCTCTCTTAAGGATTTAGCCTAAGTCATGTTCAAATCACTTCAAATCCTTGAAATTTTCTCATAATCAATTTATATTCTCATTTATATTCATATATATAAATGAAATATAAAATCAAACAATCAAAATGAAATCCAAAACTCAAACTCAAACTCATTCAAAATTCAACCTAAGTCTTTCAAGTCAAACTCTTGAACTTAGCCAAATCAATTTCAAATCAAGCGAAACTCTTGATTTTTTTTTTCATGTTTCAATCAATCCTTCAATCATGAATCCAAATATAAACATAAACTTCAATCACCAAATCGAAACTCAATTCAAAAATCAAGCCAAAATCCATTTCATGTTCACCCTTTGAACTTGAAATTGTCAAATGAATCAAAACCCATTTGACTTCAAACCACTTGTAAATAGATTTATATTTCAATCATAAGTCCATATGTGAGTTCAATCAAACTTAAATAAAGCTTTGACCAAGCCATTTGAGCCACTTAGGCTCACTTGACCCAAAGTGATCTAAAGTACCCTTAAGAGCCAAATTATAATATTAATCAAATTGGATTGAACTAAGCCCACCTAAGCCTCTCATCATGATCAACAATCATCATGAGATGATCAATCACTCAAATCAAGTCAAACCAAGTCAAACCTAAGGGTTGACCAAGTCAGAAAATGAAACAGCTAAAATTCACCATAGGCCAAATTGATTGAAACCATTGATCTAAGTTCACTCATGGCCAATGTTTGAACTTGACCAAGTCAACATTTGAGCCTAACCTAGTTTAATTGGCCACTTGACCCAAGTTGACCCTACTTGACTTAAAAAGTCAAAATGTGTCAAAACTTGATCTAAGCCAAATTGATTGAAACCAATGGGTCAAGCTCATTCCAAAATGATTGTTGAACTTGACCAAAGCCCCAATTAGCTAATGACCATAAACCCAACTTGACCTAAAGGGTCATATTGAGACAAATTCAAACTTAGCCAAAATTAATTGAAAACAAAGATACTAATCCATTCCATATGACCAACCAAACATGAACCAACCCTTGACCTAACCCAAATCAACTTGACCCATTTGACCTAAATGAACTTAAATGAACCAAATTCAAACCTAAACCAAATTGAATTAAACCAAAGTAAGTAAAACATTTCAAATGGTCATATGAACTTGACCCAACCCTTGGTTTGACCTAATTTGACCAATTAGTCAACTTGACCCAAGTTAACCCATTTTGACCTAAATGGGTCAACATGTGCCAAATCACATCAAACCAACTCCAAATTCAGTGAAACTTGGCCAAACCTATTATCTCATCATACTAAACATGCCCAAACTAAAATCAAGGTCAATTGACTATTTTACCCCTAGGCCATAGGGTAAATTTTGGCCAATTTTACTTGGAATTTGGTCAAATCCTCTTCATAACCACTTGGCACTCTCTTAGTGGATCAAGTGAACACTAGGGCGTGTGGTGCACCCAACCCAATGAGTTTGGATCAGCCCAACCTAGCCTAATGGCCAAACTGACCACATGCCATGAAATGGTCACATGGGATCATGCCTCCACTTGTTTTGAGCACATGGGGACCATCCCACTCCTCTAGCCAAACTGAATTCAATGACACATCTAACAGCCTAACAAACCCACTAAATTAAGGCAATTGATCAAAAATAGCAAGCTTTTGTTTGATCGTCCAATTGGCAAAGGGGGAGATATACACCCCCTAATTCAACAAAATTTTCACTCTCCCTCAGTCAATTGAAGCATAGGAACTTAGAGCAAGCCTTAGAGAGTCTTCCCAAGCTTCCTAGTGAGGTTTCAAAAATCTCCATTCTTGATTTTTTGAGCTTGAAAATGAGGGAGCTCTATTGAAAAGCCAACTTACTCAACACTCAACATCAGCCCAATCCCTCTTTCAAGCTTCATCAGAGGATCAAGTCAAACTTGCCCAAGCTCTCTCCCAAGCTCCAAAGGTAAGGGAGGATCCAATTCGATCAAGGCTGGGCTCAAGGTTAGGAGGAGTTGACCCATAGAAGCAACCACCCAATTTCAAGAGTTCAAACTTTCAGCAAAGCTTCGTCTCAACCAAACGAAGCTTCTCCAAGGGATTCGAGCACCAGTGATCACCTCCAACAAGGTATGCCATTTTTCTAAGCTTAAGTTCAACGTATGTTGGTCCTTTGTGAAGTGGATTTCAATCTTATGTTGATCTAGCCATTACATGTGCTTGTACTCAAGATCATGGCCTCAAAGATGGACAGTCTCCATTTTACATAGAGAGTGGCAGGGATGAATCACTGGCCATCCATCCGTGCATTTTGGATGGACGGCCAAAATTAGAACACGTAGCCTCCCATAATTCTCCCTTTGGATCATCTTATCGCCGTCTAATCCATGGTACGGGAGGAGAAAGCATTATCACCGCGTGGCTATGATGTGACGGGTTAAAGAGCCAATCCCATCATGCCACATAGAAAGTGCATGCATCGGCGCGGCTGGCACCGGCGGATTAATAATAATTAGGGATTATTTAATTTCTAATTAATCACCAAATCTTTCTAAATTCATATCTAAGTGTAGAAAAATCAAAAAATATGAAATAAATTGCATATGAAAGATGATTGAACATAAAATATTTTAAAATTAATTTTAATTGATTTTGAATAGTTCTTTTCTCTGAATTTGGGTTTTATTAGGAATGCTAATTTGTTGATTACCCTTTAATTACTCCACTGATTAATCCCAAACTTTTTTTGCTTAATTAGTGGGATGACTCCTACCTCTCCTAATTTTCTTGGGATTTATTAGTGGCTTGGTGAGAATTGCTAGTTCATTCCTTAATACTCCCTTAATTTAGTAGGCTTTAATAATAGTGGTAACCATTTGTGTCAATTAAGTTTTGATTAAGTGAATTTAAGATTTAGGGAATAATTTTGGAATGCATTCCTTAAGATATTCTCTAACCTCCCCCCCCCTTTTTCTTCCTTAATCCATCCTTAATTAAGGGTTAATCCACTAATTACCCACTTAATTAATTTCATAAAATTCTAAAACTTTCTAGAACTCAATTAATCTATCTTGGGTAGATTCTTAGGTGTTCAAGAGCCTAAGTACATTAAGGAAATCAAAACTCAACTCACATGTGTGAGGGGAGGTTATAAAATTACTTAAGTTAAAACCCCTTAGTTTAATTAATCATTAATCATGAGATAAATTGCATTAGGCCCTTTTCTTCTTAGGTGCATTGTAAATTTAAATTTCTTGTGAGATTTTATGTCATCTCATTGGCTCATAATTATTTGATTAACTATGCTAAGGTGGTATAGGTAAGTGATAATTAATAAGTTTAATTCATACCTTAATCTAATCAACATATAAAAAATATCTAATCACCTAAAAATTAAACTAAAATAACCAACACATGTGGGAATGGGTTAGGAATAGCAAACTCACCTCACATCTTTTAAATTAAATCAAATTCAAAACAAAGTCAAACCTTACTTAAAAATAATTTGATTTGCTTTAAGCTTTCTTATTTCATAAGATTATCTTTAGGAATTAAGTAGGGTGAATGTGTTTACTTACTTTAATCACTTGTTTTCTTTCTTAGCATGCTAAATGTGTATGTCATATAAATTTCATGCATTCATGCTTTTCAAAAGTAAAATAAAAATAAAAATATTTTCTTTATATCAAATTGCATATTTTTGCTAAAATAGAAATATAAGTGGCTATTATCACTATTAAATCCAAATTATTTTCAAAAATATATGAATCAATTATCAAAACTGAAAGTGTGCTACTTATAATTTATTTATAAGTTTGCATGAGAATATAAAAATGTGTCTTATGTTTGCTTCCTTTCTTTCCTCTTAACATGGACTTGGATAAGATTGGTAAAGTGTATAGTTCTTTTAAAAGAACATAACAATTGCTTAAATCTACTCTTATCCTTGTCCATGTTATAACTAAAGAAGCATCTTTACATTTACACATATAAATTGAATAAACAAATTCAAGAGTACAAATACAAACTTTTTGCATCCTTCCTTTTCCATTCATTTCTTTTATACAATGTTTATATTTAAGGAAAGTGGTATATTTGTCTGGACAACCTCGGGTTGCAAAGCTTTAAGTAGTTCTAAGTAGGTCTTGTACCTTACACCCTTGGTGCTAACAATAGTGCCATACTCACTTATGCATTTCATACATTCATGTGCGCATGTGAAAAATTGGATAAGAAACCCCTTTTTCTACTTAATAAAAAAAATCATGCGTCATAAGCATTCAAATTTTTCTTAAGTAACTCACTTGGCATTCATCAAAAAGTGTGCTAAACATTCTCATTTTGTGTGTATAGATGTGCTTAGGATTTATTCATATGCATGTTATACATGTTGGAAAAGAAATCAACTGATGTGTGTTTTGTGAATTCAATTCACTTTACTTAATCTTAAAATACTTTTCTTTTGAATAAGTTTGTTTAGAGTTTATCTAAACTTAGGATTATTTAAAACACATAATAAGACATTCATTAAATAAAACTAAAATAAGAATCCACTTTAAAAATTATATAAGGTAGGGAAGGAAAGAGAAGTTTTTCTTCTCTTTTTCTCTCTTTACAACTTAGCAATTAATTGTAGGATTCACTTAAACCTAATCAAAACACAAAATAAAATCAACTCCAAAACATCTAAACAACTTAAATGGAACCCTCCTATAAGTTGAACATTCTTCACACTTAGAAAATTCTAACTTAAAGCCATAGCTAAGCATACCACACAAACCTTAAAGGCACACACATTTGACTAAGCCACCACTTCTAGCTTTAGATTAGGGCGGTGCATGGTTTGATGTTTGATTTTATTTTATGATGTAATATTTTAGACTAGATATTAGGATGTATGTGCGTAGACTGAATGGTAGGACGATTTAGTCTAAACATTATCTTCTGCAGGGGATTGTGCTTAAGGGGAGCTATAATAAATAAAAATATAAATATTTTTGCTGTGCATGTGCTTATACCACTAAGCATAATCCAATAGGCTAGGTGGATTTAGTCACCCATGTGTGGGGTGTTAAGTCTAATATACATGCTTGGGATTGTATGGTTTGTTTTAGCTAATCTCTATTTTGTAGGTGTTAGTTCAATTACTATTTTCCCTTTTCATGTAATTTTTGCAATTAAGATTTTGGAATGATTATTATGGGAATTAGGATGAGCATTGGTTATAAAGCTTTGCCTTATATACCATGTGAAGCCTTTGGAGCATCCACCTTCCAACCATCCAAAAGAAGGAACCAAAGAAGAAAAGAAGAAGAAAGAAGAAAAGAAGAACGAATAAATGAAACTTGAAGACCCCCATAACAATGAATTCCTTGCTTAATTATAAATTAATTCATCTGTAATCCGGGTTGTATAAGGATAGAGCTCTGCTACCCAATCTATTTTTGGGTTTGTGTGGTGGTGCCCGACCACAAATGGCCTCTTATTCTTTTGCGTTAGCTTTATAAATTGATTGATGATTTATTTAGTTTGTGCATTAAGATGGCATGTCTTCCTAATTTCTTCCTTGATTGATGTATGGCCTGGATGACAATTAGACTCCTAGGGAAAAATAAATCTTCTATCAAATTTAATAATTCAATAAAATAAAGAACTCATAACCTCACCTAAAGCATAGGCTTAAAATCAAGATAAAAAAAATTAGCAACCCCTTAGTTGGATGAGTATTTCTTTTATAACATCATGCATAAATGCATTTTGTTTCACTCTTGATTGGAGGGCTTCCACCTTTGCCAGAGAAATTTGGCTCAACCTTTGAGAGCCATGGTGGAAACACACCTCCTCCCTTCTCACTGATTTTGGCCAATAATCTTATTTCTCATGCATTAGGCATATGAATCCTATAAACTTGAGTCAAAATTATTGTCCAAAAATGAAAACAAAATGTAATATGATTTGCATTAGATTTAGGTCATTACTCATGCACATATATGATCTAGTCTCTTAGGGAGTGAGTTTAAGGACTTAGTCTCTTTCTAAATAAATAATAGCCTAGTTATCTTGCTTAAAGCATATGACTTGCCTATATGAATTTGATATTATAGGAGGAGTTAGTTGGTGGTCACCCCCAGGGGGTTGTAAGACCAAACAGTCAAGTGGTTTGTCATCTCTTATGGAGGCAAACCAAATACCCATTTACACCTTAAATTTATGTTGTGCTTTTGGCCCTCACCAAAGCTCTCTAGATTTAGGTTCTAAGATTGCTTCTCCCTTTTGTGGGCCATAAGTATAAATCCTCACCTTCTAGGCATTTTCATAATCTTGTGTTATGGAATTATAAGCCCTAAATTTCTAATGAAAAATTTAACTCAAATAAATTAAATCAATTTCAACAATATAAAGCCCAACCATAGGATAGTTTGAGATGCTCGCTAAATTTCCTAGCATCATGAGCATCTCCTACTTATCTTCATTTGGCTTCAATAATAACTCTCTCTTTGATCAATCCCATTTGATCTTCCAAAATAAACTAGTCGATTGATAGTCCTACTTATTTAAATCTTTAGAGACAATGATCATTTAACTTAATCGACAGTATTTCTAAGGAATCCCCTTCCTTAGGATGTAATTAACTATGGGGGATTGCCCGTGTAGGGAACTTAACTAACCCGATTTAAAATAAACCCTACTTTACTTTTTAATGTAAAGTTGGGGAAGAATCTCTGGTACATATGCAGATCCATCGTAGGAGTCCTTGTTCAGGTGATTTGGTCCATTTTAGGGCCGTGATTTCAATCTTCAAAATAGTACACCTCTCCTCAATGTCATACCTGATCACCTTAATAAGAATATTTATGGATCTGCGTGACATCCCAACAAGGTGTATTTTATATATTTTTGTTTTCATTTATCCTTCCATTTTCGAAAGGGGGAAAAGATGAAGGCATGAATGTATAAAATATTTCACCGTATCAGGCATCAAACCATGCATTGCCCTAACATAGAGCTAGAAATGGTGTCTTAGCCTAATGTGTGTGCCATTTAAGGCTTGTGTGACCTATTTTAGTTAGGCTTTAAGGTTAGAATTTTCTAAGTGTGAAAGATTCAACTTAGAGGATGGTTTCATTTAAGTGATTTAGTTGATTTGTTAATTTTATTTTGATGGTTTGATTTGGTTTGAATGATTCTACACTTAGTTACTAAATGTTGTAAAGAGAAGAAAAGAGAAGAGAAATTATCTTTCATCCCTACCTTAAGTAACTTTCAAGGTAGATTCATTAATGATTTTTCTTTAGTGAATGTTTTGTTATGTTTTATTTAATCCTAAGTTTAGATTTTCTCTAAATAAATCTATTCAATAAGAAAGACATTTTAAGATTAATTAACATGAATTACTATCACAAAACACACAACCATTTATTTCTTTCCAACATGTATACCATGCATATGAAATGATCTTAAGCATAGCTATACATGTAAATGCAAATCTTAGCACACCTTAATGATGAATGCAAAGAGAAATTATTTAGGAAAATTTGAATATTCTATGAATGCATGATTTTGATATGTAGAAAAGAGAGGGATTCTTTTATCCATTAATCAATTGCACATCCACAAGTATGAAAGACATAAGTGAGTATGGTGCCATTATTTTCTATACCAGAGATATAAGATACAAGATCTTCTTGGGGCTACTTAAAGCCTCGCAACCCTGGGATGTCCAAACTAATATACCACTTTTCTTAAATGCATGTACCTGTACAAAAAGAAAACAAATGGATGAAGAATCATGCAAAAGATTTTTATTTGTTTGTTTGATTTTGGTAGTATCATTTACATGTGCAATATGAGGATCCTTCTTAAGTCATAACATAGAAGTGTATAGGAATAGATTTAAGTGTTATGTTCTTTTCAAAAGAACTATACACTTTGCAAATCCTATACAAACTCATGTTAAGAAGAGAGAAGAAAATCACATAACACATTTTATGCTATAATCACATACAAGCTTATAAGTATTTATATGTAGCATGCCTTTATTTATAATCTTTGATTTATAGGCTTTGAAAATAGTTTTTTATTTAATAGTGATAATAGCCACTCATATTCTTACTTTAGCCAAAGCATACACTTTGACATAAATGAAACATTTCATTTATTTTGATTTTTTTAAAAGATATGAATGCATGATTTCATATGTCACACAACATTTAGCATGCTTGGAAAGAAATAAAGTGATGTAAGCATATAACTTCATTCACCCTAATTCATTCTTAAAGACAATCCTATGACATAAGATCATTTAAAGTGAATCAACATTCTTTAAAGAGATTTTTATTTTTATTTTGAATTTGATTTGAAAGTGATTTGTGAGAAAGGGTTTGTTGAACCTAACCCATTTCCCCCATGTGTGAATTGATTTAGTTTAATTTTTAGAATAATTAGATTGATTTTATATTTTGTTTAGGTTAAGGTGTGAATTAAGTCCATTAATTACCCCTTACCTACACCACTTTAACATAATTAAACAAACAATTATGAGCCAACATATGATATGAAATCACATGGAATTTAAAACAGCAATGCATCTAAGAAATAAAGGGTCCTAATGCAATTAGCTCATAATTATTGATTAATTAAGCTAAAGGGTTTTCATTAAGTACTTTCATAACATCCCCACACATATGGGTTGGAAATAATTTCCTCAAATTTACCTTAAGCTTTTAAACACCTAAGGATCTACCCAGCAAGAGATTGATTAATTTGAGATTAGTTTTGAAAGTTTGATTAAGCTAATTAAGTAGATCATTAGCAGATTAATTCTTAATTATATTTGGATTAAGGAAGAAAGGGGGTTTAGGGAATAACTTAAGGAAAATATCCCAAACCCATTCCATAAACCTCCCCCTTACTTAAAAAATATTTAATTATCTCAATTAAGTGATTAAACCACTGTTCAAATACTTAATTACTCTTAATTACATAAAAAGGGTGATTAAAGGTTCATTAATTAGTTTCCCTAATTTACTCATTAATAAATTCCAAGAAAATTGGGGGAGGCAGAAGTCATCCTCCTAAACATGTCTGAGAAATTTGGAATTAATTAATTAAGTAATCATGGAGTAATTAAGGTAATTAGATTTTTAATTAAACTCTAATTAAGGAAAATCCACTGCTCAAAATCAATTAAACTTAATTTTATTGGATTTTCCTCTGAATTATCTTTAAAATGAACTTCAGTTTGCATTTTTTTGAATCTTTCTACATTTAGCTATGGATTTATGAAGTTTATGTGACTAAAGGATAATTAAATTCCCTAATTATTTAACTAATCCCGTCGGCACCATGTGGACTGGTGACGTGGCGCGCTTTCCAAGTGTCACGATGAGATTGGTTACTTAAGTTATCACATCACATGTCATATCAGTCGGCGATGCTACGCGCTTTCCCATAGGTCATGCAATCAAGGATCGGATGATCAGGAATAAGCCCATGGTTTTAAAGAATTTAATCAATGGATCTAGTGTGTTTTAATCAGGGATGTCCATCCAAAACACATCGGATGGATGACCCATGATTCATCCCTACCTAAGCTATAGGAGACGGAGACCGTCCATCCTCCATGGCTTGATCCAAGCTTGCTTGAGCTTGGATTAGGCTAGGATTCAACCCACACCATCAAGAAGCATAAGGAAGAACATACAATGTTGAATTTTAATAGGATTATAATTTCCTTCACAATGGACCAAACATTTTTCAAATGAGGATTGGTTTTGAGTCATACCTCACCAGAGGCTATCATTGGCACTTCCAATAGAGGAGGCAGCTTTGTATAGTAGAGACAAAGCTCTGTTGAAAGTTTTAAGGTTCAAATTTAAGTAGATCTCTCAAATAACCAAGGCTCCCTCCAATGGCTTATGGCTTTGGTCTAGGTCTCCCTTCCCATGGCTTGGATGCTTGGGAAAAGCCTTGGGTGAGCTCGACTAGGTGCCTTGATGGTGCTTGCAAAGTGAATTGAGGTTTTACTGAGAATTGAGTGACTTGGAAATTCCTTAGGCCTCCCCTATTTTGGCTTTGAACAAATCTGAGAAGGAGAAATTCAAATGAGCTTCAGAATCCTTGGAGAAACATGAAGAAGCTTGCCTTTGATCATCTGAGCTCAATCGAATGCAAGGAACGTGGTTTGAGTGGGAATGAGGGGGAGTACATCTCCCCTTACTTAAATTGAATGGCTGAGGCTTTCTCTTCCATTTTGGCTCAATTAATGAGATTGAATGGGTTATTTTGGTTGTTAGGAGTGTCATGTGCTTCACTTTTGGTAGATGAGTGGAATGGAGGAAGTGCACATGTGTTAAATGAGTGTGGGAGGTGATCTAAGGGGAGAATTTTTATTGGAGGGGTCAGTTTGGTCTTAGGTTGGGTCATGGTTAGCCCAAACCCATTGGGTCATGTGCACCACCACCCTTGGTGTCCAAATGGTCCACTAGGAGGATGCCAAGTAGCCATGAAAAGGAATTGGCCAAATTCCAAGTGAATTTGGCCATAGACTACCCTTTAACCCAAGGGTAAAATGGTCATTTGGCCTTGATTTTGATTTAGGTAGATTTGAGATGTTTCAAAAATAGGTTGGGCCAAATTTCAATGAATTTGGAGTTGATTTGATATGATTTGGCTCAAGTTGACCCATTTAGGTCAAAATGGGTCAAGTTGACCAATGGTCAAAATTGGGTCAAACAATGGGTTAAGTCAAGTTCAAATGATCATTTGGAGTGATTTGGTATCATTGGTTTGGTTCAATTTGGTTTAGGTTTGGTTTTAGTTCATTTGAGTTCGCTAAGTTCAAATGGGTCAAGTTGACCAATTTGACGCATTTGACCCAATTGGGTTAGGTCATGGGTTGGTTTAGGCTTGGTTGATCATTTGAAATGTATTGCAAGATTTGGTTTGAATCAATTTTGGTTTGGTTTGATTTTAAGTTGATTTTTCCTTTTAGGTCAAGTTGGGTTCATGGTGGTTGCTAATTTGGGCCAATTGAGGGTTTGGTCAAGTTCAACAAGTGATTTAGAATGAATTTGACCCATTGGCCTAGATTAAGATTTGACCCATTTTGACTTTTTAAGTCAACTTGGGTCAAATGGGGTCAAGTGGCCAATTGGGCTAAGTTTGGCTCAAATGATGACTTAGTCGAGTCCAATCATTGATTATGAATTAGTTTATATCAATGGTTTCAATCAATTTGGCCTATGGTAGATTTTGGCTAGTTTAGGTTTTATTTGGGCTAAGTATTGACTTGGTCAAAGGTTAGGTTTGACTTAGTTTGACCCCATTTGAGTGATTGATCATTTTAGGATGCTTGTTGCTCACAATGTGAGGCATAGATGGGCTTTGTTCAATCCAATTTGGGTTGGATTAGAATTTGGCTCAAAAAGGTGCTTTGGATCACTTTGGGTCAAGTGAGCCTAAGTGGGTTGATTGACTTGATCAAGGCTTGATTTAAGTTTGGTTGAACTCACATATGAACTTATGATTGAAATATAAATCCAATTGCAAGTGATTTGGAGTCAAATGGGTTTTGATTCATTTGACAATTCCAAGTTCAAAAGATGAACATGGGTTTGATTTGGGTTTGAGTTTTTAATTTAGATTGGATTTGATGATTGAAGTTTATGTTTATATTTGGACCTATGATTGAAGGATTGATTGTTTGAAGAGAAAATCCAAAGGTTTGGAATGATTTGAGTTTGAGTTGGCTAAGTTCAAGAATTTTACTTGAAAGAGTATAAGTTGGATTTTGGTGAAATTTGGATTTGAGTTTTGGATTTAGTTTTGGTTATTTGGGTATATATTTTATTTATATTTATGAATATAAATAATAATATAAATGTATTATGAGAAAACTATTTTGAATTTGGTTTGATTTGAATTTGATTTGAGCTAAGTCCATAAGATGAAATCAAAGGGCTTAGGAAGGATTTTTTTTTATTTGAAGTCAATCATGGGTTTCAATGATTTGATTTGCAATTGATTCATGATTTGAGAAAATCCATTGGAATTGATTAAAGGTTTGATTTGGAATTTATTTGAATTTGAAGTTGATTTGAATTTGAGGTTGATTTGAATTTAAAGTTGGTTTGAATTGATTTGAATTTGAAGTTGATTTGAATTTGATGTTGGTTAGAATTTAAAGTTTGACTTGAAAGAAAGAAGTAAGGATTTGGTTTAAACTATAGGATAGGCAAGTTTTCCTAATACCCCTAAGGCATAACCTATTCCTATGGCTAACTCTTCTAAGTCTCTACGGTTAGGTTAAGTGTTCACCTAATCACTAGAAGTTTCTTAAGACTAAAAACTCTTAATGTTTAGAAGAGTCCTATGTCTAAGGTTGAGAAGTTGAGAGCTCACTCCAAAGGTGAGGTCAACAATGTCATGTGCTAATAGTTCAATCAAGTTAATCTTAAGATGTCTTTCATATTGAATAGGATCATTTAAGGTGAACATATACTTAGGATTAAATAAATCATGTAATATGCCAATCACTAAAGAGAACTAAATCAAATTAATATACCTTAGAAAGTGGCTTAAGGTAGGGATGAAAGAGGGTAATCCTCTTTTCCTCTCTTTATAACACTTAGTTGCAAAGTTGTGGTGAAATATTCTCATCTTCATCTATCCTTTTGAAAAGGATTAATGAAGACAAAAATATACGCCTTATTGGACGCCAGGCAGATCCGTAGATATTTTTATTAGGCTGATTGGGTATGACATTAAGGAGAGGTGTACAATCTCAAGAGATAGAAGACACCGCCCTACAATGGACCTAATCACCTCAATAAGGACTCTTAAGGACTATGGGTCTTCAAAATGTACCAGAGATTCTTCCCCTACTTTGCATGAAAAAGTAAAGTAGGATTTATTTTAAACCGGGTTCGTTAAGTTCCCTACAGGGACAAGCCGCATAGTTAATTATATCCTAGGAATATGATTCCTTAGAAATACGCTCGATTAAGATAAATGATCGTTGTCTCCAAAGATTTCGAAAGATAGGACAATAAATCGATTAGTTTATTTTTAGAAAGTCAAGTGGGATTAATCAAGAGGAGGGAGTTCTTATCGAAGCCAAATGAAAATAAGTAAGGGATGTTTAAGATACTATGAAGCCTAGTAAATACACCAAACTACCCTATGGTTGGGCTTTACATTTTTGAAATTGAATTAATTTGTTTAAGTTGAATTTTTATTAGAAATGTAAGGCTTACAATTTCATGATACAATGTCACAAAAATGCCTAAGTGGTGAGGATTTAAACTCGTAGCCCGCAAAGGGAAGCAACCTCCGCACTAAAATCTAGGGAGCTTTGGTGAGAGCCAAAAAGTATGACCTAAATCTAAGCCAAAAAATGGGTATTTGATTTACCTCCACAAGAGAGGATAAACCAAATTAGACTTTCAAAAGGGGTGCTAACTAACTCCTCTACGGTTTTAAAATATGTAGGCAAGTCATATGTTTATGCAAGATAGCAAGGTTGTTATTTATTTAGAAATAGACTAAGTCCTTAAACATACTCCCTAAGAGACTAGATCATGTAGGGCATGCTTTAATGACTTAAACTTAATGCAAATTTTTCATATGTTTTATTTTTATTTTGGACAATCAATTTAACACAGGCTTTAGGATTCATATGCATAATGCATGAGAAATTAGATAATGGACCAAAATCAACAAGATAAGGAGGTGTATTTTCACCATGGCTCTCACAGGTCAAGCCAAGTTCTCTGGCAAAGGTGGAAGCCCTCCAATCAAGAGTGAAATGATATGCTTTTTTTTGCATGATGTTATAAAAGTAAGACAACATCCAGCTAAAGGGTTGCTAATTCTTTTATCTTGATTTATAGCCTAAGCTTTATGTGATATTATGAGTTATTTATTTTTGGTTTTAAGTTCATTAATTTATTAGAAGATTTATTTTTTTTCTAAGAGTCTAATCATCATCCAGGCCATACATCAAAGCAAAGATGAAACTAGGAAAAGATGTCATCTTAATGCACAAGTTAAACAAATATCAATCAATTTATAAAACTAACACAAAAGAACAAAAGGTCTTCTATGGTTGTGCTCCACCACACAAACCTAAAAAAAAATTAGGTAGCTGAGCTCTACCCTTATACAACCTGCATTAAAAATGAATTAATTACAATTAAGCAAGGAATTCATGTTATGGGGGTCATCATTCTTCATTTATTCATTCTTCTTTTCATCTTTCTTCTTCTTTTTTTTCTTTTGGTTCCTTCTTTTGGATGGTTTGAATGTGGTTACTCCAAAGGCTTCACATAGTATATAAGATATAATCTTATAACCAATGCTCATCATAATCTCCCTATAACAATTATTTCAAAATCCTAATTGCAAAAGTACATGAAAAGGAAAAAGTAAATCTAACTAAAACCTATAAAATAAAGATTAGCTAAACAAACCACACATTCCCAAGCATGTATATATATAAATTGGACTTAACACCCCACACATGGGTAGCCAAGTTCACCTGGCCTATTTTGGATTATGCTTAGGGGTATAAGCAACCTGCATAGTAAAAGCAATTATATTTTTATTACAGCGCCCCTTAAGCACAATCCCCTGCAGAAGATAATGATTAGACTAGATCATCTTACCATGCAGTCTATGCATACACCCCCTAACATCAAGACTAAAACATTACATCAAAAAACAAAAGCAAAGCATCAAACCATGCACCGCCCTAACCTAAAGCTAAAAATGGTGACTTAATCTGATGTGTGTGCTTTAAAAGGTTTGTGTGGTATGCTTAGCTAGGTTTTAAAGTTTACATTTCTTGAGTATGAAAAGTTCAACTTAGAGGGTGGTTTCATTTAAGTTGTTTGATTGATTTAGTTGATTTTTATTTGATGATTTGTTTAGGTTTGAATGGACCTACAATTAATTACTAAGTTGTAAAGAGAGGGAAAAGAGAAGAGAACTTCTTTTTCCTTCCCTACCTTAAGTAATTTCTAAAGTAGATTCATGTTTGATTTTTGTTTAGTAAATATTTTATTATGTATTTTAACTAATCCTAAGTTTATATTTTCTCTAAACAAACCTATCCAAAAAGAAAGGCATTTTAATATTAAGCAAAGTGAATTAATATCACAAAACACACAACACTTCATCTCTTTCCCAACATGTATGACATGCATATGGATGAATCCTAAGCATGTCTATACATATAAATGAGAATGTTTAGCACACTTTCATAATGAATGCTAAGTGACCTCACTTAAGAAAATTTGGATGTTTTATGATGCATGATTTTTATTAAGTAGAAAAGAGGGATTCTTTTATCCAATTTTCATATGCACATTTATATGATGGTGCATAAGTGAGTTGCCATTGTTATACCAAGGGTGTAAGGTACATGACCTACTTAGGGCTACTTAAAGCCTCGCAATCTCGGGGTTATCCAGACTAATATACCACTTTCCTTAAATATATATGCATGTACAAAAGAAATGAATGGAAAAAAGAAAGATGCAAAAGTTTATGTTTATTTAATTTTATTTTATTATTTAATTTATATGTGTGATGTGGAATTCCTTCTTAAGTGATGACATAGGAGTGTATAAGAATGGATTTCAGCAAGTGTTATGTCCTTCTCAAATGGGCCATACACTTTGCAAATCCTACACAATTCTATGTTAAGAAAGAGAAGGAAAATCACATAACACATTTTATGCTATTCACATGCAAGCTCATAAGTACTCATAAATAGCATACCTTTCAGTTTTGATGTTTAATTCATATGTTTCAAAATAATTTTTAGATTTAATAATGATAATATCCATTCATATCCTTACTTTAGCCAAAACATGCAATTTGATATAAAGGATATATTTTATTTTTAATTTGATTTTCAAAAAACATTAATGCCTGAATTTCATATGACATACACACTTAGCATGTTAGGAAAGAAATAAAGTGATGAAAGTAAGAAAATTCATTCGCCCTAATTAATTTCTAAAGACAATCCTATGGATAAGATTATTTAAAGTATGTCAAATTTGTTTTAAGGAGAGTTTAAATTTTGTTTAAGTTTGATTTCAATTTGAGAAATGTGAGATGAGTTTGCTGATCCTAACCCATTCCCCCATATGTAATTTATTTAGGCTCAATTTTTTTTAGGTGATTAGATCAATTTTATGCCTTGGTTAGGTCAAGGTGTGAATTAAGTGTGTTAATTACCACTTACCTATACTCCTTTAACATATTTAATCACATAATTATGAGCCAATGATATGACATAAAATCACATAAAAAATTTAAATTAGCAATGCACCTAGGAAAGAAAGGGGCCTACTACAATTGACTCATAATTAGTGATTAATTAAATTAAAGGGTCTAATTTAATTACTTTCATAACCCTTCCCACACATATGGGTTAGATTTTGATTTCCTTAAGCTACTTAGGTTATTGAATACCTAAGCATCTACCTAAGATGAATTAGTTAAGTTCTAGAATGTTTTGATTTTAAAATTTTGATTAATTAAGCCATTTTATCAAATGATTAAATTATTTAATTAATTTTGCACCTTAATTAGATTTTAATTTAAATGAAATAAACTTAAGGAAAAAATATGGGAGAGAACCCCTAATCTTATTCCCTAAGTCCACTCACTATCCTAATGTAATTAGCAAAGTTACTGGTGAATTTATCACTATTTAAAAGGTTAATTAATCATTTAATGGATTAAGAGAGTAATTAGGAATGAGCCAAGCAATTACCCTAATTAAGCCATTAATAAATTCCAAGAAAATCATGGGAGGCAAAGATCATCCCATTAATCAATTCTAGGAAGTTTGGAATTAATTAGTGGAATGATTAGGGGGTAATTAATGTAATTACATTCCCAATAAAACCCAAATTTAGAAAATATCACTGTTCAAAATCAAGTGAAATTAATTTTAGATTATTCCTCTTTAAATTACTTTTCCAATGCTTTTTGTTTTATATTTTTTTGATTTTTTATAATTAGTTATAAATATTTTAATATTTAGTAATTTTTCTATAATTAATCCCTTAATTATATGGCTAATCCCGTTGACGTCACGTGGAGGCTGACACGGCATGCGCTTTCCACATAGTGCGATGGGAGAGGCCACTTAAGTTGTCACATCATAGCACCGCGTCAACCTCCACGTTGGTTTGCACTGGTATACTAACAAGGCGCTCATTGGTTTGCATTGGTCAAGTTAGGAACAAAGCGCGAGGACTCACATCTTCCAAATAGGTGACCACTGGGGTGACATACTAGCGAGGCAGCATGCAGACTTGACCTAGGGCAGCTAATGAGTGGGTGCCATAGAGGCTTGCTCTCACATCAAAATAACTCGAGATAAAAGATATGTATTTATTTTTGTGTTCGCGCTAAAGGGAAAAGGACGTCGCTTGGGTTCTCTCATACCTATCTCCATGGATGGCAATCGAGAATTCCCACTAAGAAAGAATGACACTTGGGTTCTCATATACCTAACTTAGTTGTGCTAATCAAAATAAGATGCATGTTGGATTCTCTCACACCTATTTTAATAGCGTTAGGAGATTGTGTTTGTTTGTGTTTGTGTTTGTGTTGTGAAAGAGGAAAAGGATGCTACTGGGGGACTCTTACACCTATCCTAAACATGTCATGGCGAATTCGTAAGATAAGCAAACAATGCTTCGAAAGAAGAGAAGAATTTGATGAAATTGAATCAAATTTTTTTTATTCTTTTGTTGATAATTGTTTTCAAACATGAATTATGAGTAATATTTCTTCAAATAAAGTCCATTAATTGAAAGCATCAGGTGTTCCCCTTTACAATCAATAAGCTGATAAGATCCTCCTTGGTAGGCCTTCCCTATGACATAGGGTCCTTCCCAAGTGGGTTCAAACTTGCCTCCCATATTTCGAGAGGCAATAATTGGTCTCCTTAGGACTAACACAAGTTCTCCTACTTGGAAAGACCTTGGGTGGACCAGCTTGTTGTGAGCTTGAATCATTTTGGCCTTGTACAACTCGAGGTTCTGGCATGCCCATAGGCGACTCTCCTCCAAACCTTCAAGCTCTTCTAACCACAACTTTGCATTCTATTCTACAGTGATCTTGCTATATAATGCTATCCTTAGTGACGGGAGTTGAACTTCTAAAGGTAGAATGGCTTCAGGACAATACACTAAGAAAAATGGGGTAGATTGAGTTAGAGTTCGGTATGTGGTGCGGTATGCCCATAAGGCTTCAACCAACTACTCATGCCATTACCACTTGTTATCATCAAGAGTCTTCTTTAGTATTTGGATGAGAGTTTTATTGAATGCTTCTGCTAAGCTATTTACTCTAGGGTAGTAGATGGTGGAGTATCTCTAATCTATATCGTGTCTTCTGGCAAAGCTATTGATCTTTTTCCTTTTGAATGCAGTACCATTATCAGATATAATTCATCGAGGAACCCTAATCTATATACGATATGGTTCCTAAAAAATTGAAGCACATGCTGAGTTGTAACCTCTCTGAGTGGGATTGCCTCCAGGAAAAAAGTGTGGCGCTAAGATGAACTAATGACCCTTGGAAGAAGAAGGATCGATCGGACCCACAATGTCGGTACCCCAACACGCAAATGGTCATGAAGCCAATGTAGGGTGTAGAATGTTGGGTGGTTTATGTAGGATCACACTGTGTACCTGGCACTAATGGCATCTTCTAGGTACATACATATAGTCTGTAATCATCGAAGGCCAGTAGTATCCTAGTCTCTTGATCTTCATCTTCATCTTTGGATCGAATTGATGTGCTCCACATAGACCTGAATGTACCTCAGTCACAATGTCATGAGGTTCATGTTTATCTAAGCAATGTAACCATATTTGGTCGAAGGACCGTTGGTACAGGGTACCATCAACGAGAGCATAAGAGAGAGCTCTCTGTTTCACCTGATGGGCTTGTGACTTTCCTTGAGATAGTTTGCTGGTGTTCAAATAGTCTATGAATAGTTGCCTCCAATCTAGCTCCTTGTCCTTATAGGCAACGGCAACCTCCCCTTCAAGAGAAAGTCTCCCGATGAGTTCAACATCAATAAAGGATAGGACTTATCTATTTTGGACCCTTATTGGAATGGACTCATCTTCCGGACATGCCAATTCTTTGGCAAGTTTGGCCAAAGCATCTACTATTGTGTTCTCAACTCAAAAAACCTTGTAGATTATGACTTATAGGATTTGGGCCAACAGCTTCATGGTATACTCATCATAATGATGAAGCTTTGGTTTGAGGACCTTGTAGGACCCATCAATCTCGTTGATGACCTACTGAGAATCCCCAAAGATGTTGATGCTCTTGACACACACTGTGATAGCTAACTCTAGACCAAAAATTAAAGCCTCATACTCGGCTTTATTGTTGGTGCAGGGATTGGAAAGATAGTATGAGAATCTCATCACATCGTACTTTGGAGTTAAGAGAACAATTCCTGCCCCTACCTTTCCTGGAAGAGTAGATCATGGTGCTTCCCCTTTATAAAAAGAAGTTGCACTATCACAATACATCTCCCGTTGACGTTTTTCAACCTCCCCTAAGTTCATAATTTGTTCATCATGGAGATCATCACAAAGTGGAGAATCAGCATGAAGTGGGTGTGCTGCTAAGAAATCTGCTAGTGCTTATCCTTTTACTGCATGAAGGGGTATGAATATGATATCAAATTATGAGAGAATCATGGACCATCGTGATAGATATTCAGATAGTGTTGGCTGTGTCATGAGGTACTATAGTGGATTGGTTCTAGAAATAAAGTTCACCTTATGAGAAAGCATATAGTGTCATAGTTTTTGGGAGGCAAAGATCAAAGCTAGGAAATATTTCTCAATATGTGGATAGTGAGCTTCAGCAGGAATCAGACGATGGTTGAGATAGTAGAGAGCACTCTCCTTCCCTTCATCGTTGGCTTGGGCCAACAAAGCGCCAAGAGAGTCATCCTATGTAGCAATGTAGAGGATGAGTGGCCCGCTCAGGATAGGGGCTGTTATAACTATGGTTTCACCAAATTCTATTTGATATCTTCAAAGGCATACTAACACTTGTCATTCCACTTGAACTTGGCATCCTTTTTGACAAGTGCTAAGAATAGCTTGCATCTCCCCGATAGTTTGGAAATAAAGCGTCTTAGATATGCCAACCGTCCTTGGAAAGATCTGAGTTGAGTTAAACTTTTAGGAGGTGGAATTTCTAAGATAGATTTAATCTTTTCTGGATCTATTTCTATTCCCCGGTGTCAGACAACAAACCCAAGGAATTTTCCTGAAGCTACTCTGAATGCACACTTCAGGGGATTCATTTTGAGGTTATATTATCTTAACCATTCGAAAACTACTCTCAAGTCAAAGAGATGGTCTTCTTTTTCTCAGCTCTTGACTACTAGATCATCAACATAACACTCAACCTGATGATAGATTAGTTCATTGAAGATATGAGTCATGCCCGTTGGTATGTAGCACTAGCATTTTTAAGGCTGAAAGGCATGACTCTATAACAATAAATTTCGATCGAAGTTCAAAAAGCACTGTTTCTTTCAACCTCGGGGGCCATTTTGATTTGGTTGTAGCCAGATGACCAATCCATAAAGGAGAAGACTACATGAGATGAGGCAATGTCCATCATTTATTCTGTTATAGGAAGAGGAAACTCATCCTTAGGACATGCCTTATTTAAATCCCTAAAATTAATGAAAATATGAATTTGGTCATTCTTCTTCTTAACTGGGATGACACTGGCTAACTAGGTAGGGTACTTTTTCTTCCCTGATGAAATCAGCATCGATCAATTTCTTGACTTTAGAAATGACATGTTGTTCAATTTCTAATCGCATGCATCTAGGAGCTTGCTTGATAGGGTTAGCGCTAGGATCTATTGCTAGTTTGTGGACTACTACGTCAGGAGATAATCCGGGAATCTCTTCATAACTCCATGCGAAGCAGTCCTTAAACTCAATCAATAGCCTAACTAAGTCATTGATTTCTTCTTCATTCAGCAACGAACTGATGTGTGGATCTCCTCTTCAAATTCTGGTGTGGATTTTCTTCTGTCCTGAGGTTGATTTCTTTAAGCTTGTTAATTGTTGAATGGATCTCCTCTTCAAATTATGGCAGTGCATCTTTGATTTAGAGATCATCTGGATCATCTAAGGTTTCTAAACACACATCCTAATAAGAGTTGAATTGGTGTGAAAAGAACCTATCAGACTCCAGATGGTTGGTGACAACTAAGCAATAATCGTCATCATCGACTAAACCTACTGTACCAAATCCTAGTCCTGATCTTGATCGTGCATCCCTGCCTGTGTTATTCCATAGCTTTTCTAAGTACTCTAACCTGTGCTTAGACCATGAATAAGGAATCAAACCCTTCTTTGTAAGATTAATAACACAAGGCGAGTACCAATCAAAAGATAATTTCATTAATTCTTTATATGAATCCTCCTCAAGTTCTACATCAATTTCAAGACTTCAGGAGGATGATCCTAAAAAGAATTTCTTTAGCTTCATATCACTGGAAGACTTAGGGGCTTCCTTAACTACTAAATTTTCAACTTGTTGAGATGAAAGTGAGGTTAGAGCAAAGGTTCCTAACTGCTTCCTGATAGTTTTACATACATTTTATTCGAATACTTTGCTTTGTCTGGAGGCCCAGTCTTCATCGCTGTCTGGCTTGAGTGTCACCTCCAATGAAACCTGCTAAGAGGGGTTGGTTGGTATGTTAATCACATTAGACTCATCCTCCGAGCTAGATTCCAATTCTATGTGAATAGTATGGTAACTCTTTTGAACTGGAACATAACTCATGTTAGATGATGGCCAAACAGGGGGTCTTCCACCTCTAGAACTGCCTCTATTTCTGCCTCTACCTCTACTTGGTGGGGGTCAAGTCATTCTACCCGCATGTTCGTATGATGGAATGAATTGTGAATGGAATGTGATATATGGCTTTATTTCTTCTTCAATTCCCCTTTCTTATTTGCTTGGATTTTCATCTTTCTTTTTTTTCTTTTGCTTTTTCTTTTTTCTTCATTTTCTTTTTCCTTTGAATTTGAATTTTGTCCAAGTTCACAAAAAAGGGTGTTTTGAGGAAGATAGTAAGTCGCATCTTCATATATCTCAACCTCTCTAACTGAAAATGGCTTTTCATTTCTTTTGACATAGTACTCAATCCCATCCTTCTTGAACTTGATGCACTGATGGAGGAAGGATGGAATCATCTTATTCTGATGTATCCAAGGCCTACCGAGCAAAGCGGTGAATGAAGTATTCAAATCAATGATATAAATCTTAGCTTCAGTCTTCCAGTCACCAATCTCCAAAGGTAACACTATGAAACCTAAATCCCTCTCCTCGTTCATTGAATCCTCTCAACATCATCCAATCTCCTCAGAGTGTGGAGATGTCAATCCTCAAATAGGTAAGGGTCTTTAGACTCATGATGTTCCTAGATGCACCTGGATCAATGAGAATTCTGGCAAGTCTGAATCTGCCCATGTCCACTGTAATGTAGAGGGGACGATTATGCTCCATGTCCTCCAGAAGAATGTCTTCACTGTGAAGGTGATTCCCTGAGCTTCTTTAGAATAATGTGCCTCCTCTCCAATAGATGTCAGCAGAGCTAAGCATATCTCAGAATCAAGGAGGGCCTTGATTAATGATTCTCTCATCTCTTTAGATAATACAATGGCATCGCATATGCTTAGCTTAGATGACAAATTTCTTAGGTGAGAGAGGACAATATAGTCCACCTTGGGCTGATCCTCCACCATATCCAAGGGTGGAGCATCCTATGGAGGAGCTTCTCGATCTTCTGAACCTATGACTTATTTCCCTCTATCTTGAGGTGCTACCCTAGGAGGCAGAACCTTATCACTATGGAGGTTTACTTCGTTGATCTCTTGTGGCATGGTAATGGAAGATTCTACCTGCACGTCAGGCTCACCTACAGCTTCTCCTATGGGACCCTCAAAATCGGATGATTCCAAGTTTATCTCAAGAGGCAACCGTAGTATTGATGCGAAAATCCAACTTTGAATCGAAGAGGAAGATCGAATTGTATAGTTGTTGTTTAGACTTGAAGAGTTATCATTAGGAATAGATTTAGACAACCCATGAACAGGATATAATTCAAGCTAGCTTTATTTTTTAAATTCCTTTGATTTAATAGGAGGTACAAAGTAGAAATCAAGTAAAGTAAGAGGGGTGAGGGATTTGATTCCCTCATCCGTCGATACAAGATGTCTATTAGAAGAAGAAAAGCTAGTTGAAGTAGAGGTAATCGCTAATGTAACAGCTGCAATGCTGGACTGAAGGCTGAACTCGGTTAGTGGTTGCATTAATAGGCTATCTCGGTGCACTTCTTTGCTCTTCTTGAGCTCCCCTTTCCTGAGTTGGCTGGAAACTTGCAAACCTTCCTTGATGTTGGAGGTTTTAGTGGTTCACTAAGGAAAGTCTTGATCTTGAGATAATTTTCTTAGAGGTTTTGGATAAGGAGATATCCCAACCTTCTTTGGTTTTGGAAGGATGTATCCCCAAGGATTACCTAATGGCGGATGGTTGTTCCATAATGTATTCCTTCAAGATAACTATAGGACTGGTCTTGAAGCTATGTTCAAGTCAATCCTTAAATGTGAAGCAATCTTCCAAAACATCACCTAGCATACCATAGTAGGGAAAAAAGTTAGGATCGTTGCTTTTGCACACTTCCTCCGGCCTCCTGAGTTTGGGTAGCTAAAAGCCAGGCTTCTTTAAGAGGTTTTTAAAGATCTTCCTGATTACCTCCCTCTTAAATGAATAAGGTTTATTAAGTTTATCGAAAAGAGTATGTGGACCATAGCTACCTTGTGATGGGTATGTATACCGCTTCTTCTTGATGTGGGCGAGGAGAGGAGGTGTAGAGCCATGGAGGCTGCTACATTGGCGGGTAGGGCTACCTCGGTGGTGGTAGAGAAGGTGGAAGTGATGGTTGTGGAGCACAAGGTCTCTCAAACTGCTCTCTAGTAGGCTGTTTCCCCTTATCTACTGCTATCACTACCCCTAGCTTCTTCTCATATACCTTCTACGGCTTTGGCTTTGTTGGTAGATCTGGAGAAGGTAACTGTTTGGCTTCTCCTTGCAAGCTAGCCACCTTATTGATTAATTTCTCAAAAGTTGTAATGGTAAAACCTTTGAGCATGAAGGTAACCGGGCCATGGATATTCTTAAGCAGAATCTCGATGGCATGCTGTTCAGATAGCTGAGGTTCACATTTCATATTCAAATTATGTCATCTGAGAATGTAATTAATAAGGGACTCACCATGATTTTGTTGAGCCATAATGAGATCGCCAATAATGACCCTTTGCTGAGCTCCAACAAACCTCTTGATAAAGAGTTGCTCCAACTCAGCAAAAGTCTTCACTGAATTGTTGAGAAGTTCAGCGTACAAGTCAAATTTTATACCCTTTAAGCTACTAACGAAGAGATGAAAGAGTAAAGCATCACTATCACCAGTGTTGCAATAACTAGCTCTGAAATGCACAATGGGCTGCCTTGGGTTCCCATTGTCATCAAAACTCTTGAAAGAAGGTGGCACAAAACCCTTAGGATATTGGATTGCTCCAAATTCCTCTAGGTAGTGTCTACCCTTTGGAACTGATGATCCTCCTCGAGCTTGAGCCAATGCTTCTCTCACCTGCTGCTCAACCATGCTCTTAATATCTTTTTCTTGTACTGAGGTACTATTCACTACCTTCCTATACATGCTGGTGCTACCTTGCTCTACTGGAGGTAAAGTCTTGGTTGGATCCAAGACATGCACCAACTCTGGCTGACTGGTCTCAGCTATAGCATGATGAACTACCGGGGCTTGGTTTTGAAGTGCTAAGATAGCTGCTAACATATCTTTGAGTCTCTTCTCCATCCTATCTATTTTTTCATCCTTATATTTTATCTACTGAAGGAGGTGTTGGGTCGAGTAAGCTGTGTCTACCTACTTGACCTCAACACCTTCCATAGTCTGTTGCTCTCTAAGGAGGATCCCTTGGTGTCTACTATGCAAACTCCTACTGAATCTCCCAATAATTCATTTTCATTGGGATCAAAGCTGATCTTTTCCTCATCAGACCAATCATATCCTGGGATCTCTTTCTTATCCATGAGATAATGGGCTACTATATCCTCTAGAGAATGATCCATCTGAACTGGCACAAATGACTTTGGCTGACCGGTGGTGGGATCACTATCATGTACTGTGAGGCACCGGACCTCCCCTACTGGAGAGTTAACCCTGTGAGGGCTATACTCGTTGGAAGAAATATGCTCTTGAATCACGTATGGGGTGACACTCTAGGAGGCTATCATCATGTGCAGCACCTCTTCTCCCTCACAATGTGCAACCATCTCTACGTCCTGCTGTGATGGTGGTGGTGAAGAGATGACCACTATGATTTGAGGTCACCATTCCTTCTTCATCCATTGGAAGGCAAGCGAGAGCTTCGACCTCGCCATGGTAGGCGTGAGAGATGGGATCTCTCCCATGGCCGGATCATGGGGTCCTCTTCTCCCTCGATGTGACCTTCATGGCCTTTGGTGGAATTGGAGATGTTGGGACATGGATTGGACATGGTGGACGGGGGGTAGAGTGATGTGGTGGATGCACCATCGACTCTCTTTGAACAGCAGCTCTCCTCCTATGATGGGTAGTCCCCGTAAGCAGAATGTTATCGGTATGATCGACGTGGGTAGTGTGCCAATCAGGAAAATCAACAAGTGCAAAAGCCGTTGGCCATTTGAACCTCGCCCTCGGTAGTAATGTGAAGCGGTATGGGCCTCCCCCTCCTCACATCAAATATGCTTCCCCACATGGGGATAGCGATCTCAAATCAAAGCGGGCCCGGACTGGATCATCGTAGGCTCGCCAACTGTGAAACTATCCTGAGGCTATGACCTCCTCCTCTTAGTAATAGGCTGGAAATCCTGGTGGAGCGGCAGAAATCCTCTTGGCATCCTCTCTCGGACCAGAGGGATGGAATTTTTATAACCAATGGGGAAACCAAAGTGGGCAACTCCTCAACAATAGAGTAGTGGTTGCCATCTCCCTAATGCAGTGTGGTATGCTTTATCATGCGGTTCTTATTTCTTCTTGGTCCTGGTAGAGCGGCGGTAAGAAGCAACCTCAAAAGTAGGGGAGATAATCCTCAAGATCAGGAGAGCCTTCCCCTTTGAGGGTGCTAGTGAGTGGGTGCAAGCCCTGACTGGGACAACATGGGGAACCATGAGATGCACAAGCACTGACACTGACATTACTACTGTGAGAACCGCCACAGCCTTCCTCTTCATCAAGGGAATCTCATAATCTAAGTCGGCAAATGACCACTCACCGCGACCACTATGCTCTACTAGCATGGGAGGTCCCCTCACATGTAATCCAGGCCCCCTCAAAACCTCAATCAAAGTGGATGAGATGGGCATAGTCAGAGCAGGAGAGGCTGGCCTGATCCAAGGCCAGATCCATCCCATGGGGAAAAGTGAACACATACTTGGGCACTGCCATTGAATCAAGCCTTGAGCGAGACTAAAATTAAGTTAACTATAGCGCAATGTCACTTGAATCAGATCTTACTTTGTTGATTTTGAATTTGAATTTATAATTTGAACCCGTACTCAACATCTTGAAAGTGTTAAGTTGGGCTCAAATGGATTTGGAAGAGATTTTGATATTTGATTGGAAAGAGAAATTTTTGAATTTAGAATCCATTTTCAACAAATTTGAGTATGTTGAAAATGGGTTCAAATATTTTTGGAGAGATGCTTCCATAGGTTCATATTTCAATTTTAATTCTTGATTTTGAGGACCCTTCATTTAACAAACTTGGGTATGTTAAAATAAAGGCTCAATTGATTTTGTTTTGGATTTATTTTGAAAATGGAGACTTCACTTTAGCAAATTTGGGTATGCTAATGAAGTTCTGTTTGAAAAAGGACATTTCACTTAGCTTTTTTGAAATTCATGTGTTTTCAAATTTTGTTTTGATTTTTTTTTGAAAATGGAACTTCATTTAGCAAATTTGGGTATGCTAAATGAAATCTAATGTGTTTTTTTTATATTTTATGAAAATGGAGATTTCTTAGCAAATTTAAGTATGCAAAATGAAATTAATGTGTTTCAAATTTTTTTGTTTTGAAAATGGAGACTTCACTTTAGCAAATGTGGTATGCTAGAAAGTTCAAATATTTGAAAATTTTGTGAAATGGAGATTTCACTTAACAACTTTGAGTATGCTAAATGAAATTCCAAAAATGTGTTTCAAATTTTTGTGTTTTGGGTTTTGTTTTGAAAATGGTGACTTCACTTTAGCAAATGTGGTATGCTAGCATGAAGTTCCAATGTGTTTTGAAATTTTGTGAAATGGAGATTTCACTTAGAAAATTTGAGTATGCTAAATAAAATTTCAAAAAAATGTGTTTCAAATTTTTGTGTTTTGAAAAATGGAGACTTCACTTTAGCAAATGTGGTATGCTAAAATGAAATTCCAAATGTATTTTGAAAATTTTGTGAAATGGAGATTTCACTTAGTAAATTTGAGTATACTAAATGAAATTCCAAAAATGTGTTTCAAATTTTTGTGTTTTGGGTTTTGTTTTGAAAATGGAGACTTCACTTTAGCAAATGTGGTATGCTAGCATGAAGTTCTAATGTGTTTTGAAATTTTGTGAAATGAAGATTTCAGTTAGCAAATTTGAATATGCTAAATGAAATTTCAAAATTGTATTTCAATTTTTTGTGTTTTGAAAAATGGAGACTTCACTTTAGCAAATGTCGTATGCTAAAATGAAGTTCCAATGTGTTTTGAAAAAAAAAATTTGTTTTTATTGATTTTGAAAAGAGAGATTTCCATTTAACAAATTTGGGTATGTAAGATGGAAATCAATTATGTTTCATTTTTCAAAGATGTATTTTCATGTGTGATTATTGCTTTTCTTGAAAGAGAAAATTCCAACCTAACCATATATGAAATATGTTAAGTGGGATTTCCAAATAATATCATTTTATTTGGAAATGAAATCTTCAATCAAAAAATTTGGGTATATTAAATGGAGATGTTCATATGTGCTTTTTGAAAGTTTATTTATTTTTTATTCTGATTGAAAATGAAAACTCCATTCAATAGATGTGGGTATATTGAATAGAGATGATTCATATGTGCTTTTTGAAAATCTATTTTTGATTTTGGTTGAAAATGAAACTTTCATTCAATAAATGTGGGTATATTGAATGGAGAGGTTTCATATGTGCTTTTTGAAAGGGTGAAAATTCCAACTTAACACATGTGGAGTGTGTTGAGTGGAATTTCAAAGTTGTTATTTTGCTTGAGGATGTAACATCCTTCAACACATTTGGATGCATTGAATGGAAAGACCCATCTTCAAATTTTGTACTTTTTGAAAGTTTAGGATTATTGGAATTTTATTTTTGAAATGTTTCTACATGTAACAATTATAAAAATTGTTAGATGTAGTGCAAATATTTTATTAAGTGTGTTTTGAAAAAGTGCTTTTGGAAATTGAAAATTTTCATAGAGGATTTATTTTTCTTTATTTTTAGAAAGAACCTTTCCTTACCATAAAAATGGCAAGAAGGAAGTCTTTAATCATTTTTTTTATTCAATTTTTATCTTCACCCATTGGGGAACCCAATGGGGGTTTTAAGACCAACACGAGGTGAGGTCCTAAAACCTAAAGATATTGGCTAACTTAACTTAATGATGAAATAAGCCAAGTAACCAGAAAAATTTATGGTGAAATATTCTCATCTTCATCTATCCTTTTGAAAATGATAAATGAAGATAAAAATATACGCCTTATTGGATGCCACGTAGATCCGCAGATGTTCTTATTAGGGTGATCGGGTATGATATTGAGGAGAGGTGTACTATCTCGAGAGATAGAAGTCACCACCCTACAATGGGCCTAATCACCTCGATAAGGACTATGGGTCTTCGGAATGTACCAGAGATTCTTCCCCTACTTTACATGAAAAAGTAAAGCAGGGTTTATTTTAAACCTAGTTCATTAAGTTCCCTATAGGGGCAAGCCCCCAAAGTTAATTATATTCTAAGGAACAAGATTCCTTAAGAATACTCTCAATTAAGATAAATGATCATTGTCTTCAAAGATTTTGAAAGGTTGGACTATCAATCGATTAGTTTATTTTTTGAAAGTCAAGTGGGACCAATCAAGAGGAGGGTGTTCTTATCGAAGCCAAATGAAAATAAGTAGGGGATGTTTCAGATACTAAGAAGCTTAGTAAACACCCCAAACTACCCTATGGTTGGGCTTTACATTTTTAAAATTGAATTAATTTGTTTGAGTTGAATTTTTATTAGAAATGTAGGGCTTATAATTTCATGATACAGGGTCATGAAAATGACTAAGAGGTGAGGATTTACGCTTGTAGCCCGCAAAGGGAAGTAGCAATCTCTGAACCTAAATCTAGGGGACATTGGCTAGAGCTAAAAAGCATGACCTAAATCTAAGGCAAAAATTGGTATTTGGTTTACCTCCACATGAGAGGATAAACTATCCAACTGTTGAACTTACAACCACTTGGGGGTGGTCACCAACTAATCCTCCTACGGTTTTAAAATATGTAGGCAAATCATATGTTTATGTAAGGTAGCAAGGTTGTTATTTATTTAGAAAGAGACTGGGTTATTAAACACACTCCCTGAGAGACTAGATTATGTAGGGCATGCTTTAATGACTTAAACCTAACGCAAATTTTTTATATGTTTTATTTTTAATTTGGACAATCAATTTGACACAGGCTTTAGGATTCATATGCTTAATGCATGAGAAATTAGATTATGGACCAAAATCAGCAAGATAAGGAGGTGTATTTCCACCTTAACTCTCATAGGTCAAGCCAAGTTCTCTGGCAAAGGTGGAAGCCCTTCAATCAAGAGTAAAATAATATGCTTTTTTTTGCATGATGTTATAAAAGTAAGACAACATCCAGCTAAAGGGTTGTTAATTCTTTTATCTTGATTTATAACCTAAACTTTATGTGAGGTTATGAGTTATTTATTTTTGGTTTTGAGTTGATTAATTTGGTAGAAGATTTATTTTTTTCTAAGAGCCTAATCATCATCTAGGCATACATCAAAGCAATGAAGAAACTAAGAAAAGAGTCATCTTAATGCACAAGTTAAACAAACATCAATCAATTTATAAAACTAGTGCAAAAGAATAAAAGGCCTTTTGTGGTCGGGCTTTACCGCACAAACCCAAAAATAAATTGGGTAGCCGAGCTCTATCCTTATACAACCCGGATTACAAATGAATTAATTACAATTAAGTAAGGAATTCATGTTATGGAGGTCTTCATTTTTCATTTCTTCATTCTTCTTTTCTTCTTTCTTCTTCTTTCTTCTTTTGGTTCCTTATTTTGGATGGTTGGAATGTGATTGCTTCAAAGGTTTCACATGGTACATAAGATATAATCTTATAACTAATGCTCATCCTAATCCCCCCATAATAATCATTCCAAAATCCTAATTGAAAAAGTACATGAAAAAGGAAAAGTAAATCTAACTAAAACTTGCAAAATAGAGAATAGATAAACAAACCACACATTCCCAAGCATGTATATATATAAATTGGACTTAGCACCCCACACATGAGTAACCAAGTCCACCTGGCCTATTTTAGATTATGCTTAGGGTATAAGCAACCTGCACAGAGCAATTATATTTTTATTACAGTGCCCCTTAAGCACAATCCTCTACATAAGATAATGATTATACTAAATCATCTTACCATTTAATCTATGCACATACACCCTAACATCCAAACTAAAATATTACATCACAAAATAAAAGCAAAGCATCAAACCATGCACCGCCCTAACCTAAAGCTAGAAATGGTGACTTAGTCTAATGTATGTGCTTCAAAAAGTTTGTGTAGTATGCTTAGCTAGGCTTCAAAAACATTTTCTAAGTATGAAAAGTTCAACTTAGAGTGGTTTCATTTAAGTTATTTGATTGATTTGGTTGATTTTATTTGATGATTTGTTTAGGTTTGAAGGACCTACAATTAATTACTAAGTTGTAAAGAGAGGGAAAAGAGAAGAGAACTTCTCTTTCCTTCCCTACCTTAAGTAATTTCTAAAGTAGATTCATGTTTTATTTTTGTTTAGTGAATATTTTATTATATATTTTAATTAATCCTAAGTTTAGATTTTTCTCTAAACAAACTTATCCAAAAAGAAATACATTTTAAGATTAAGTAAAGTGAATTAATATCACAAAACACACAACACTTCATCTCTTTCCCAATATGTATGACAAGCATATGGATGAATCCTAATCATATCTATACATACAAATGAGAATGTTTAGCACACTTTCATAATGAATGCTAGGTGATATCACTTAAGAAAATTTGGATGTTTTATGATGCATGATTTTTATTAAGTAAAAAAGAGGGATTCCTTTATCCAATTTTCATATACACATTTATATGTATGAAAGGCATAAGTGAGTCTGACACCATTAGCTGGGGTGTAAGATACAAGACTTACTTAAGGCTACTTAAAGCCTCGCAACCCCGAGGTTGTCCAGACTAATATATCACTTTCTTTAAATACATATGCATGTACAAAAGAAATGAATGGAAAAAAAGAAAGATGCAAAAATTTATGTTTGTTTGATTTTGGTTTGATTGTTTAATTTATATGTGTGATGTGGACTTCCTTCTTAAGTCATGATATAGGAGTGTATAGGAATGGATTTAAGCAAGTGTTATGTCCTTCTCAAATGGCCATACACTTTACAAATCCTACACAATTCTATGTTAAGAAAGAGAGGGAACATCACATAACACATTTTATGCTATTCACATGCAAGCTCATAAGTACTCATAAATAGCATACCTTTCAGTTTTGATGTTTAATTCATAAGTTTCAAAATAATTTTTAGATTTAATAATGATAATAGCCATTCATATCCTTTAGCCAAAACATACAATTTGACATAAAGGAAACATTTTATTTTTAATTTGATTTTTGAAAAGCATGAATGCATGAATTTCATATGACATACACACTTAGCATGTTAAGAAAGAAATAAAGTGATGAAAGAAAGTAAATTTATTCACCCTAATTAATTCCTAAAGACAATCCTATGGATAAGATTATTTAATGTAAGTCAAAGTTATTTTAAGGAGAGTTTGAATTTTGTTTGAGTTTGATTTCAATTTGAGAAATGTGAGGATGAGTTTGCTGGTCCTAACCCATTCCCCCATATGTAATTTATTTAAGTTCAATTTTTTTAGGTGATTAGATCAATTTTATGCCTAGTTAGGTTAAGGTGTTAATTACCCCTTACCTATACCACTTTAACATATTTAATCACATAATTATGAGCCAATGATATGACATAAAATCACACAAGGAATTTAAATCAGTAATGCACCTAGGAAAGAAAGGGGTCTAATGCAATTGGCTCACATTTAGTGATTAATTAAATTAAAGGGTATACTTTAAGTACTTTTATAATCCTTCCCACACATATGGGTTGGATTTTAATTTTCTTAAGCTACTTAGGTTATTGAACACCTAAGCATTTACCCAAGATGAATTAGTTAAGTTCTAGAATGTTTTGATTTTAAAATTTTGATTATTAAGCCATTTTATCAAATGATTAAATTATTTAATTAATTTTGCACCTTAATTAGATTTTAATCCAAATGAAATAAACTAAGGGAAAAAATATGGGATAGAACCCCTAATCTTATTCCCTAAGTCCACTCACTATCCTAAGATAATTAGAAAAGTTAATTGCTGAATTTATCACTATTTAAAAGGTTAATTAATCATTTAATGGATTAAGAGACTAATTAGGAATGAGCTAAGTAATTACCCTAATTAAGCCATTAATAAATTTCAAAAAAATCATGGGAGACAGAGGTCATTCCATTAATCAATCTAGGAAGTTTGGAATTAATCAGTGGAATGATTAGGGAGTAATTATTGTAATTACATTCTCAATAAAACCCTAATTCATAAAATATCACTATTTAAAATCAAATGAAATTAATTTTAAAATATTTCTCTTTGAATTACCTTTCCAATGCTTTTTACTTTATATTTTTCTGATTTGTCTACAATTAGTTATGAATATTTGAAGATTCATTGATTATTTCATAATTAATCCCTTAATTATATGGCTAATCTGTCGTTTGCCCGCGTGGAGGCGTCGGCTTTCCACATGTCTTGATTTTTTTTATTTTTTTTATTTTTTTTATTTTTTGGTGATTTTTGAAAAGGGGAATTCCTCTAAACAAATTTGGGCATGTCAAATGGACTTCAATTATATATATATATATATATATATATATATATATATATATATATATATATATATATATATATATATATATATATATATATATATATATATATATATATATATATATATATTCATAAAATATTCGTGTATGATATTGCCCTTGAAAAGGGGAACTACAACTTAGCACATATGGAATATGCTAAGTGGAATTTCAATTTTGTGTCATAATTTCATTTGAAAATAGAATTTTCATCCAACAAACTTAGGTATGTTGAATGGAGTTAACTATTTTGAAAATTGTGCTTTTTGAAAAAGAATTTTAAAAAATTTTTATTTTAATTCTGAAAAGAACCTGCATATAACAATCGTCGATATTGTTAAATGAGATTTGGTTATCTTTATACCTTTTAAAAACTTCTTATGATTTTTGTGCAAATCTTTTGTCATGAGAATTTTTAATTAATTTTGACAAGTGCTTTTGAAAAGTAATATTTTGCAAAGGGTTTATTTTCTTAAGTATGGGATGAACCTTGTCTCAACAAGAGGATGGTGATGAGATTCTAAATTTTTAGTCATTTCATTTCTTTGATTAATTTATTTTTACCTATTTGGTACATGAATTGAGGTCCTAAAACCTAAAGGATGTTGGCTAACTTAGCCTAAGGATGAAATAAGCTAAGTGTCAATAGAAAGAAAGGTAGTCTTGGACTTATATGAACTATAAGCCCACTATCGATGCTTGGTGATAATAATTATCTACTAAAGATGGAGAGAGGGACCATCCCCAGTGGAGTCGCTAGAAAAATCTATGAAAATTTATTTTTAGATATGAGGGACACCACATATGAGGAGCACTTATTAAAATGATCGAGTATGACATTGAGGTATGATATACTATTTCGAAAAATAGAGACACCACCCTTCAATGGACCTAATCACCTAATATGAACTCCAAATGCATGATGGGTCTTCGAATATACCATAGATTTTTTCCCTTGCTTTACAAAGATAAGTACAATAGGGTTTATATTAAATTGGGTTTTAAAGTTTCCTATGAAGGCAAGCCTTCATAGTTAATTACATCTTAGGGAATGAAATTCTCTAAGAATACTCTTGATTAAAGTAGATAATTATTGTACCCAAAGATTTCAAAGTTAGATTATTAAAGGATTGGCTAATTTAAAAAATTAATTAAGAAAGTTTAAGGAGAAGACTTATTTTTAGAATTCAAAGGGATAGAGTAGGGAATGCTCATGATACTAGGAAGCCTAGTGAGCAATCAAATCTATCCTATAGTTGGGCTTTATATATTTGAAGTTGAAGAGATTTATTTATTAGAGTTGAATTTTATTAGATTGTTAGGGTTTATAGTCCACCAATATAAGGTTGTGGAAATGCCTAAGAGATGAGAATTTATACTTGTAACCTAAAAAAAATAGCTACCTCAGATCCTAAATCTTGGGAACTTTTAGCACAAGCTAAAGTACGACCTAAATCTAAGCGAAGATGGGCATAAGATTTACCTCTATAAGAGAGGATAAACCACCTGACTACTAGACTCATAATCTCCTAGAGTGACTGTCAGCTAACTCCTCATACGCTTTAAATCCATGTGATCCAGTCATATGAATTGCAAGATAGCTAAGGTAGTTATTTATTTAGAAAGAAATTAAAATCATTAAACCTACTTTCTAAGAGACTAGAGCATGAGTGGTATGAATAATGACTTAATCTAATGTAAAATCTTTTTAAATTTTATTTTAATTTTAAAACTTCATTTGGACAAAAGGCTTTAGGATTTTTTTATATGACTAAATACATGATGAAGTAAAGTTTTTGGTCAAATCAAAAGAGAAAGAGGGTGAAGCTCCATTAGTAAGGGTTGCTCTCACAGGTCAAGCAGTCCCTATGCGTGTAAGGACGGAGGCCCTCATTTTGCAAGAGTGATTCAAGATGATACATAATGTGAAACATACAATATTCAGCTAAGGGGTTGCTAAATCATTTAATTATCTTGATTTATATCCTAGGCTTTATGGTGAGGTTCTGAGTTATTTTAGATTTTTAATTGTGAATGATTAATTGGGATAAAAAAATTAATTTTGTCCTAAGAGCCTAATCGCATCCATTCCATACATTAAAGCATCATTCATTTAAGAAACTAAGAAAAGCATGTCATTTCTAGTGCGTAATTTAAACATAACATTAATCAATTTTATAAAACTAACCTAAAAGAATAAGAGAGTGCGGGTGGCCAACAACCCAAAAGATGATTGAAGCTCTACCCTTATACAACCCAGAATTATAAAATAATAATTACAATTTATAAATAATATGGAGGGTCTTCTTTCTTCATTCTTCATGCTTTCATTTCTTTCCTTCTTGCTTCTTTGATTTGGTAGATTCCAAGGCATCACATGAAATCCCAAGACAAAGCCTTCTAGATGCTCATCCTAACACACCCCTGCTCATATAGTACTAATCCTAATTTCTAATACAAAATTACATTAAAAATAGAAAAAGTAAATCTCACTACACCTGCAAAATAGAGGTTAACTAAACATACATACATTCTCAAGTAATTATATTTATAATTTGGACTTAACACCCTCTATATGGGTAACCAAGCCCACCTATCCTAGCTTGGATTATGCTTAAGGGTTTAAGAAACCTACAAAAAGAGTATTTATATTTATTTTAAGCACTCCTTTAAGCATAATCTCCTACAAAAAAATATGATTAGGCTAAGAATGGCCTAACATCCAATCTACGAAACATACATCTTAACATTCAATCTAAAATAATACATCACAAAACAAAGCATACATCATGTCATACATCATCCTAACATAAAGCTAAAAGTTGTGACTTAGTTCTAATGTGTGTGTTAAGGCTTGTGTGGTATGTCTCACTAAATCATTACTGTTATAATTTTCTAAGTGCGGAAGGATTCAATTTAATATAAAGGGTTGGTTTCACTTGAAGTTATTTAATTGATTTGAAAATTTTAATTCCTATTTTCTTTTATTTTATATGATATACACTTAACAACTAAGTGTTATAAAGAGAAGGAAGAGGATTATCCTCTTCCATCCCTACCTTAAGTCACTTTCTAAAGCATATTAATTTGATTTAGTTCTCTTTAGTGAATGACTTATTAAATGATTCAATTAATCCTAAGTTTAGGTTTACCTTAAATGATTTTATTTAATTTGAAAGGCATCTTAAGATTAATTCAATTAGAGCATAAACATATGACACATATCAAATCATTCCTTTCCATCACAAATATCATGCATATTATTTTAATCCTAAGTATACCTACACATGCAATGTATTTTTTAGCACACCAATATGATGAATGTATATGTATGTATTTAGAGTTTATATATATGATTGAATTATTTAATCACATTAGCTTAAAGCTCTTTCTAAATTATTATACAAAAATTTATAGGTATGAGATTAAATAGGTACGTGTCATTGTTAACTTGAGAAGTGAGGTAATCAAATGACCTTCTTGGGGCTAGCTAAAGCCTCATATTCCTGAGATGTCCAAACTACATATCCATTTGCATTCAAACATACAGTAGAACCTGTCTAAGTTGATAATGCATAAGTCAATAACCTCTAATAGTATACATACATCAAAATTACATTATAAATAGAAAAAGTAAATCTTACTACACCTGCAAAATAGAGGTTAACTAAGCATGCATACATTCTCAAGTAGTTATATTTATAATTTGGACTTAACACCCTCCATATGGGTAACCAAGCCCACCTATCCTAGCTTGGATTATGCTTAAGGGTTTAAGAAACCTACAAAAAGAGTATTTATATTTATTTTAAGCACCCCTTTAAGCATAATTTCCTACAAAAAATATGATTAGGCTAAGAATGGCCTAACATCCAATCTACGAAACATACATCTTAACATCCAATCTAAAATAATACATCACAAAATAAAACATACATCATGTCATACATCATCCTAACATAAAGCTAGAAGTTGTGACTTAGTTCTAATGTGTGTGTTAAGGCTTGTGTGGTATGTCTCACTAAGTCATTATTATTATAATTTTTTAAGTGCGGAAGGATTCAATTTAATATAAAGGGTTGGTTTCACTTGAAGTTATTTAATTGATTTGAAAATTTTAATTTCTATTTTCTTTTATTTTATATGATATACACTTAACAACTAAGTGTTATAAAGAGAAGGAAGAGGATTATCCTCTTCCATCCCTACCTTAAGTCACTTTCTAAAGCATGTTAATTTGATTTAGTTCTCTTTAGTGAATGACTTATTAAATGATTCACTTAATCTTAAGTTTAGGTTTACCTTAAATGATTTTATTTAATTTGAAATGCATCTTAAGATTAATTCAATTGGAGCATAAACATATGACACATATCAAATCATTCCTTTCCATCACAAATATCATGCATATTATTTTAATCATAAGTATACCTACACATGCAATGTATTTTTAGCACACCAATATGATGAATGTATATGTATGTATTTAGAGTTTATATTCTTTTATATGATTGAATTATTTAATCACATTAGCTTAAAGCTCTTTCTAAATTATTATACAAAAATTTATAGGTATGAGATTAAATAGGTACGTGTCATTGTTAACCTGATAAGTGAGGTAATCAAATGACCTTCTTGGGGCTAGCTAAAGCCTCATATTCCTGAGATGTCCAAACTACATATCCATTTGCATTCAAACATACAGTAGAACATGTCTAAGTTGACACTGCCTAAGTCAATAACCTCTAATAGTTAATACTAATGGCCATCCATTTCGCCTCATACATTTATTAATAAACCTCACAAAGTCAATAGCTAATACTCTGCCGCCAGTCCTAAAAATTTTTTATATTGATAACTACTAAAAATAACTACATATTTGTTACAAAATTTGACATCTTGCCTATTTAAACTTTCAAGAAATACTAGGAAATTGGCTTCTACACAAGCTTGCTAGTTCTGATCATGCTAATCTTGTCCTTGATCTTCTAGATGACAGTAAGTGTCTCCATGTCAATGACATCTTGCTGCATCCAGAACTATTCCAGCAGGCTCGCACACTACAAAGCCTCGGAAGCCTTCACAACTGTAGGTTTCTGACTGTCGTCAACTTCTATTTCATCTTCTAGCACCAAATTCTCGGAGAGGTCCTGGACGATCTCAGCCTCAATTGGAATGTAGGCCATCTCCAACTCTGCTGGATAGTCAATGAGGTTGCGGATGTCCATTGGGTTCCGGTAGCGAAGCTCATGAACCTGTGCCTCCAGATCCCTGATGACGTCAGGATCAACGAGTGCATCCTCGGCGATTGGAGCAACGTCTGCATCTGCTGTGCGAATCCGCAATGGCGGAAGCAGTTCTGGATTGTCTCTGGCTTGACATCGGTGGTCCAGGCAGCAACAGCCAGGCGGATGGCTTGCAGAACATCGATCTTTTCAGGGTCTACAACCTTGTCCTGAAGACGTTGGACTAGAGTATTCCACACTATCCTAGAGTTCTCTTGAAGCCTTCTTCCTCTAGCACCTTTTGGAATATGGTGAAACCTTCTGGAGTCCTCAAGGTTTTTCCCCATCTTTCTATAATTCTCTAGAAGCTTCCCTCCTTGTGTATGGCTAAGGGAGCATGGCTGATCTCCCTTTATTTAGCTCTGTGAATGTCAGGATGGAACTGTAGAATATCGCACCTCCTTGGTAACGAAAAATCAATTAATTAAATGACACTCTCTTTATTAATATCCTGCCTAAATTAATACAATGCCCCTGGTCTCGGGAGTATCAATTTAGACAGGTTCTACTGTATATATATATATATATATATATATATGAATATAAGAAAGCAAGCTCCAAATTACATGATTAATTAATCCAATGGCTAAGAAATTATGAATGCATGTATTTTTAAATAGAAAGAGGATAATCATTTTCTAACTAAATATACATATCTATGTATAAAAGCCATAAACAAGTACGGGCATTTGTTAACCAAGGAAGTGAGGTAATCAAATGACCTCCTTGAGGCTACTTAAAGTCTCGTATTCCTGGGATGTCCAGACTATATACCCATTTTTTTTGAATACATGCACATGTATTTATAATTAAGAAGATGAAAATCATGCAAAGATTGTATTTTCTTTAATAGAATTATTTAGTTATATGATTTAAAGCTCTATCTAAATTCTTATGTTAAAAATACATAAGAATGAAATCGAATGAGTATATGTCATTGTTTAAACCAGGAAAGTGAGGTAATCAAATGACCTCCTTCGGGCTACTTAAAGCCTCGTATTCCCAAGATGTTCAGGTTATATACCCAGTACATTCATACTTATATAAATCAACATGTGAATAAAGAAAAGAGACTTCACTTCATACACTTAAATTATAAGCACATGCATTTCTTATGTATTTATAACTAACATCATGACACATATTACTATTTATTTATAAGCTTTTGAAAAACACATTTTTGATCTAATACTGATAATAGCTACACATATATTAAATTAAATTAACACATGGAAGCTTACATAAAGGAAATCCATTTTACTTTATTTGATTTTGAAAAAATGGATGCATGAATCCAAATGACATACCAAATTTAACATGATTTAAAAAAGAATAATCAAATATAAGCATATGATTTCATTCAATCAAATTAATTCCTAAGGACAATCATATTAAATAAAATCATTTAAAACAAGCCAAAGCTTCTTTAATGTTTATTTTTAACTTCATGTTCGATTTTAGTTAAGGGATATGAGAAGAAGTTTACTAATCCTAACACATTCCCATGTTTGTAAATTAATTTGGTTTAATTAAATATGATTGAGTTGACTTTATCTATTAATTAAGTTATCATATGCATTAAATTCAATAATTAACCCTTTCCTATGTTACCTCAATATAATTATCTAAATAATTATGAGGCAACATGATATGCAAATGAATTGAAAAGTAAATTAGTAATAGTCCTAGGAAATGAAAGGGTCTAATGTAATTAGCTCATAATTAATGGTTAATTAAATTAAAAATTTTAATAAAGTACTCTTATCATTTTCCCACATATGTAGACTACATAATTTCCTTAATTTTCTTTTAGGTTATTAAACACCTAAAGATCTACCCCTCAATTAATTAATTATGATCTGATGTGGTTTAAATTTTAATTTGGTTAATGAAATCATTAATTAACTAATTAGACTCTTACTTAATTGCCAACTTGATTAACTATCCTTCAAATGAAATGGACTTAGGGAGAAGATTAGGAAAGAGGTCCCAATCTAATTCCCCTTGCCCATCCATTATTAGACAATGATTAATGAGCCCAATTGATTATTTAGTTAATTTTCATGTGATTAATTAACCCTTAATTAAAATAAAAAAGTAGTTAGGACTTAGTTAGCTAATTTTCCTAATTAATTAATCATTAAATCCCAAGAAAATTTGGGGAGGCAAAGGTCATCCCCTTGAACAATCTAAAAAAGTTTGAGGTTAATTAATTAATTAATTATGGAGTAATTAAGCAAAATAATTTCCAATTAAACTTTAATTAAGTCTTAATTATTATTTAAAATTAATTAAGAATATTTTTCATAAATTCCTCTCTGAAATACCTTTAGAATGAGCATTTATTTATATTTTTTGAATTTTTTATAATTTATTATAAATATTTAAAGTTTTAGCCATTAATTTCATTTAATTAAGCTTAATTAAGCATAATCTCATTGGCACCACATGGCGCCCTGATGCGGTGCGCTTTTCATGTGGTGTCATGGGATTGGCTATTAAAGTGTGCCCGAGTCAACGTTGACGTGGCTAACAGCGGACGTGCTTTCGATCTCCGCCGTCCTATCTTGGATCAGACGGCGCAGATGAATCTCGTGGTTAATAAAGGATTAAAAATGGCTCAATCTAACGGATCTAATCACGGTCGTCCATTCCAATAATGCGGAATGGACGGCGCATGATCTATCATTTCACGGGCAACGAAGGACAGAAGCCATCCACCATTGCCCGTGTGATTC